>PVKZ01000918.1:0-166324 GCA_004027375.1 Macroglossus sobrinus | reverse complement strand
TAAATACAAACGTAGAAAAATAGCTAACAAATATCACTCAACAAATGTCATTACTGTTGCTCCTCCAACACAATGAGTACTCAATACATATTTTTTAAATTGACCTACATCTTTTCCAGCCATACCATACTCTTTGCTCTAAAAGCAACAGTTTAAGGTGTGACACCTCTGTGAAGTTATGATGATGAAAATTGTTGATAATCAATAATTTATAATTTATAGTAATCTCACACAGATTCATGATGTAAGAAAAGGAACCCACTATTTCATGATTTGGTCAAGGACAACTTGATTTGTAATCATTTCATATGAATGCAGGTCAAGTCATTAGGCTTAACCCTATACCTCACTGTATGTCAATTACATCTCAATAAAATGGAAAGGAAAAAAAGAACACCTTGATTCACTAATATCTACCAAAAATAGGAAGGGAGGGCAAGCCTTCTCAAAAGGGACTGACTAGTTTTATGATTTACTTTTTTAAAAAACTGTGGTAAAATACACATAACATATAATTTACCATCGTAACCCTTTTTGAGTATACAGTTCAGTGACATTAAGTATATCACACTGTTATCACACAAATATCAGACTCTCCATCTCCAGAACGCTTTGCCTTAAAAAACTGAAACTGTACTTATTAAACAATAACTCCATTTCTGCTCCACCCAAACCCCTGGCAACAAGCATTCTATTTTAGGTTTCTGTGAGTTTGACTATTCTAGGTAACTCATATAAGTGGCCTTTGTCCTTTTGTGACTGGCTTATTTCACTACATGTGATGTACCTCAAGTTTCATTCATGTTATCATTTACTTTCTCTATGAGAACTTCAAAACCACACAAAGGACATGCTTTAAACATATTCTAGTTCAAACTCATGATTCAAACATACTCTGTAATACATGACACTACTCTTAAGATTTGGATGACTCAATTTACAGAAAGAAAGGGAAAAGGAGAATAACATGTACTTGATAATCCAGTGTGATACCAGGTATTTTGCTACATACAATTAAGTCCATACAACTCTAAGGAAGTAGGTTGCTATTATTCCCAGTTAGCAAATGAGGAAAAAAGGAGTCCATGTCACTTTCCTTTTTTCATTTTGTTTTCATCATAGAACTTAATCACCATCTGGCATACGTACATATATGCATACATTTATTTATTTCCTTATACACAAATTATATGTAGACCAAAAAAAGCTGAGAATCACTACACTAGTGAAAGGGTCATATTTATACAACAAAGTTGTATCTATGCTACAACACAGCTTAGAATTTAAACAGTCTCTGGCTTTTCTGAGATGTTTGTCCATATGTACATTTCTTAGATACTCAAAAATTGGAAGACTTTTATTATATATTTAGAAATTAAGAACTAAATACCTAACTTTATCTTGCTTAAACTAAATTTTTTCATAATTTAAATTACAGCAAATATCTCTAACATTAGAATTTAAATGTTATGAAGAGAAATCAGATTTTGAAGAGCTCTCACTAATAAATCCCAACTTGTAACAGAAGTCTACATTTCTCATTAACTTACTGTTTGCACAAAATAATTTCTTTTGATTACAGTATAAAATGTTACAAAAGGACTACTGTGTTCACAAAATAATTTTATCTTCACTGATGTAACAAGAAGTCAGTGGTTTCCTTTTTGTGGTAAACAATAGGCCCTGGGAAACATTCCCGTTAAATGTCTTTTACATTTTTTTACACACAATTAGTTCAAATTCCTAATAATCACCATTTATCAGAAATATGAAAGATAAAAATCTATCCAGATAAACAATAAAACTAAGCAAGCCAAAAGGAGAAAAATAAAAGAAAATTACAAAGGCTCCCAGAAGAGGGTGGAGTGGAGAAAACTTCCAACTCAACATCAACTATTTCCAAAATACTATTTAAAACTGAGACTATCAGTTTCAAGATGACAAAAATCTCAAATCTTTTTTCTCCATTCCTAAGAGATCATGCCCATCAACATACAAACATACCGTGATCACCCACCTTAAAGATAAACAAGAGAGCCCTCCTGTGAGATTGTGATTTATAATAATATACATTTGGTCTTTGATCCATTTGTGGCACAGAACTCCCAAAACCCTTGAAATTTCCTAAGTGATTTGAGCCAAAAGTATCTTTTGTGTTAATGAGGTGACTTTTGGACAGAACCTAAAGATAGGGCTAGCTGCCAGGAGAACCAACCTTGTGACTTAGAGGGTTGAAACTTTCAGTCACACCCCCATGATGAGGGGGTTGGAGCTGGAGGTTGAATCAACTGCCAATGGCCAATGATATAATTAATTATGCCTATGTAATGAAGCCTCCATAAAAACCCAAAAGGACAGGTTTGAAGAGTTTCCGTGTTGGTGAATGCAGGAAGAGCGGTGTGCTCCGCACTTGTTCCCCAGACTTGCCCTATGCATCCCTCACATCTGGCTATTCCCTAGTTATAGCCTTTCATAATAAACTGACAATCAAAGTGAGTAAAATGTTTCTTCCAATTCTGTGAGCCACTCTAGCAAATTAATTTAACCTAAGGAGAGGGGTTGTTGGAACTTCCCATGTATTGCCCGTAGGTCAGAAGCACAGGTAACAACTTGGGTTTGTGACTGTTCCTTCAACAGGGGTAGGGAGGTGGGGACAGTCTTATAGGACTCATTCCTTACGTTACCTGTGAGATCTGATGCTATCTCCAGGTAATGTCAGAATTGAGTTAAACTGTAGGACACCAAGCTGGTGTCTGAGAATTGCTTGGTGGTGTAGAGAAGAAAAGAAAGGAAAGGGGAGGAGAGGGGAGGGGAGGGGAGGGGAGGGGAGGGGAGGGGAGTGAAAAACCCCACATATGCCAGACTTGGTAACCAGAACTTCTATCTCCCTTGATTGCAAAACCAGTGTCCGTGACTGCCCTGTTTCTCTGCTCTCCTTTATAATAAAAGTCCTCTCCACACAGTTGTCTCTATTCAGTATGTCACTAACTTCCCTTCATCCCATTCTATCCAACTTCAAGGCCTTCTACCACCACCACTCTGCAAAACCTCTTGTTAATGTTACTACCGACCTACCTCTACACTGCACAAAATCCAAAGGTCAAAATCAGTCCTCACCCTCCTTGACACTACAGCAGCATATCTCCTCCTCCTTTCTAAAAGACCTTCTTCACTTGGACCGCAAAGTGCCACACTTCTGGTTTCCTTCCTCTTCATCATGAGCTGCTCTTCCTCTGCCTCCTTCCAAACTCTAAATGTTGAGGAACCCAGAGTCAGTCCTTGGCCCTCTCCTCTGCTGACCTTACCTCTAAGTGACCTTACACAGTCTCAAGGCCTAATATCCAAATTTGAGATTTGTCAGGATATGGATGGTATCCCTAGCCCAGACCACTCTCTCCTGAGCACTAATGTCACAAATTCAACTATCCAATGGGACATCAAATGGAATCTCAAACTCAAGTCTTAATAGATCCCCCTAAATCTGCACCTATCCCCAGCACTGCACCTCAGTAAATAATGCCATCACTCTTCTAGTTGCTTAGGCTAAAAACTGGCAGTCACTTTTATTCCTTTCTTTAGAACAGACTATCACATCTAATCCATCGACAACCCTATTTTCAAAATACTAAATCTGACCAATTCTCTGCTACCACCCTACTCAGAGCCATCATCATCTCTGACTCAAACAATCAAAGTAGCGCTTAATCTACGCATTCCCCAATTCCCCAAAAAGCAACCAGATGTTTTAGAATATAAACTTATTCATTACCCCCAAGCTCAAAAATCCTCCAGTAGTTTCCCATCAAATGCAGAAAAATATCCATGGCCTCCCTAACCTGTCCTTTCCTTTATTCTGGCCTCATCAACATTCCTGCTATTCTTCAATACCAGAAGCTTATTCCCAAAATGGGGAAGGGAGGACCATGCACTTGTAATCCCTCTGCTTGGAAGATTCTTTGCTTTGAGCATGATTTATTCCCCCCATTCAGATGACTACAAATGGTATCTCCCCCAAAAGGCTCTCCCACCACCCTATGTGAAACAATCACACTCTATAGTCAAACTTGATTTTTTATCATAGAGTTTATCATCCAATATTCGTTTAATTTTGCCTACCCAATTAAAAAGCAAGCTCCAGGAGGTCAGAGACTGTCTTGTTTACATTTATAATCCCAGCACCATTTACTGACTCACAAGCACACAATAAACATTTGTGGGTTAAATAACTGATGCCAATAATAATATGCACTAAAAAAAAACAAAAACAAAATATAGGTCTTCAAACATTTTATTTAACAAAATTAATATTAACAACTTCATAAATTTCCATTTCACAACTGTTAGAGGAGATTAGACTGTAGAATAACAGAGGAAAAGAGGTGAACTTCTTGTCTTCAACAAATAACTCCAATATATTAATATACCCTTAAACCCACTTTGACATGTAACCTAATGTTTCCAGAAAACAACAGCTTTTAAACTGTTTCCTTTCTTCCTTGCTAATATCTGAATCCACCCACACCCAAACAAGCATAAAAGGAGGAACAATACTCAGATGACAACCTAAAAATACATATTTGACTAACTCCCTGTTCCAATATCCCCTGAGATGATTTAATTGACACAAAAGGAAACACTCAAGCAACATTAGAAATTCGAAAGGGGTATCACCCCACACTTGAAATTCTGTTTCCACAAAGATATTTTAAGGTAATAACAATGGGAAAGGAGAAGCAACTTGCCCTTATATCAACCCTAGCTGCTCTGAAAGCCTGCTTGCCAATCCACTTCACTTAGCTGAATCCCAGAAGAAAATGGCCCATGCTCAGTGCCCCCTGCATCATCTTTCCCGGGCTTATACTAACTACTATATACTAACTAAAGTCTTCAACAGACTCGGACTACCCCTTGAGAGAAAGGGAAGAGAAGATAAAATAACATGCCAGGCTGCTATTTATCAACAATGAATAATGTGTAGATGAAAAACTACAGTCTTAAGAAAACTGGCAGACACTGAGGACTGATCAAAATTTTATGAATTCTAAGGATAACGATCTTGGCAAATTTATTTTTAAAAAAAAGGTGTAAAGGCAAAACCATTTCCTTTTCTAAAATATTCACTCTTTTGGGGGGGTTGGGGGAAGTAGAGTGGTAGTCAGGCTTACCATAGGAACACAAAAATCAGCTAGTCAAAAAAATAAATAAATAAAGATAAAAAGGATGTTAACATTATACAGTTTCCATTTCCTTCTGGGCATAATGGAAGATTGTGCCTTCCTTCTCTCTCCTGAAGTTAGGCGTGGTCATGTGATTTGTTTGGGCCAATAAAATGTGAGAAGTGATTTTATATATTATATATATCTCCAATGAAAACATTTAACAACTGGAGCTCAACTCTGTACCTCTCTTCCCATCATCTCAGCAATCATGGAGGCAGGTGTTGATATGGAACTGCAATGCTAAGCTTTTACAGAGAAAGCAACTTGCCTCAAAGACATGGATGTAAGAAATAAATATTTGTGTTTTAAGCACTGATAATTTGGAGATTGTTTTTATTGTAGTATAAACTAATCTAATTAGTATCTGAAAAGTCCATTAAAACTAATTAAAATTCAACAAATCCAGAAAATCTGACAAAGGGAAAAGTGTTTCAGAAATAGAAAAATACATAAATATAATCTCATAATGAGAAATGGATTATAACCACAGAAATAGAGGAATTTAATAGACTATGGCTCACAAGCTAATTTCCTCTAGGGGAGACAGGGTAGACCAAGAAGCACTTGTGAAGCTCACAGTCTGGAGGCACAGACAGGCTCACTAAAGGACTGAGACCTAATCACAGGACCACAGAACACTTCCTCTCCCCGCCTACTCTGCCCTGCACCACACCATATCACAACACTGAAGACTTATTTACAGCAGTTCCTTTTGCTCAAAATCCAGCCATTTAGAAAAAAAATTTACAGTGTATCATAAAAGGCAAAAAAAAAAAAAAGCAGTTTGAAGAGACAAAGCATCAGAATCAGACTGAAAAATGGCAGGAATATTGGCATCATCAGAGATTTCAAATATATGCTATGGGTGCCAATGGATAAGATAGACAAAATGCAGGAAAAGATGAGAAATGTAAATAGAAAGATGGAAAGTCTAAGAAAGAACTAAAAGGAACACCAGAAATCAAAAACACTGCAATAGAAATGAAGAATGCCTTTGAGGAGCTTATCACAGCTGAATAAAGTATCTCTGAGCTTGCAGATATCTCAACAGAAACCTGAAAAGAAATAGAAGAGTGAAAAGCAAAGAGAAAAAAAGACAAAAAAAAAATAGAACAGAATATCTAAGAACTGTGGGACTATTACAAAAGCTGTATCATATACATAGTGGAAGTACCACAAGAAAAGAACAGAAGAAATACCTAAAACAATACTGACTGAGAATTTTCTCAAATTAATATAAGATTCAAAACCACAGACACAGGAAGCTCAGAGAGCACAAAGCAGGATAAATACCCAAAATAATAATAATAATTATTATTATTATAATAACAACAACAAAACTACAACCAGGCATATCATACTCAAACTACAGAAAATCAAAGATAAAGAAAAACATCCTAAAAGAAGTTAAAGAGAGAAAAAACACCTTATCTATAGAGGAGCAAAGATAAGATTTTATCTAACTTCTCAGAAACTATGCAAGCAAGAAGAAAATGGAATGAAATATTTACAACGTTAAGGAATGATCCTTCGAGAAAGTGAAGAAGTAACAATTTTCTCAAACAAAACCAAAGGAATTTATTGCCAATAGACCTGTTAATCCACATAAAGAAAGGAAGAGCACTGAAGAAGAAATGAGGGAAAGTAAAAACTTTCATTTCTTTCATTCTTAATTATCTGACAGATTAACAGTTCAAAACATAGAAAAAATGTACATATGCTTGTGTGTGTGTGTGTGTGTGTGTGTGTGTGTGTGTATACATATGTTCATGTATGCTTATATATAAGTGAAATGAATGGCAACAATGATATACAAGGACAGGAAAAAGAAGAAATTAGAATTATTTTCTTTTAAAATAATCACTACCCAAGAAATAGCATAGTATTATTTAAAAGCAAATTTGGATTAATTGTAAATGTATATTGCAAACTCTAGGGCAATGACTAAGGAGAAAAAACAATTACATAAAATGTTCAAATTAAAACCATAAAAGGCAGAAGAAATATATAAGATAAAAAAGGGAACAAAGAATAAAGGTAACAAATAGAAAACAGTAACGAATATGGTAGATATTAATCAATTTGAACATCAGTGGTCTTAATGTACCAATTAAAAGACAAAAGACTGTTGGTGGATCAAAAAGCAAGGCAGATCATCTGTAAGAAATCCACTTTAAATATAAAGACACATAGATTAAAAGTAACTGAATGGAGAAAGATATACCATGCTATCGCTAATCAAAAGAGAAATGTGAAAAATTAATTTCAACAGAGCAGACTTAAAAGCAAGGAGTTATTAAGAATAAAGAAGAGCATTACATAATGATAAAAGAGTCAATTCTCCAAGACATAACAATCCCCAATGTGTATATGCCTACCAACAGAGCATCAAAATACATGAGACAAAAACTGACAGAACTGCAAGGAGAAATAGATGAATCCACTGTTATAGATAGAGACATCAAGACCTCGCTATCAGAAATGAGCAGATTCAGCTGGCAGAAAATCAGTAAGGACATAGTTTAACTCTACAACACCATCGATCAGCTGGATATAATTGACATCCCTAGAGTTCTTCATTCAACAAGAGCAGAATAAACATTTGTCTCATGCTCACATGGAACAGTCATCAAAACAGAATATATTATGGGCCATAAAAGGCACCTTAACAAATTTTAAAAAATAGAAACCATACAATTTCTGCTCTCAGATCACAGAAAATTAAACTAGAATTCAATGACAGAAAGATAATTGGAAAATCACAAAATACTTGGAGATTTAACAACATGCTTCTACATAATACATGGTCAAAGAAGAACTCTCAAGAAAAGTTTTAAAATATTTTAAACTGAATGAAAATGAAAACACTATTTAAAATTTGTGGTATGCAGCAAAAATGGTGCTTAGTGGAAATCTGTAGCACTGAATGCACATATTAGAAAAGAAGAAAGATCTATAATCAATAATCTAAGTTTCCATTGTAGGAAACTAGAAAAAGAAGAACAAATTAAATCCAAATTAAGCAGAAGAAAAATAAGAAGCAGAATAGAAATCCATGAAATTGAAAACATGAGACCAATAGAGAAAATCAATGAAACCAAAAGTGGGCTAAGAACAAAAAGTGGGAGGACATAAAAGTATTAATATTCAAAAATGAAAGATGAGACATCACTACAGATCCCATGAACATTAAAAGAATAAAGAAATATTATGAACAACTATATGTTGACAAATCTGATGGCCTAAATGAAATGAACTAATTCTTTGAAAGACACAATCTGTCAAAACTCACACAAGAAAAATACATAATCTGAATAGGTGCATATTTATTTTTTGGTTGAATCAATAATTAACCTTCCAAAACTGAAAGCACAAGTGTCAGATGGGTTCACTGGTGAATTCTACCAAATATATATGGAAGAAACTGTATCAATTCTCTACAATACAACTTTCAGAAAATAGAAGCATAAGGAATACTTTCTATTTCAATGAGGCCAGCATTACCCTAATACCAAACCCAAACAAAGACATTATAAGAAAACTACACACACCAATATCATCCATAAACACAGATGTAAAAATCCTCAACAAAATACTAGCCAATTAAATCCAATAATGTATAAAAAGAATTATACACCACGACCAACTGGGATTTATCTCAAGCATTCAAGAATAGGTCAACATCTGAAAATCAATTAATGTAATCCATCTCATTGACAATCTAAAAAATAAAAATTACACGATATCAACAGATGTAGAAAAAGCATCTGATAAAATACAATAACCATTCATAATAAAAACTCTCAGTAAAATAGGCATAGAAGGCAAATTCCTCAACTTGAAAAAGGTTATGTACAGAAAAATTACACCTAACATACTTAATGGTTAAAAAAAAAAAAAAACTAGAAGCTTTCCCACTAAGATCAGGAACAAGGCAAGGACGTCCACTCTCACCACTCATTTCAGCATCATTCTGTAAGTTCTAGTTAGTGCAATACTAGAGATGAGATGAGACGAGACGAGACGAGATGAGAAAAGAGAAGGTAGAAATAAAACTATCTTTGCTTGCAAATGACAGAAATGTCTAAAAAATCCAAAGTGTACACACACACACACATTCTCTGCCTGTCTCTTTGTCTCTCTCTCTCCCTCCCTGCTCTCTCTCTTCTCTCTCTCCTACAACGAAAAAGCAATTATAACGTGGTTGAAAGATACAAGGTTAATAACACAAAAGTCAATCACTTTCCTATATACCAGCAATGACAAGTGGCATTTGAAATTAAAAATACAGTATCATTTACATATGCACCCGCTAAAAAATGAAATACTTAGGTGTAAATCTAACAAAGTATATAACAAGATCTATAGGAGGAAAATTACAGAACTTTGGTGAACAAAATCAAAGAACTAAATAAATAGATAGTCCATGTTCATGGAAAGACACAATACTGTCAAGATAATAGGTCTTCCCAATTTAATCTATAAATTAAATGTAATCCCAGTCAAAATCTCAGTAAATAACTTTGTGGATATCAACAAACTGACTCTAAGGTTTATACAAAGAGAAAAAAAGAAAACAGAATAGCCAACACAATATTGAAGGACAAGAGCAAAGTTAGAAGATTTCTACTACCTGATTTCAAGACTCCACATTAATCAAAACAGTCTGGTATTGGGGAAAGAATAAATAGATACATGGAACGGAATAGGGAGCCCAGAAAAAGACCTACATAAATGCAGCCAACTGATCTTTGACAAAAGAACAAATGGAACAAACATAGTCTTTTCAGGAAGTGGGGCAGAAACAACCGCACACACACACAAATCTAGAAATAAACCTTGCATCCTTCGCAAAAGCTAACAGAAAATAAATCATAGACCTGAAGGTAAAAATGCAAAACTATAAAACTACCAGAAGATAACACAGAAAACATAGATGACCTAGGCTATGGTGATAATTTTTAAATACAATAAGAAAGACACAATCCATTAAAAAAATAACTGGGAAGTTGGACCTCATTAAAATGAAAATCTTCTCTGTGAAAGACAACATCAAGGGAACAAGATGACAATACACAGACTGAGAGATAAAGGATTATTATCTAAAACATACCAAGAAATCTTAACTGAACAATAAGAAAACAGCAACCTGATTAAAAATAGGCCCAAGACCTTAACAGACACCTAATGAAAAAAGATATACAGATCACAAATAAGCATCAGGTAAATGCAAATCAAAACAAGATGCCACTACACATCTATTAGAATGGCCAAAATCCAGAACACTGAAAACACCACATGCTGGGGAAGGTATGAAGCAACAGGAACTCTTATTTACTTTGATGGGAATCCAGAATAGTACCACCACTCTGGAAGATGGTTTGGCAGTTTGTTACAAAACTAAACATACTCTTACTATGTGACCCAGCTACTGTGCTCCTTGGTACATGCCCAAGGAAGCTGAACACATGTCCAGCCAAATCTTCACAAAGGTATTTAAGGCAGCTTTATTCATAATTATCAAAACTTAGAAGCAACCAAGATGTTTTTTCAATAGATGAATGAGAATACTGTGGTACATCCAGACAATGGAATATTATTCAGCACTAAAAAGAAATGGGCTATCAAGCCAAGAAAAGACTTAAAGGAATCTTAAATACATAATACTAAGTGAAAGAAAAAAAATCTGAAAAAACTATATACTATATGATTCCAAATATTTGACATTCTAGAAAAGGGAAAACTATGGAGGCAATAAAAAGACCTGCAGCTGCCAGAGGTTGAGGGAAGGGTACTGAACAGGTGGAACACAGAAAATTTTAGGAAAGTGAAAATATTCTGCATGATACCATAATAATGTACACACGTCATAATATACATTTATCCAAACCCACAGAATGTACACCAAAAGTGAACTCTGGGTGATTATGATGTAACAATATGAGTTTATGCATTGTAACAAATGTAGCACTCTGGTGGGGGATGTTGGCATTGTGGAAGGCTATACCTAAGTGGGAGCAGGGGGTATATGGGAAATCTCTTTCCTCTCAATTTTGCTGTGAACTGAAAACTGCTCTTTAAAGAAAATAAGTATTTTTAAATTTATTAGAAATAAAAAGATTTTTAAAATTTTTTTTTTTAATTAAAAAAACTTGCTTTATCTGATCTGCCTCTAACTCCACATAGTTTCCACATATCTTACAAATCAGGTAGTTTAGGTTGTCATTAAAACAAAAAGGCAAAATTGTTTGGAAATTAAAAAATGGTGTGTGTATTGCCACACATATCAAAGACATTGCCACTATTTCAACTTATCATAAACCAGTCTGCCCATTAAAATTAACTTTTGAAATTAATTAAAGTTTAATTTGTTTTATCAACTATTTTGGATTTTGTTCCTGGATGCAGCAAACAGTTTTACACAAAAACAAAAATGAGACCTACAGAAATCTTTCCATGACTGGTTTTACATGGTATGTGATATAAAGCAATTTACAATACAATAAAAAATTAAAGTATGTGTTTATAGCTCTTTTTCCAGTGAGAGGTCCATAGTTTTCATCAGATTCTCAAAGGGGGCCATGACCCAGATAAGATTAAGAATGAGGAGTTTAGGTATAAGTTAAACCTAAACATTCGCCCACTATTAAGCCCTGAGCTTTCTACTGCCATTTACCGTGAAAACTTCTCTGACCCACACTTTGTCTGTGGCTCCTTTCCAGGGTCATAAAAAGAAAATAATTTATTATCATCCAAGTATTTAGGGAAGTAACAGGAAACATCATCAATGTTCATTATTAAAGAAGACAAATGTGGATCAAGTAAATCATGCCAATAATCCTTTTTCTAAAAAGGATACATTCATATGGTTGATGAGACCCTGGAAAATGAATGGATTAGTGGACATTTGGTCCTGGCCAAAACGTCCACAGAGATATCTGGTCCATGTCAACCCCATGTGCCATTCATGGGCCATTATTAGGTAGGCTACCAAGGCAAGAAACATTATTATAGGCAATACAACCATAACACAATTACTGAAGTAGTAAAATATGACTACTTTTTATGTATTAATCCTATAAACCAAAAGTATATATAAACATTATGGGCTGTCTGAACCCAGGGATGTTTAACTAAGCATGGACATTTTTGACAGGACCAAATATCAAGGACCATTTGGCATACATCAAATATGCTCACAGACGTTTTGGATAGAACCAAATTTCAAGGACTTTTGGGCATAGAGCAAATTAATCTATGGATGCTTTAGACAGAACCAAAGGTAATGCAAAAGATAACTGGGCTACATGTAGTGTCATGACATTAAAATGTCCTTTACCACTAACCCAATAAAGGCATATTCACAAAAAAAAAAGCAGGTAAAAACGTACATATGTAAAAAGATGCTTAACTGTGGTATATTTGTAAAGATTTCAAAGTCAGCCTGCCAGGAATTATTTATGAGCTATGCAACATTAGTTAAATTTCTTAACCTTTCTGTTCCTATGCTTTTATTTTATGTATGTATATAAAGGGTACAAAAAAGGGACAGTAAAAGTATTTCAAGAGGGTTTCGTGAAGATTAAATAACATACGTTAAGTGCTCAGCACATAGTATGCCTTTGGTAAAGATGTGCTCTTTTATTTAAAAATACTAAGCCTCAATTATGTGTCAGGCACTGACCTAGGCAGCTGGGATACATCAACGAACAAATCAGAGGAAGAATCCTGCCCTCTTGTAGCTTACACGTTAACAGTGGGAGACAATAAGCAATATATGTAAGAGTAAAATATGAAGTATGAAAATGTTAGAGACACTATGGGGGGAAAAGTAGAAAAGAATCCTGGAACAGCAAGTGCAGGGTACAATTGGGTTTCAATTTTTAAATCCTAGTCAGAATATAGCTTGTTGAAATGGTCACATTTAAGCAAAGATTTGAAGAGTTGGCCGGGTGAATGTCAGGAGTAAACATGTTCCAACCACGGGGAAGAGCGAACACAATGGCCCTAAGGGGAAAACAAGCCTGGCACATCAGATCAAGAACAAGGGCAATTAGAGCAGATGAACAAGGGAAAAGTAGTAGGCAAAAAAAGATCAGAGAAGTTATAAGGGATCAACCCACATAGGGCCTGTAGACAAATGTGCTTTAAGTGAGCTGGGGAGCCACTGCAGAGTGTGCAGAAGACTAATACACTTGTCATACATTCGAAAGGATCACTCTGGCTGCTGTGCTGAGTATAAGGGACCTCTCAGTAAAAGGCTATTTGTGACTGTAGTGTTAGCAAAACCCTTGTCTTTCATCATGAGAAATTGCTCTTGGATTCAGTTAACCTTCTAGCTCTGTTGCCCAGGAAATCATATAGGCAGAATGTTAACTGTTACTAGGCAACATGGTAAAAATATGATAAAAATGACCCATTGGTAAAATGCTTGGGACTAAGAGGCACTATCAACACCAACTAAGTGGTCTTAACATTGGTCTTCTCTCAGTGTTGTGACTCCAGTAATTGGGCATGTACCTTGCAGGGATCCTGGAAGCTGTGCTCATAGGTTGTTATACAAGGCAATGACTCTTGTGGAACATGGCACCCCTAAGCCAGGTTAGCTACATACCAACTCATGGGAGCCTCATTACTCGCACCTAAGCTTCACCTGGAAGGAGAGGAAAGGCACAGAGAATAGATCTGGCTCTTCTCTTTGTGGACAGCTACCAGTACCCCCACCAAAGAGAACATCTGACACTTGTGTACTAGTAAGCTGTTACCTATCCCAAATCCTCCCAAGTGAATCTGATGTTAAATGTGGCCTGATAAACCACAGGTCTGTCTAGTTGAGCCCTAAGAAAATTACCTGGATAAGTAATACTCTATTGTAGTAACTCAGGTAAAAAATGGCAGTGGCTTGGACCAGGATGATAGTGATAGAAATGGGAAAAAATAGTTAAGATTTTAAAGGAAAGCTTATAGGATCTTCTAATGAATAGAATTGTGGGATGCTGAAGAGTAAAGGTAAGGATAATGCCAAGATTCTGAGCCTTTGCAACTGGAAACATGGAGTGAAAAACTGGGGCAAGGGAAGACTGGATATCAGGAGTTCAATTTTAGACAAGTTAGTTTTGAGTTGAAAGTCATTCATCATCTCACTTTCTCAATAGCCCAAGATAGCTGCAGCAGCTCCAAGAGTCATGAGCTCACATGACAACATCCAAAAACAATGGGGTATACCTTCATAAATTGACAAAAACCAAAGTCTCAGAGGATTCCCTTTATGTGTCACTATGCCTAAATCAACCATTGTCATGGAGACTAGAACTAACACAATTAACTCTAGATTGAACAACATTCACAAACTGCCTCCTGGGTGCTGGTTGAGGAGAGCCTATGAAGCACTGAGTACTAAATACCTGAACAAAAGTGGGCTGCTGTTGGAAGCAGAGGAATGACTAACAGGTGCACTGTTTGCCAAAGGTATTGTCAAGGGTATTGTATAAACCATCCACATCGATGTTAAAAATCACCCGGAATAAAAGAAATGAGATCGGTAATAAAGTATGGATATAAAATAAGACAGGGAGCCAGGTGACAGATGAAAGAAAGCAAAGAACCCTTTGTTCCATGAAGAAAAGACATCTAAACAAATCCTGTGAAATTTAACAACCACCAAAGATTATAAATGATTTGAGGAAAAAACAAGAATTAAAAATCTTGACTAAAATCAGAAACTCTCAATTGTAGAAGACAGAGCAATGTCTCAAAAATTTTTTCCAGAGCGAAATGATTTTGACCTAAACTCTGCTATCTAAATCTTCAACCAAGTGAGAAGGCAGAATAAAAACATTTTCAGACATGTAAGAACATATTACTTGAGGATCTCTAGCAAACAAGAATCAAAACCTAACAGAGTAGATGTGAGAACACAAGATACAGTGGAAATGATCCAAGAGTAAAACAAAAAAAGTCCCAGGATGGCAGCTGTGCTAAAAGACTAGACAATAATTCATCCTATTAAAAAAGAAAATTAGTGAGCTACATGAAAGGAAGAAAGGAATGGATTCTGTTCAAAAGAAAGACTAAGAAGCTGGCTTAACGACAGGAATGCCTATATATCTTTTTGCAACAGAAAGATATGTAACATAAAACTCTAGAATGCTGCTTATTGTCTGCCCACACTTTTCTTCCCTTATTCCTTACTAAAGGAACTTATTTTTCTTTTCTACTTTTTTAAAGTATCAGGTAAGAAGCACATGATTAGAGAAGGTAGCTCCTTCCCCAGACCATGAGATAAATCACCAAAGGTCTAAACTAAGCCTAGAAATGCCATTCTCCTTTCCCAGCCATTGGTCTGAGCAACTGCTCCCATCCAATTGTGGACAAGCGATTCAGTTCAGGCCAATGAGACATACCGAAAAGTCATCTGGGGGAGATTCTTGAAAGACTTTTCTGCAAGATGAAAAAAAAAAAGGGATTCGAGTTGTAATAAGACATCTAGTACTGGGTTGGGGGAGTATTGCTATAAAGGGAGCTAACTGGGCAAATGGCAAACTTGAATATGAACTGTATATTAGATTCTAATATTATGGTAGGCGTGTAAGATGTTCCACTCATATCCAAAAGGCTCACTACCGGGTATGAGGAGTATGGACAAGCTGTTAGCTTCATCAGAGTTGGCTTCAGTTTTCAAGAGAGGGTCTCGCTATTATTACCTAAATAGCTCCCATGCCACACTGAGAGAGAGAGAGAGAGAGAGAGAGAGAGGACGGACGGAAGAACGGAAGGAAGGAAGAACGGAAGGAAGGAAGAAAAGAAGGAAGGATCATAGAGTTTATTATTGGATTCCCAATACTATTCAATTGATTTATATGTACCGATGTTTTTAATTAAGGTAAAATCCACATGATATAAAATGAACCATTTTAAAGTGTACAATCCAATGGCATTGAGTATATTTTCAACCCTTCTTTCTAGTTCCAAAACATTTTCATCACCCCAAAAGAAAACTTATACCCATTAAGTCATCACTCTCCATTCCTCATGCCCTGGCAACCACTAATCTATGTCACTATGGAAATACCTATCCTGGATATTTCACATCAATGAAATCATATAATATGTGATCTTGTGTGTCCAGCTTCCTTCACTTAGTATGAAGTTTTTGAAATTCACGCACTTTGTAGCATTTATCAGTACTTCATTCATTTTTATGGCTTAATAATATTCCATTGTATGGATATACCATATTTAGATTAGCCATTCATCAGCTGATGTACTTTTGGGTTGTTTCTACCTTTTGGCTAATGTGAACTGCTATGTTAAGTACTGCTAGGAATACTCATGTACAAGTATTTCTTTGAATACCTCTTTTCAATTCTTTTGGGTACATACGTAAAAATGAGATATTTGTGTCATTATCCTAATTCTAGGTTTAACTGTTTGAGGAGCTGTCAATTGTTTCCCACAGAAGCTGCAACATTCTACACTCCTATCAGCAACATACAAGGGTTCTGATTTTTCCATATCTTCCTCAACACTTGTTACTTTGTTTTCTGGCTCATTTTCAAATGTGACATCCAGAACTCAACACAATACTTCAGGTGTAGTCTGGACAACATCAATGTTTTTAACACATAAAACACAATGAATTCAGATTAGATCATATAGGTTTCAAATCACATTTTGACATTTTTATAACATTAAAATATAATACAATGAAAAAGCAATAATAGTACTCAAGGCAACATAAGGAATAAAGGCATCCATGTTTATACTTCAGATTATCAAGATAAATGTGTTGTCAACTTAGTGTAATTTAAGTTGATACTTCTTTTAAATTCCACAAATCTCTCCTTAACCATATAACGTTCTACAGGTAAAGTATTCCCCACGTGTTCACAAAAAAATAATGATAAACTAGTAAACCTTAATAAGTTTTGTGTTTCTAATAACAGATTATTTTATTGAAACCAATTCCCCTATTTCCTTTAAGAGCATAATTCTATCTCAAAAATCTTTTACAAAGCCTTCACTGGTTGTTCCAATTTAAAATAGCCTCTCTCTGCTTTGCCCTCTCATGATACTGACTACTATCTCTACAACTCACCTTGACACTCAGTCATGTGATGCTTGGTATTTATTGCTAGTTAACTGTTTGATAATTCACTGTTTACAGTAGGGCCCTGTGGAGAAGAGACTCTGATTACTTTCTAACTTCATCATGATAAATACAGGGCTTATGAAAAGGTAATTCATATATTTTTCTTATATTTATATTTCTTATATTTATAAAGAATTAAAGTGAAAATTATCTGACAAATCTGGACACTTTAGGATCTCTAGTTCTTCAAGGTGATTGTAATGTGGTAACTAAAAGGGAAAGCAGGGTCAAGCAGGGAGTTCCCCGAGATGAGGTAGCTCTGTGCATAGTGTGAGGTAGTGACAAAGGGCAGGAAAGAAATGAAAGCACAAGAGATGAAGAAAAATGTGGAAAGAGTAAGATTCTAGGGCTCAAGTGAAGAGAAGCAAAGAACATCTTTCTTTCTGAAAAGGGAAAACTAGGTATATATGCTGAAGTAGACACGAGTTTAATTCAGCAGATTGTGTTGAGAAAAAAAATGTTTGTTTAGCTTCTAATATGTATTCAGTTAACTACTGTATTGGTTTCCTGTTGCTGTGGAGACAAACTACTACAAACTTAGTGGCTTAAAACAACACAAATTTATCTTACAGTTCTGAAAGTCAGAAGTCCAAAATAGGTCTTAAATTGGAATAAAATCAAAGCGTTGGCACAGCTGCCTTCCTTTCTGGAAGCTCTAAGGAGAATCATTTTCTTGCCTTTATGGGTTTACAGAGGCTACCCACATTTCTTGGCTCACGGCCCCTTCTATCTTCAAAGCCAGCCGTGGCGAGCTGATTTCTTCTCATAAGGCTATCGCTCTGGTTCTGACTTTTCTGCCTCCTGCTTCTACTTTTAAAGACCTTTGTGATTATATTAGGCTCACCAAATAATTCATGATACTCTCCCTATTTTAACTTCAGCTCATGAGCATCCTTAATTCCATATGAAACCTAAATTCCCTTTTGTTGTGTTAAAGAACATTCACACACTCCAGGGATTAAGATGTGGCATCTTGAGGAAACCATTATTCTGTCTGTCACAAAAACTCTTTTATGTTTTCTTTTCATTTAATCCTTATAACAACTCAGGAAAATCACCTTTTACTCATTTTATACATGAGGGATCTGAGGCTACCCATGGAACTTTTAGAGACTTTAAATAACTAAACCCAACAGCCAGGTTTATAGACAAAATTAATATGTTTGTGGAACTGAACCAATAGAACCAGGATTCAGATAGCACATCCTCCACTGGCCTGTTTCTAAAGCCCTCCCTACTTTTTTCTATCTGTGGAGAGATGCGTGTGTTTGTGCGCGCTGCGATGAAGGGAAATGTACAAAAGTAAGGCTTTTCTTGCCACCTAATTCAACCAATATCATCTCTTTTTCATCACTTTATAGTTCAGATCTGTCCATGATTCTGTTTAAAGAAAGGTTTTTAAACCTCTACACACCATGCTACATTCCATTCAAGCTTTAGTATATGAGAAGAGGTTCTATGTTAAGAAACAAGGCTAAAATTATGTGAAAAGGTAACACTGGATTTGAAAATCCAATGCATTTATGTATCTTTGATCCTCTTACCAATTTTGGATGAATTACAGAATTTAAATTTATAAATTTCTTCCTAAATTGTACAACTTTAGGTTTCAGATTTGAACATATAAATTATTTTTAAATATTTCAAGCACTCAAATTCCCCAACATGTAACACATTGGATTAGAAATTATCAATATTTTAATATGTCTTGATACATATAACCCATTATTATTCAGGATCCCATCAACCATATGGGAAAGCATTTTGTTTAAAAAAAAAAATGATTATTGGGGTTTGATCTAAATGATCTCCAGGTTTCTCTTCTCATCTGCTAATGAACTCTTATGATGTTTCTTGGACCTTCCTTAAACACTTGGGTAACAATAATTTTCTTTTTATGTCCTGAAAAGACTAGAGACACAGAATAAACATCAGGGAAGGCATCTGTGATTGATGGCTGAAGCCTTGGTGTTAGATGGTTGACAAATTGTGATTAAATTTACACCTCTAAAGCAGCCATTTTTAGCCTTTCCTGGGTATGGCCTTTGCCTTGAGAACCTGATGAACCCGTAGACCTCACAATAGGAAAATGCACATGAACACATACTCAAAATATTTCATAAACCTTATTCTATTGGATTTTAAATTGATTGCCAACACAGACCATATAAAACCAATCTTTGCAAGGATATCTGTATGTCTCAATTTTGGTTTTGTGCCAAAATTTGCTGTACCCAGGAATAAAGTCCAAACTATGCAATAAAGCAAGCCAATTTATTCTTGACAAGTAGATACCAAAGTAGTGATGACTGCTGGCTGTAGAGTCTCTGGCACCACAGTACAGCTCTAGGAGAAACCCCACTTCTTTTACATTATTCTCCAGGGAAAGTTATAAAAAACACACGTGTTAGAAGGTTCAGTTCCCAAGAGTAAGGGAAGAATAATGTTAACTAAATTTAATTTCCCTAAACAGTAACATTTTATACTTGTATATATTTATAAAAGGAAAGATATGGTTTCAGAAATTGAAATGTATTAAGATACATTTTAAGTATTTTGGGGGAAAATCATATCATATCTTCTTTGTTCCTACTACTAAATCATTCAAAATGTATTATGTTCCAAGTGGAGTACACGTACCCTTCAGAGGAAGGCTGATCAACCCAAAGGGGTACAAAGAAAATACTAGAAGCTCATATACATATGCAGAATCTTAAATTCAAAATTTGAGCTTTATTAATATTCAGTAGGTGAGACTGACACCAGCACCCTCTCTGGTCCTATGTCAGGCTGCTTCAGTCTTGTGGCACTGATATGAAGCATGCTAGATACCACCGATCGGTTCACTTGACCTACGGTCTACCTATGGGCAATTTGAAGAGCACATTTAGTTGTTTTAGTGGCAAGCACAGCTGTGGAAATACAAGATTTGTCCATAGCATTATTCCGATTTTCATTCTCCAGCCTCTTGGGTGACAAGAAGCAGTGTGACAGTGGCAGCAGCAGAGACTCCTTGATTGGACTTCCTAATCCTGGATTGCAACTATGGGTTTGTCCTGCAGTTTCCAGGGTGTCTAGAGGCAAGTGCAGCAGAGATGGCACAAACTCTTGATTCCAGCATAGCTCCAGGGGTGCCCTCAAAACTCCCCATGTGGGTAACCTCTGTATTGCTACCCTAAAACCTGCTGTTAGGCCCTGCTAACAATTCCATAAGAACCTAATACCCCATATTAAATCTATTCAATCTTAAAATACTCAGAAGGGTTTCTGTTTGAGACAATGAATTACAGTAGGTAAAAGTTTCCTAAAGGAAAGGTGATAGTTTCACACCCTGGACGATCATTTGTGATATCCTCACTTGTTTGTTCATTTTCAACATACCGCAACATCCTGCAAGCTTACGCAGGCCCAATTAAGTATATTTGCAGATCTCAGAATTATATCACTCACTAATGGATTTTTAAAAGATTTTTGCAAAGAAAAGCAGATAAAATATAATATAGGCAAAGCAAAATACAAGCAAGCTACAAGAAAATAACAGCACTAACAATAGTGCTTTATCAAAAATTGTAAGGTAAAAAAGTGATTATCTTATAAAACAAAACTACAAAAATTTTAGGAAAAAACATAGGAAAAAAATATTAGACCTAGGACTCGGTGAAGACTCCACACACAGGACACCAAAAGTATAATTCATCAAAGAAAAAAATGTAAATGCAGTACATAAAAATTTGAAACTTTTTTGCTGTGTTAAAGACCCTGTTATGAGGATGAAAAGACAAGCTACAGATAGGAAGTTTTGCCAAACACCTGACAGATGACTTTTATCTAAAATATGTAAAAAAAAAACCTCTCAAAACAAAAATGAAAAATAATCCAATTTTCTCATTAGGGAAACAATTAATTTGCTCATTAAGGAAAGGTAAATTAAAAACAAAGAGATATCACTATACAACTATCAGAATGACTAATATTTTTAAAATAGTAAAAATATCAAATTCTGGCAAGCATATGGCAAAATTAGATCTTTCATACATTTCCAGTAGGAATATACAACTCTGGAAAATAGCCTGGCAGTTTCTTCTAAAACTAAACATGCTTACACTATAACCCAGCAATTGTACTCTTGGGCATTTATCGCAGAAAAATAAAAACTTTTGGCCACACAAAAACCTACACACAAATGTTCACAGCAGTTTTATTCATAACAGCCAAAAACTGGAAAACACTCATATGTTCTTCAACAGGTGAATAGTTAACTGTGTCATATGGTACATCCATACAATAAGTACTACTCAGCTATAAGAAGAAATGAACTACTAATACATAAAACAACTTGGTTCTCTACATTGTGCTGAGGGAAAAGAGTCAATTTCAAATGTTACATATAGTATGATTTCATTTATGTAATATTCTAAAATTATACAATCATACAGATGGAGAACAAATTAGTGGTTGCCAGGAAATAGGGATGAGGAGGGTAGGGAAGATGGGGACCTTGAGCTACATGAGTAAGTTTCTTAGCAGTGATGGAACAGTACTGTATCTGGATTGTGGTGGTAGTTAAATGAATCTACACATGAAATTTCATCAAATTGCACAGAACTATACACACACATACACATGAATGAGTGCATTAAAAACTGTGAAATCTGAATATAGGTACTTAATAGTATCGTGCCAACGTCAGTTTTCTGGTTTAATGTTGTTATTAGTATGTTATGTTACATATGATATTTAAACTAGGGTATGCTGAATGAAGGTTATACAGAACTCCCTTTATTATTTTTGCAACACCCCGGAGTCTATAATTTCAAAATTGAAAGGTTTTTTAAGCAATGACATTCAATAATACTTATTTTTAAAATTACTATTTTAAGTGGAATAAAGAACATAGAAATAATGCACTTTAAAATGTTTTTCATCTTCATCTCATTAATTTTTGATACTGTCTTATTATGTATATAATATGTAGTATAAAATTTACAATAAACTTACACATATTAGAAATGAAGACATAATTTCTTATACTGCTGGGTGTAACAAAATTTCTGCAGACCTCTGTTACAGAAGCTAAGATTCTATCTATCCCTTATTTTTACTAGAACAGGAAAAACACTGGACTGAGAATCAAAAAGAAACCAATTCAGTCCATGGTTTAAACAAGTCACAATCTCACTCTCATCTACAAAATGTAAGAGCTGTAATAGATGATTCCCAAAGCCATTCTAGCTCTAAAAACATGACTGATTTCCGCAACTCTATGAGTTCTGAAACAATCATAAAGAAATCTATGAATAAAACTCTAACAAGCATTTACTCAAAGTATACTAAGGGTTTAATATGGCCAGGAATAGTAAATACAAGCCATAGTTCTAAGTTATCAACACAAACATAGGAAATGACATCAATGAAGATAATTTTACCTCAAAGAAAATAGATTACCAAAAGATCCAATTTAAATATAAATATCTAGATAATAGGCATAAATGGCTATATCTACATGCATCCTCCCAGTTCTTTAAGGCTTCTGATTTCTACGCATGGAATTACATTAGGTCTGTTTTGCAACAAGTATCCTGGTGCACATGCTTGTTGTGATGTCTTAAAAGAAACAGAATATCAAGACATCTGAAAAAGAATTATTTTCCATCCACTCAATTAATTATTCCCCATCCACTTGAGTTACACCTAATAAGACAGAATTTAAAGAAGTCTACTATTCAGGAAAAGTTAATGACATCTACAGGGTAATTACACAACCATTTTACCACCTTCTGCTATCCAGAAACAGCCTGCCTACCTGAAACAGTCCCCCCCCAAAAAAAAAAAACAGGAAAGAAGAAAAAAATCCTCTAAGCAGTAAAAACCAACATAACAAGGTCCTGGCACTAACACTCCATGCACAGGAAGTCTTTTAGTTCCCCACCCAGAACCTTCTAACATGTTTAACTCACTATTCAACAAATGTGGTTACGGGCGCTATTCTCATGGAGCACTGAAAATATCAAATTAGAAAAATAAGGAAATGTCTACAGGCAGGTGTGATAAAAGCAACGAGATACATACAGTTAATAGTAAAATCATAAATAAGCAAGTCAATCCTCAAAACCAGACACAATTCAGAAAGGAATGATTTTATCAACAAATGAACAAAATATGGTGGTCCGTATACTACCAACTAAGAAGACTAATGACTGAAAGTTCTTCACGAAAAAAACTGTTATGATTTCACTGACACCCAAGACACATAAATGGAACCAGCAAAGTAATACTTTTTTACCAGTATTATAGACAGCATAATCCATCTTAATTAATGGAGAACAAAACTGAACATTGCATTTAAATTACCTTTCCAGCATTAAGTATTGAACAAAATTACATCACATCTGAATGTTACCACGAAATAAACATAACAAAAAAATAAAACAGAACAAAATAAATACATGGAATCCTAATAAGTTGAAATACTATGTTGAAATCCATTCAGGCAACAAAGCATATATGCACATATTTTGTAAACTAAAAAATGAGACTGCACTGTAGTAAGTGAACAAACGAATACCCCTCTCTCATCAAATTCCCAGATGCCCTTTAAAAAAAAAAACTTTAACCACTCTGAAGTATGGATGCTCTGAAATAGAGATGCATCTTACAACTGCTGTCATCCAATAGCAGGATGTAGGTGGTGAAAACCTTATGTTGACATCTCTTAGAAAGATGGAGAAAGTGGCAGCATCAAAATGTCTTGTGTTTGATCAAAAATGGCCAATCAAAATAATCTTAAAAAGACAAAGAAATGATCAGAAGCCTGTAAAACTACAATCAATGGAGATAATTACAGAAAATTATCAACAATCAATTGCAAACTTTTACCTTAAAAGATAGTACATAAAAAGTACTTATCACATTACTTAGTAAACTATAAATTAACTACCCCTATTATAACAAGAAGAAAAATAAGGACTAGTAGAGCTGATAAAAATGGCTATAGTGATCAGGCAATCAATAAGCACTTATTAAGTGCCTATAAGATCACCAGCATTGTGTGGGGGCAAATAAAGGTTCACCACATTAAACCAAGGAAGCACTATTTTTGATCAAATAAATGGTGAGCTGCACAAGTACAACATCTTGAACCAAAAAGGTAAACATCACATTATATTCAGCAATGATTAGAACTTACTAAGTACTTTCAACTCAAGTACTGTTCTTTAAGTCCAGTATGCAGAACTTGAGACACAAATTGTTTACTTGAAAAAGTCACCAAATGATTAAACAAATACAAAGAAGTGTCACCAAAATAAATCTTATGGTTTCCTAGTGGGGGAGAAGGGGAATTTCTTTTCTCATTACTCTCCAAGCTTATGTAGAATAAGGATTTAGATAAATTTTTAAAGAAAAGCTTTCTAAACTTGGAGCTACACACATTATACAAGAACCCTCTCCAGTCCTAGGATTTACACATTGAGAGGGACCAATTTATACAGGAATGCACACATTTACTACAATGTTATTTTTCTCTGTATGAAATGTCTAGAGCAGGCAAAAGTACACAGATGGAATGTAGATTAGTGGTTGCCTAGGGCTAGGGAGGGAGATTGAGAAGGTGATGAAAAAGTTCTAGAATTGACTGTGAAGGTGGTACACAACTCTGGAATACACTAAAAACCACTGAATTGTACACTTTAAATGGATGAGTTGTATGGTATGTAACTAATATCTCAACAAAGCTATTACTTTAACTCTGCACAAAACCTGACAAATTCATAATTGCTGCATTATGGTCAAACTCCATGGGATGTACCTCTCTGTCAGATAGTCTTCTGGGGCTGGTTCACCTCATCACTGACAGACCTACAAGGTTCCTTTCTTAAAAATCCAATTCTTTCCACACAAATACACAGAATGGGCGATAGGCATGGCGGGGTAAAGGGATCCATTTTGTAAAAGTTAGAAATACTTCACTCTATATTTTAATACAAGTGAATTTTCAAAATAATTATTTTTATAACATTAAAAGACCTTGATAAAGGCATCTCTTATAGTATTTTGAGTGTAAAAGACTGTATTACTATTCTATCAGCAAAATATGAATTATCAACTAGAACTACAGTCTCCAAACTTTTTGGCAGTGCTCCTATGAAAATCTAATGCCTGATGATCTGAGGTGGAGCTGAGGTGGTGAGACTACTAGCACTGGGGAGCAGCTGCAAATACAGTTGAAGCTTCCTCACTGGTCTGCTCACCTATTGCTGGGCAGCCTAGTTCCTAACAGGCCACTGAAGGATCCGTGGCCTAAGGTGTTGGAGACCCCTGTTGGAAGACAGATGTTGTCTCATAATAGCAGTCTGTGAAATGAATAATCCCTGTAGGGTATAAGGAAAGACACACCAATGTTTGTGGAATTCCAGAAATATGCCACATAAAAATAGCAGCGTTAAAAAACATTTAACAGGTTCCATGGGCCCCATCCCACCTCCTGTAGACGATCTGTATGCTAGGATACTTTGGAAGAAGCTATACAGAACAATAAACCAGAGTGAATAATAAGTTCACCTAAACTTGCACTTTGTTTTCCCTGCCTTTAATCCCCACGTACCACTCTAAGAATCCTACTTAGAGGAGTTCATAATATACGGTAAAGATGGACTTGATCTCACCTTCAATGCCTAGCTTGGTGCACAAAGTAGGTGCAATATTCAATAAAAATTTGCTGAATGAATGGAGATTTCTCAGCTAATTAGGCCAATTGACTGTCAGTGGCTGAGCTGTCTATTTCAGATCTTTGGAAATCCCTTTTCTCCTCTGGTGAGTGAAGCACTTAAACAATAGAATCCTGTTACCTACTTCATCAATCTAAATTGTAGTTCTCTTTTTTGTGAGTAAGGTAGAATTAAAGCTTCTGTGCATTCCTGTTCTGGCTACCAGAAGTGTCTGTTGGCAGTTTCAAAGTTATTCAATGCTCTCTAGAAATGAGAGAAATCAAGAAATGAGAAGAGAGAGATTAAGTTTAGACTATATACTCCAAATGTATTTGAGGGTAAAGGCAAATAAACTGTTCAAGGATACGGATTTTAATCAGTTTTTGAAATGATTATGAACTCTCTGTTTTGAATACACACACACTGGTGGCAGCCTTATAGCTCAAGAAAAGGTAGAAAAGAAATTACTGAGCCTGAAAAAATAATAAATAAGTGTATAGAAATTTATTTCCTTTCTCCATTCCCAGTAAACACAACTTACTAATTAAAATTTGCAAGTATGACAGTAAGGCAGTCCTCTCTAAAAGCAATAAAAGGGGGGAAAAATGTAGAATACAAAACCATTACCAACAGTTATGTGATAAATGCAGTTTTATGTATTTTTAATTAATGTTTAATTTCTAAATTATACATCTGTCATATTAATATTTTTAAATGAGCATATGATACTTTGTTGGTAAGGAAAATAATGATTTTCTTCCTTTAAACTCTTTCCCCCCATTTGTCCCTCCCAAAATTTTGAACTATTTTACATAATTCTAGTGGCCTAATAAAAATGCCCAAGTACTTTAGGCAACAGTAAAAAAAAGGTGGAGAGGCCTCTAACTTTTGTTAATGGTTTTTACCAAAGTCCACAATATAAAGAAGAGATAGAAACATAACCATATTGTAAGTGAGAGCGTGACTTATAATGTAAAAGAGTTTCACAAGAGCAAGCGGAAAGAGCAATCACAATTAGAACAAAAGAGCTTGCAGACAAGGTGACATTTGAGCTGGGTTAGATGAATGACCAGGTAACAATAATTGAAATTCAAGCACATGCTCTGCACCCCAAAAATGCTTTATAGATAAAAATAGTTCAAGTAGAGAACATACAACCAACCACGAAACATACTTTATTTTTTTAAATTATTAAAAATATATTATAAAACCTGCTATATAAAGCAATGAAAACTTTGCCACTTCACCTAGGCTTCTTCTACTATCCCACTATTCCTTTACTATTTTAGTATGGATCTTGTGTTGTCATTACTTTGCAACTGTTACTGCACCGAGATACACAGTGTTTTCCTATGGATAATAACTTTGCATCTTCCCATTAAACTGTATATCTTTGAGAGTAATGACTATCATTCACTTCTATTTTATCTTCCCATAATATTCCTGAAATGGGTATTCAATAGATACAGGCAGATTAAAACCACTTCTAATAATTGTGACAATAAGCTATCATCATTACAAAAGATCTGTGGAACAGTTACTACAAATAATTAAATCACACTTTTCTACACAGGACCTAAAGGTTAATATATCTTCCCCCAGATACTGAACCAATTGCTGTTCTTTGGTGTAACTCATTTAGAAAGGTGTTTAGTAAAAAATAAAAATAAGTCTCTCAAGCAGCCTCTATGGAATATTCCTTTTCTGTTACAAAGTCCTAAGACAACCCATTAATTGGGCACTAGAAAGATAAGGTGACAGTGAATTTGCACAGAAATGGAAGAGTCCTAGTTCCCAAGGATCTCAAGGGACAACTCACAACTCAAGAAACATCTTGGCAATGTGTATATATAAGACAATGTGTTTAAAACAATGAAAAAGCTCACAGGAAAAATATGTTTTCCAAGAAACATAACCTAGATATTTCAAAGGTAATTCTTTCTGAACATTTTCTTTTTATGTGCTTTTAAAAGTTCAGAAATTCTCTTCTCTATTGTTTAAATAAGCTGGTAAGTAAACAAAGATAGAAATTTAGAAATTTATTTTAATCTTCAAGGAAAATTATGCCTGCAGGTTTTGCCCGACATCCTTATCACAGAAGAGGATTAAAGGGGGGAGGGGTAGAGATTAGGTGTAACAATGTTAGGTACTATCAAGATTACGATAGCATAGGAAATATACTCAATAATAATATAATAACTGCGTATGGTGTCAGGAGGGTACTAGTCTTATGGGGATGATAACACTGTAAGTTATATAAATGTCTAATCACTGTTATATACCTGAAAGTAATATAATATTCTAGGTTAACTATAATTTAAAAAAAAATAAGATTACTTACAAAAGACCATATTTTATAAATTTCCTAAATTATGTGGGAAGAATAAAGTGACTCTCAAATGTTATCTAAAGTTAGTTTTCAATTTCCCAAGTATAGTTTCTCATTTGTTATTGCTAAGCCTGTGAACTTATAATGTTCCCTATCACCGAGAAAGTTACTAAACAGTGAGTTAATCAATGAACACTTTAGGGAGTTGTTAGTATTGCTTTAAAAAAAAGCACTTGGCCAAGGGTTCTGACAAAATTCACTCTTCTATGGAAGTAATTATACCAAATAACTCAGAATGGAAAATAAGACAAGATGAAATATTTTTGATGAGTAGCAAAAAAGACTACAGAATAACACATCTACTGTTACTTTGTTTATGGGGTTGTAACTTGCAAATAAAAGTACAAAGTATTGCACAAAAAGAAACTCAAAAATGAAAGCTTACAAAAACATTCCTTTTCTAAGTAAAGTCTCTCACAAGGTATGTACTATTTCTAAATATGATTTCTTTAGCAAGTATTGACAGGTATACTGTAGCGATAATGCTCAAAATGAAGACCTCTTATACTTATTTTATCCACAGTAAAAGTTACTGTTACTAATGGTAATGGCTATGAGTTCAGCAGTAATTAACTTTATGGAAGAGTTCTGCTAGACAGAACAGTATTTTGCAAAACGAACTTTATTTCTATCAAGTCATTTTTCCCTAATCTCATAGACCCTAGTAATCTGGTTTTCTTTTTTTCCTTCTCCTTCGAAAAGAACCTCCGCCAGTTAGTCGAGGTAATTAATAGTTTCCATAGTTCAAAGGTTAAGGCAAATTTGGCTCTACGTGGGGCTCTCCCCAGCACCCCGCCCACTTTTTTTCTTTTCAAAATAATGTTGACCTGAGAAAGTTTAATGCTCTCATGTAATTGCAAATCTAAGAAAGAGATTTTATGTGTCAAGAAACGAAACTGGAATGGAAGGAAAGACCGACAGCAATCAAGAACCACTACGTCCTAGAAATCAGACTCGGCGGAACGCAGGAAACGAGCTTATGCCCAAAGAACCTGCCGCTCAGAAGACACACTTCCATCGATCCGCAAAGAAAAGTTGCAAAGAAGAGCTCAGGGCCCAGGCAGCCTGCGCGGGTGCGGACTGAGAGCAGCAGACACACAGCAGGCCTGGACAGCCCTCGGGCGGTGGCTGCTGCGTCTGTGGGGCCGACTCCGGCTCCGGGTCTGGGGGTGCGCCGCCAGCCCGAAGCCACGCGGGCACAGCGCCCGCATCCGCATCCCCCCGCCCCCACGACCGCGAGCAGTGGGCGGAGAGACGAGAGCAAAGGAAAAGGACAATGCCGGGCAGGCGATTCTACATACTCCACGGGTCCCCAGCACCCCTTCCGCCCGGGGCCGCCAGCTGCCTCCCCAAGGTTGCTCCTCCACCCTCCTTTCACCGCCCGGGCAGGGAAGCTGGGGCGGCTGACCTCCCTCCTCGCCGCCACCGCCTTCCTCCCCGCCGGGCGGCTCCCGGGAGTCCGCGAGGCGGCGGCGCGCGCGAGCCGAATGAGGTGCGATACGAGAGCCAGGCGCGCGAGGGGAGGCGGGCGCACCAAGGGAAGGGGGCGCACAAGGAACCGGCGCGCACGAAGGGAGCCGGGTGCGCGGGGGAGCAAGGCGCGCGGCGATTCCCCCGAGGAACCGCTGCCGCTCCGGCGGGTTTTCGGTTGAAGCGGGGGCTGCGCCGCGATTTACTGTCCGTTAAAAGTCTTGGCCCGGGCGGCGCTGCTTGCCAGCCATCCTGGCCCACCTCTCCCTCGGTCCCCATAAGGAAGGGCAGCCGGGCGAGGGCCGGCGACCTCGTCTCCCGCCAGGGCTGGGGCCGCCGGTCGGTGGGCATCGGGGTGCCTGCCCCAAGGACTGGAAGAGAAAGTGAAATGAAGCGCCTTTCCCCAGGCAACACCTACCAGTCCCCAGTCCAAGTGTAACTGCCTCCTCCTCTGGCGTCGCTGGTCCCCACCCTCGGGCCCCAGGCTCCGTTCTCTTGACAATGGCGCGTCCCCTTTAAGGAATAATCCGATTGGAAACGACCTGTGGTTAAACCTCCCTCCGACTCTGATTTTAACCGGATTTCTCCCTCTACCCCGGAGCCCGACGGGCGCTCGGCTGTGCTGCGAATTCTTCCCACCCCTTCCCCGCCCCGCCCCGCCCACTCCCTCACTTTTCTGATTGGAGAGAAACAATATAACAGGAACAGCAATCCTCGCACTCCACTGGCCAAGCCAGCCGCCTTTCAAAGTTACCCCACCTCCCCCAAACCCCACCCCGTTCCCCAGATTGGTTATGCATCTAATCACTCTCAGTCCTCTACTCTATCGTTGCTTTGGAGAACTGGCAGTCAAGGCTCACCCTCCCGCCTTCGAAAAGCGAACTTTATTTTTATTGGTAAAAGGACATCTTCCTGTGCACCTGATTGGGCAAGAAAGGAGTTAGTCTGCACGCCCCTTACCCATTATCGCTCTTCCTTTACGGGTGCGAGAAATACACCCGCAAATTCCTTCCTACTTTGCCTTCTTATAGGCGCCTTTCCTTTTAAATGTTGGTAAGAGTCGCTGACAAAAATCAATCTGTATGGGAAACAGCGGGAAAGGGAAAAGAAAAAAATTCAAAAGCTTCTCCAGATGTGTAATATATCTGGATCTAGAATCTCATCCAGTGAATGGAGTGGTTAAAATGAGTTAGAATACCTGAAATTCTAGTAACTAACTCCTCCTGAGATTTATTTAACAAGTTTTCACTCAGTGTTCACTCCTGCCATCGGTTCCACTGGCATTTCGCTACCCCGAAGAGCTTTAATAAAGCTATATGCAAATCTGGAAGTGTCCTTGTTTTTCTCTCAGTCGTTCATTTAAAAAAATCATTTAAATAATTTCCACTAAAAGTTCTGTTTAATTCACGTCCTCTGTATTGTCTTGGCGTTTGTCACGAGTGCTATTACTCTTCTGAAAAGATTGAATACGTGATTCCCCTCATGTCAACCTCAGGTCGACGACGTCTGTCCCCCTTGCTAGAATTGTAGCAAAGGGAGCCCAAGTTGAGCCCGAAAGGGTACCAGGAGTCTATTCCTTGAGAGAAAGAAGCCTAGCACCGGAAGCTTAACCCTGCAGCAAAACCTCATGCATGAAAAGAGAATTTTGTAGCAATCTGTTGGGATATGCGTTAAGAACCGAAAGGTTTGTGACCACTAAAATTGGGTAGTTAGTGCTTTGGTACCCATCAAAGAATGTTAGGGGAAAACTTTTAAGTTTTACAGTGAATTTGAGGCTTTAACCCTCAGGATATTTCATGCATTTGCAGTGATAGCCCTGCAGAACCCACCAGTGCCAAGAAAGTGGCAGCGCTCAGCAGTACCCTAGAAGAGGGGTTAAGCGCCAGAAAGAGGGGAATAGGCATGAGTAGTCAATGGGATTTCTAGGTGAAAGTGAAAATCTCCTAGGGATACCCTTAAATATCAAAGAATGAGAAAAGAAAAACAGTGTAGGTTGTTTAGGTGTTTCTAGTAGAGTCAAGAGACAAGGAAATATTTGAACTATAGTCATATGGCCTTCACAGATATTTCTCATTAAGTATCTATAACTAAACCTCTATTTTCAGCCTATTCCGTTTGTTTGCTTTTTTGGTGGTTGCCTTTTTTTCCCAACAGCCAAGGTAAAGTCATACTCCTGGTTTTCTCCTGATTTACAACTCTCAAGCTTTGAGGCTGCTTCGGGGCTCTGATATTCTATATTAGAATATAATCAAAATAAGAATATTCTATATTCTAATATCTAGTATGATCTTGAAATAAAGACATCTAGTTTCATATGTGTATGCAACTGCAGGCTTTTATTCAAAGTCTAGGTGATGACTTCAAGTTCTTTGTAAAACACCTGCTCTATATGACATCTAGATTGTTTTGATACACAAGCATATTGGGTTCATAACTCCAAAGGACAGTCTACAGTAACCTTTAGATATTCTTCCTTACACTTAACCAATCATACTAAGATCATTACCAATAATTTATGTTATTTCTTATTTCATATTGCACACAATAGGATTATTTGTCACTTTTTAGTTCATACACCCAACCTCCTGGTACTAATACTCCTATTGGTATTTCATACTGAAGAATAATTTAGAAAATCCGCAAACCTGGAGCTTCCAATATACAGATCATTCTTAAGAATGTTCAATGTTATGGAACACAGTCTCAGTTCCAACCATGAAGAAATTTACAACTTGTACTTTCCCCTTCAGAGGTATTTTGTCTGCTACCTTCATTTCCCATCTCTAAGCCAAATCCCCATTCTTTAAAAAAAAAAAATTCCCCATTGTGCAAATGTGACCAAAGCTTTTCAACATCCTTTTATATAGATATTTATTAAACTCATTTAAAGGGTAAAAAACATTATGATCACTTATTCTCTCTGTTTATATACAAAGGTAAATCATATCAAAGAACTACCAGTTAAATCAGTAGTTTTTCTCAGAAAAAAAATTGTTACCATTTATATTGACAATTATTTTCAATTCACCATACATTTATTTAGTAACAATTATGTGTTGAGTAAAAAATAGGGTAAGGAATGATAAATATATCTCCATTCCCTAGAAAATATAATGAATCTCCATATTCTATATATAAGTGGCACAATTTTACCCCACACTCAGCACTTGGGTGGTCCCATCTACTAACCAGTGATTTTCTACAGTAAAATTAAGAAAAATCCAATTACTAGAAGCTGTTAACCCAAATCTCTTCCGTTAGCCCTTTACTGATATTAACAAGAATGAGACATATTAAGGGAAAATATGTTCATAGTAATTTGATTTCATAAAGAAATTTCAAGAAATATTTTCTGGGTTTCCTCAGAAAAGGCCTAATGTGTCTCTTTGTAAAATGAGAACTGATATTCATTGAGAATATAACTGAAAAATCTTCAATCAGCAAAAGATTCAATTATGTTCAGTATACTCTACTCGTATGTGTTAAGTGTTGTTGCATTGGTTCTGACTCCTGACAACTCTATGAACGAGCGATGTTCAAATATCCTATCCCCCAACAGCCCTGCTCATCTCCTGTAGACTCATGCCTATGGCTTCCTTTATAAAGTCAATCCACCAATATTTGGTCTTCTTCTTTTCCTGTTGCTATTCTACTTACCAAGGCAGAAAGGAAATACTAATACATTTTCAAAAAGATTTCCAATTCTCTCCTACTTAAACCCTTCAAAGATTCTCAAGGCTCATATTGAATATAGTCCAAGTATCTCCACAAAACATACAAGTCCCTTTATAATCTGGCCCTAGGCTACCTCTCAGATTTCTTTTCTGGCCACTCCTTCATTGGCTGCTCTATCACTATCAACGATCCTGCTTTTTCAAGTCATAATGCACTTTGGCATGTGGTTCCCTTTGGGTAGAACAGCCATCCAGTCCATATTCACCTAGAGCAGTCTCATTTGTCTATTAAACCCCAATAGAAGCATTACCTTCTTTGTGAATACTTCTTTTATCAAACCCCCTTTCTTGACTTAATTATTTCTCTATCACATACACACATCTATTATTCTAATTACAGGTATCACATTGAAGAAAGAAGTGGGGTTTTCTTCTGTCTCTTGCACTAAACTGGTTTGCTCTCAACAGCAAAGTCTATACTTATGCATCTTTACATCAGCATCATTTAGGACAATGCCTGACATAATGAAGTCTTTCAATAAAGACATGTAAAATTGGGTTGAATAAGCAAGACTGAAAACAATAAGGTTAATTTAAAATGTAAAAATCTAACTATTCCATAAGTGTTCTAATTAACATTTTATTATAAATCTATTATATCAACTATTTTAGATCACTGGTTCCCAGACTTTTTAATTTCATAGACTAGTGAAAATTACAGGAACTAAAATAGGCTCAACAAATTTTTGAAAAGTAAAGGTATAAAAATAAATATAAACTCTCTACTTTCCCAATTATTTCATAAAATAAAAATATTTTAAAATCAAAATTTGAGAAGTTTAAAATTTAAGAATCTAAATACTTTGAATACATTTGACAATTTAAAAAATTGCACAAACCTCCAATGGAGTCTAGAATACTCATTGCATTTCACATTGCTGATGCTTCTTTTCATCTATTTTTAAATGTTGTTTAGAAATTTAACTATTCTTAAGGTGTTTTCCCAAATAATGTTCACGGTGGGGGTTGGGAAACTATTTGACTTTTAATTTTCACTCCACCCATAAGTAAACATTACACCATCATCACTAATTGACTTGCCAGTTTCCTGTCGGAATATTTGTAGAGAAACTCTTATTATTCATGGAGGTCCTTGAAAAATGCTTCTCCTTTTTTTTTTTTTTTTTTTTTTTTTTTTTTTTTTTTTTTTTTTTTTTTTTTTTTTTTTTTTTTTTTTTTTTTTTGCATCTATCATGTCTTACAGAATTCCCTTCCTTTCTTCTTGGGATGCTTACCACTCTTTAAAAAGCATTGTTTAGAGTGTCAGTTAAGATAGCAGAGTAGAATAATGCTGTGCTAGCTTCTTCTCACAGCCACATCAAAATTACAACTAAACTACAGAACCACCATCATTGAGAATCGCCTAATGTCTAGCTGAACAGAAGTCCTGTAATTAAGGATGTACAGAAGAAGTCACAAGAGACTGGTAGAAGGGGCAAAGATGCTGAATGGGCTGCTCCCACACCCACATGTGGCAGTTAAAAATGAAGAGGAATATTTCAGTTGCAGAGGCTTTTCCTGAGGAGCAAAAGGTTCCAGCCCCACACTAGGGTCCCCAGCCCAGCGTTCTAGTGCTTCAGAGAGAAGTCCCCACAACTTCTGGCTGTGAAAACTAGTGAAGGTTGTAACTGAGTGAGACCTACTTGCAGATGGACTCACTTGCTCAGAGCTCCAGGCCTGGGACAGAAGCTCAAAGTCATCAGGGACATATTGTGAGGATCTGAATTGTCTGGCTTCTGTGCAAGGGCTGGAAGGGCAGCTTTCTTCCAGACAGAAGTGCTAGCAGATAGCATGTTCCTTTGTTGAACCCTCCCCTGATCCAACATGCAGATACAGGAGGTACCATGTCTGAGTCTCCATCAACCTGGCTGACATTGGTTGCCCTGCCCTGGTGATTTCCTGAGATCCCATTCCACTCAACTTGCTGGCCCATCCAAGCCACTTCCAGTGGATTCTCAATACAAATGGCCTGTCTTGGCTCATGCTGCAATATTTACTAAAATCTATCAAAAGTTCACAAATGCCAAAAAAGCAACTTCTGTCCTGGGCATGCCTCATGCCTCTTGCTAAGTAGCCCCTGGCATTAGCAGCTGCCAGCCTCGATTCACAGCATAGCCTCTCTTAGAAATCTCCAAGCCCAGCACAAGTGGCAACTATCCACAGGTCACTTGTAGCTCATACCAAGTGGCCCTGGGCAGGGCACAGATAGCTACTGCCTTTAGCTTGCAAGATGGACCCTCCCAAGAGGCCCCAGAACCAATAAACCCAGTGGCTAGCTTTAGACCACATCAGAGCACTACCCAACCACCTCCATATATGACACACCCAAAGAGCAGAATGGGCAAAGCTGGGCTAAAGCAATCTTGCTCTGTAGGGACAACTCCTGCACAACAGCTCCTCCACTGTTGTGGCCAGTCCTTACAACCAATCAGTCTGAGAGTCAGCCCCTCCCACTGATATGCTGACAGCAACTAAAGCTCAACTACAACAGAAGTGCACCCACACCCACACAAGGGACACACCTGGAGCACCCGGCTCAGCTGACTAGGGGGAACTGCACCAGTGGGGCCCATAAGACACCTACTACATAAAGGCACTCTACTAAGACCATGAAACATAGCAGCTGTACCTAATATATAAACACAAAACCAGGGAGGCAGCCAAAATGGGGCAACAAAGAAATATGTCCCAAATGAAAGAACAGAATAAAGCTCCAGTATAAGAATTCAACAAAATGGAGACAAGAAATCCATCAGATGCAGAGTTCTAAACACTGGTTATGAGAATGTTCAATGATTCCAGTGAGAACATCAACAAAAAGACAGGAAACATAAAAATGGAGATAGAAAACATAAAAAAGAACCAGTCAAAAATGAAGAATACAATAACTGAAATAAAGAATACATTAGAGGGAGTCAATAGCAGATTAGATGAAGCAGAGGATCAAATAAGCAATTTAGAAGATAAGGTAGCAGAAAACACCCAAGCAGAATAGCAACAGAAAAAAATAATCTAAAAATATAAGGATAGTTTAAGAAACCTCTGGCATACCAACATTCACATCCTAGGGGTACCAGAAGGAAAAGAGAGCAAGGAATTTAAAACCTATTAGAAGAAATAATGATGAAAAACTTCCCTAATCTGGTGAAAACCCAGCAGGCTCAGAGAGTCTCAAACAAGATGAACCCAAACAGGCTCAAGAAACATCATAATTAAAATGTCAAAGGTTAAAGACAGAGAGAATCTTAAAAGCAACAAGAGAAAAACTGTTATCTACAAAGGAGCTCCCATAAGACTGTCAGCTGATTTCTCGACAGAAATTTTGCAGGCCAGAGAGATTGACATGAAATACTCAAAATGATGAAAATCAAAGACCTACAACCAAAATTACCCTCCCCAGCAAAGCAATCATTTAGAATTGAAAGACAAATAAAAAGCTTCCTAGACAAGAAAAAGCTGAAGGAGTTCATCACCACCAAGCCAGCATTATAAGAAATATTAAAGGGACTTCTTTAAGAAGAAGAAAGGGGAACAAAATTAAAAATATGAATAATAAAAATAATAAAATGGCAGTTAACTATATATCTATTAACAATTACTTTAAATGTAAATGGAATAAATCCTCCATTCAAAAGACAGCGTGGCTAAATTATAAGAAAACAAGACCCTTACAAGAGACACACTTCAAATTCAAAGACACACACAAACTGAAAATAAAAGGATGGAAAAATACATGTTGAAAATGGCAATGAAAAAATCAGTTGGGGTAGCAATACTTATTCCAAACAAAATAGACTTTAAAATAAAGGCTATAAAAGAGACAAAGACGGATCCAATAATTCCACTTCTGGGTATTTACTCAAAGAAGCTCAAAACTCAACTTTGAAGAGACATGTGCATCCATATGTTCACTGCAGTATTATTTACAATAGTCAAGATATGGGGGGCAACCTGAGGGTCCATCAATTAAGGACTAGATAGTCGACAGCCATGCCACCCTGACCATGCCTGATCTCATCTTATCTCAGAAGCTAAGCAGGGTCAGGCCCGGTTAGTACTTGAATGGGAGGCCACCTAGGAAAACTGGGTATTGTAAGCATAAAAATAAGTAAATAAATAAATAAAAAATAAAGGACTCGATAAAGAAGTTGTACAAATATACAATGGAATATCTCTCAGTCCCCCCAACACACACACACAAAAATGAAATCTTGCCATCTGCAACAACATGGGTAAACCATAGGGTATTGTGCTTAATGGAATGAGTCAGATGAAGAAAGACAAACGCCATATGATTTTACTTACATGTGGACAATAAAGAAATAATAAACAAAATATAAAAATCTCTTAGATACAGAGAACATTTTGAGGTTTGCCAGATGGGAGGGGGTTTGGTGGGATGGGTAAAAAATAGGAAGGAATTAAGAAGTACAGGATTAAGGAGAGGAGAAAAAATGGCGTAGATGATAGTGGCTCTGTTCATCCCTCTAGCAACCAAATCAAAGTTATGACGGAAACAATGAGCAGCAGCAAGGAAAAATTGCCTAGCATCTAGATGAACAAGCCATACAATTAGAGAGAAATTCACAAAATCACACTGCAACAGCAGAAGGTAGGATGGGATGAGGATACGAAACTGCCTGGTCTTGAGTAGCTGAGTGAGATGGAAGCTGCAGCAGAGGCAGAAGCCTCTTAAAGGGACCGCGTCCCCAAGCAGATTTTCCTGGTGACGAACCTTCTCAGTCTGAGCACCAGTGTAGATTCGGCTGTGCACAAGGGGCACCAGGGACTTACTTACAGGGAGACACTGTCAGAGTGAGGGCCAAGGGGAGACTCACTCTACAGAAGTGCTGGCAGTATCCACTGTTCCCTGTTGAGCCTTCCCCATACCAGTACGCTGGACTCAGCGCCGCCATAGCCGTGACTTCATCAAACTGGATAACAAAGGTCCCTCCGCCCAGAGGATTCCCTGAAATCCCGCCTCTCCCAACGTACAGCCCCACCCAAGCCACATCCAGGTGTATCCTCAAAGAGTCCAGTGTTCCTTGAACACACTAGAAGCAGCTGGCCTCGGTTTCTGGTGTGGCTTTTTGAGGCAACTATAAGCACAGCGTCTGTAGATTGCTTGCTGTATCTTGACAGATGGCCCTGGAGGGGTAGAGGCTTGGGCTAAATTTGGCCTGCAGCTGAACCCCTCTCAGGACTGTGCCACTGGACAACCACATCCTTCACAAATCCACACTAATAAGACCAGGAGACTTAGGAGCTTTGCCTAGTACATAGAAACAGACATGCAAAGGCAGACAAAATGGGAAAACAAAGAAGCAGAAACCATATGAGAGAATAGAACAGAGATTCAGATATAATGGAATCAAGTAATCTAACAGATGCAGAGTTCAAAACACTGGTTATAAAGATGCTCAATGATCTTTTGGCCAAATTCAGTGAGAATTTAAATAAAGAGATAAAAACATAAAAATGGAAATGGAAATTATAAAAGGGAATCAGTCTGAAATGAAGAACACAGTAGCTGAGATGAGAAGTATATTACATGGAATAAACAAAGGAATAAACAAATTGAATAAAGAAGAGGATCAAATGCCCTAGGACACTCAATCAGAATGGCAAGAGATAAGATGTCATGACTAGGAAAATAATTTAAGGAGCATATGGGACACTATTAAGGGTCCAAATATCCATCTGATTGGCATAACTGAAGAAAATCAAGATGTTGAACAGCCGTTGGAAGAAATAAAGATGGAAAACTTCCCTAACCTGGTAAAGAAAATGGACATAAAACCCCAGGAAGCTCAGAGAATTCCAAAAATCAGGGATTCAAAGAGGCCCACACCAAGACACATCGTAATTAAAATGTCAAAGGTTATACACAAAGAAAGAATATTGAAAGCAACAAGAGAAAAACAAATAACTACATATAAGGGAACACCCATAAGACTGATTCCTCAAAAGAAACTATGCAGGACAGAAAGGCTTGGCAAAAAATATTCCACAGGATGAAGACTCACTATCTACAACCAAGAATATTTCATCCAGCAAAGCTATCATTTAGAGTTAAAGGACAGAAAAAGAGATTCCCAGACAAAAATAAGCTAAAGGAATTTATCACCACCAAGCCAGTCTTAAGGAAATGTTGGAGGGACTTCTTTAAGAAAAAATACAAAAGACTCACTTTGGATTAAAAGACACACAGAAACTAAAAGGAAGGAGATGGAAAAAGATATTGCTTTGATGGACCTAGAAGGTATTTATGTCAGTCAGAGATAGATAAACACTATATGATTTCACTTATGTATGGAATCTAAGGAATAAGATGAACAAACTGATCAAAAACAGACTCACAAATATAGTTGACAATTTTGTGACAAAGTGGAGGAAAGGTTGGGAGGCTGGGAGAATGGGGTGAAAGGTTAAAGAAGTAAAAATTAGTAGCTGGTAGATGGTGATGGGGATGGGGAGCACGGCATAGAGAATGCAGTTAGTATTAACACAATGGTGGAGGGTCAGGGGAGGGAGGGAGCAATTGGGGGCATCGTTTTACGAACTATATAGATGTCCAACCGATGCACTGTACACATGAAAATAATTCAAATAAATAAATTTTTATAAAAAGAAGTACAATTGGAAGTTTCAAAATAGTCATGGGGTGTAAAGAATAGCATAAGGATTATAGTCAATAATATTGTAATACTTATGTGTGGTGTCAGATGGGTACGAGATTTATCTGATAATCACTTTGTAAGTTATATAAATGTCTAATTACTATGTTGGATAACTCATACTATTGTATGTCAACTGTAATTTAAAAATAAAAAATTATTTTAAAAAAATTGTTTAGTCCTTAGAAAGCTCCTCCATTATTTATCAATGTCAAACAGTAAAACATATAAGCACTTTTTAAAAACTGTTTACCCATATATTTTCTGAGCTTCCAAAAGTTTAGGTTAAATACCTCATAAACATCGATGAATATCATAGTGTCCATGCTGTGTCAGTTATGATAATGATAATATGAGCTAAATTCAAGCACATAGAGAAATGTTTGTGTTACATTACTGCAAATATATCTACATGCTCTTTTAAATAGTGCAACCCAATCAGATATACATTCTTTATGATGGGGTAGCTCATAATGGCTAAGCATCCCATTAAAAAAATCTTCTGACACCACCTTCTTAACTAGGTCAAATAATTGATTTCTTGTTCTGTGGAATACATGAATAATGTATATGAGATCATCTTTCATTTAAAATATTATATTCATTTCATCTTACTTCAATTTCTATACCTGTTTTAGGTCATTTACTTTTATATTTTAATACTATTTTTTATTCTTTAAGATATATTTATTAATAAGATCTTAATTTTATCCAAAATATATATATTACTGCTGGTAAGTTAGTATTCTGCCATTTTTCTTTCCCTTGATCATTACAAGGAACTTCCATTCTAAGCAGATCCGCTGTATGAAATTGTAAATTTAAAAAAGAATTAAATCAAGGATTAAATACTGACTTTATAAGTGAATTATTCTGAGGAGTTTTTTAGTATATTTGAGTTTAGATTTATTTCCACTCACAGGCTTTCAGGAGTAGAAGGCAATATATTCAGGAAAATTCCCTTTGTCTACCACTAAAAATATCTTTGAATTCAAGCAGCCAAATGGTTACTTTCTAAATTAGGTTTTTAAATTAAATTATGTAAAGGAATGAACAGTTCATCTGTCCATTTTGGGATGGTTATTTAGTACTATGATGAAATCACTTTGAAATTGTCTTAAAACTTGTTAGATTTTAATGTGCATTTTAAAGTATTGCTCTGGTAAGTATGAATTTGTAACTGGAAAGGGATATAGTCCCTTTAAAAGAAGATAGAAAGTAGTTTTTAATCTGATCCAGTATATGAGTTGAAGGAAAGTTGGTGGGAAAATGTAGACACTGTTTTTAATTCACTGTTACCACCTATCAGCTCATCTCATTTGGGAAAGGAATTCATGAATTATCCAAAGAACTGGGAAATATTCTGACTAAGGGGAAAACAGTTGCATGATCAAACCACTGACAGAGAAGTATACCATATGACTGATCTCCTTTGGGGGCTTCTGTTGGTTGATAACAGAAGCAGAAGAACAAAGGACAAAGGACAGTCTTTTTAATTAATCCAACCACTAAACAGAATAAATAGATCACCTGTTTCAACAGAAGCAAACTGTTAACAATTGAGAAAAGCCACCTGCAGGTGCTTTTGAACACAAGCTGCCCTGGAGCCCAGAATTACTATTGTTTAACACGAGGGTCAACAAACTTTTCTGTAAAGAGCCAGACAGTGAATATTTTTGGCTTTGCATGCCATATGCTCTCTGTCACAACTACTCAACTGTCACTGTAGCATGAAAGTGGCCATAAAGACTACATAAATGAATATTCAGGGCAATGTTCCAGTGAAACTTTATGGACACTAAAAAGGAATTTTAATTTTCATGTATCAAAATATATCACTCTTCTCTTTATTTTTTTCCAATCATTTAAAAATATATAAACCATTTTTAGCTTGCAGATCATGCAAAAAGATGTAGTGGACCAAATGTGCCTATTGACTATAGTGCTGATCATGGTCTCAGCATAACTCTAATGCATTAAAAAAAATTTTTTTTTGGTTGAGCAGCTAGTATGTCAGGCCTGAGAAATATAATGGTTAACAAGACAGATATAGTCCCTGTCCTCATGGAGCGTATGGTATAATACTTTCCTGAAGAGATAATTAGGATAAACTGTATTAAATGGTTGTGAAGGAAAAGTACAAGATGCTCTAAACTGTGAGTTGTAAACCAGACTAGGAGGTCAGGGATGGCTTCCCTGAGACAGTATTCTTTGACAAGAACTAAACAATTAGAATAAATTGGCATGTGAAGTGGGAGTGGGGAGGAGGAAATATTTCAGGCAGAAAGGACAGTATGTGTGGCACCTTGATGGCACTAAAAGACCTGTGTGCCTGGAAAATACAATGTGAAAGGAACAGAGACAAGTAATTAAAATAAAGCAACTCGTAAAAGCAAAAGCATTCAGGGCCTGGTAGCTCTTTATTTGCAGTAATAGAAGGCCATATTAAGGCTTTAAATCAAAGCCATGACATGATTAGATTTGTATTTTTAAAAGATCACCAGCTACAGTATGAAGACTAATTAGTAAGGGGTAGCAGTGGTGACTAGAATAGTCAAAGGCTTCTAGATCTTATATTCTTGGCCCTAGAGTCAACATTACTATTTTACCATGCCAGGTACTGTTCTTAATACTTTATATGGATTAACTCATTGAAATTTCACAACAACCCTTAACTAGGCATTATCTTCCCTTCACAGAGGAGACTTAACTATATGCTGCCTCTCAACTTCCTTCCTTAGTGCACACTCAGTTCCCTCTAGTTTACAGAATTCTGGGAAGTAATTGCAGGAGAAATGTAAAAGTGAAAAAGAGAAAGCAGAAAGAAATGAAGAAGGTATGTTCTATGAGACTGTCTCTTCTCCGAGAAGTTATACTGGTTACTGGAAATGAGGCCCAAATTCAACGAGGTAGCTGCTTTGGGTACCTGTGGAAGCCCTTGCAAGTACTCATGGCTACAAAAAAATATCTAATGCAATGTTTGGGACATGTTTACACTAAAGAAGTCCCACTAGTAATCTAAAATTCAGATATAACTGGGCATCCTGTATTTTATCTGGCAAGCTTACATTCCCTCCTATAGAACCTAGATGTGAATTGGATACACCTGGCCCCCTAACAGTCACAGAATGAACCTGAACATCTTACACAAGTCCAAAAGGCTTCTCAAAGATTTTTGTGAATTACTAAGGCAGTGGTGTGAGACGGGGAATTCTGTTTTCACCTTTGCCTCCAGGTTCATCCTTTTGCCTTGAAGACTCCCTTCTGAGCTCTTCCAATATCAAGAAAACCAATAAGCCTATGGAAACATTATGAAAATGGTAGATTTCATGGGAGAGCTGGAAGTTGAAGGGAGCAGTACCATCAGGCACAGTCTCTCAAACAGGTCAAAGTGGTATTTTACTATATTCTCTTCTTTAGAGTCCTTTCAGTCACCTACCACCAATGATTTCTCATGGCCCTCTGCCATGATACCTAGGTCATTCTCCCTTCCTTGACACAGTCTTTTCCCTCCTCCACCATCTTCTCCACATTCTTCTGGTAGCCAAGAATTTGCCTTCCATTAAGCAAACTGCCAAACTAAGCAGTTTTGACTCCCTCTCTAAAGCTTTGCTACCAGCTAATATCCAGGACTTCAGAGTCTCAATCACTTATTGAGGCATTTTTCCAAAACAAAGACAGTCTTAAATTCTCCCTAAGAAGAATTCTGATGCCAGCAGTTGAGACAATAATCACTTCTTGTTGTTGTCATATCTTTTTTTTTTCCAGCATGCTGGAAAAAGAAGGCTCTCTCTTTTGATTGTATCCAGTAGGACCCATTTTTCACTAGTTACATCATCATTTTTGGAGGGAAAGTTTAATTGCTTTTTGCCCTGTGGCTAGGTACATCAAAAGTTTAGGAAAAACCTAACGGGCAGAATTTTAGATTCCATTATGGATTCCAGTAAAACCTGTCTTTTTTTCCCCCTCTGTATTTAAATCTGATTCAAAATTAAAGTTGATTACTTTTTTCAAGGTAAAAAAAAGGTTTTTGTAAATACATCATAATTTACTATAACTAGAAGCATTACTTGATCTTTAAAAAAATTAATGAAATGTACTATCAGGTAAACTCAAGTAAGAGAAAGGAGAGAGGAGGCAGAACAGTATGAAAAACATGGTCTCTGTGGTGTCACTGCATGTGCCTTGACTCAAACTCTATCCCATTATCATTTCCAAATTTATCTTCTAAATTTAGCTCTACTTGCCTATTTTCCAGATGGTTCCTAGATAAACCACATAAAGATACACTGATTTAGTAATCCTGCTAACCAATCAGAATAAAAATAATATAAAGATTTACAAATACTTATTTCTATTAGGTCATCTATAGCAAAATAAAATAGAGAATTTGATCAATCATACAGATACATTTAAAATTAGCTTGGCCACAATTATCTCAATAGTTAGTCATCTATTGATTACTATTTGTTTTTGTTTGAACTATAAAACCTTCATGGTTTACACATAAAACAAATAAAAACATTAACATTTTACTCCCTTTCTGCAAGTGTAAATTTGGCCTGAATTTTAGAGTATTGATAACTGACATTGAGATTATATGTATATTTATATTTATATAGTACCAATATATTAGTTATGTAAATGACAAGCTGACCAGTATAGTAGCTATACTGGTAATGTGATAATAATATACCAGAAATTTTTTATCTTCTATATTTAATAAAAGTATCAACATAGTAAACATTTTTATAAATCAACCCAAAAAATCCAATCCTATTCAGTAAGCTATTCCTTTAATATAGAAAAAAGTCCATAATAACTAAATAATACTCTAAATTGTTCTTCAGGAGACATTGTACCTTTAGAAAATTATGCTCTTTTCAGTGAAGCAGTATAAAGCCTTAACTGGGAGGGGGTTTTTCACATCTCGAGAAAATCCTCAACTTTCCATGTCCCAATATTTTAACAGGTCACATTTTCCATAAGACAAGCTTTACAGACTGTATGTAAATATCTGATGGCTATTGTAAAATCCCATTCAACACAATTTAGTATTTTGGATCTATTTATAGAAGCCCTGCTATGTGAAAATTTTTAGCCTGTATGATGTCAGCCTGGTGAAAAAAACAATTTGTTCTAGCTTCCAAAACGGCACTGACATCAAAAGTGTCCTTCATTTTGGAGAACTTGTGACTGAAGAATGTCCAGGAAAATCAGTGAAAATGGTGGCAACAGCAAATCGGAAGTTGCAAAGCTAATGGGAGAGCTGTGGCTTTCTCTAGACAGCATAATGGAGACAGCAGGCATTGTTGAATGATGGCAAGGGAGAAAGCATCTGGGCCAAGTTAATCTCTTTCCTGACATGGAGATCGTGCCAACCTCAGAGAACCGCGGTTGGTGTTGTTGTTTCTAATGGTAAATACATTACATACCCCAACCTATCCTTCTAGCAACTTCTCCCACTATTTTCTAATATTTTGATCACTTTAGTCTATATGCTATTCCCAGGATTCCTTCATTACTCTTGCCTACATCACAGAGAAAGGTCTCTTAAGAATAGGGTCAAAGAAGGTTAACAGGAAAATCAACAGAGTAGTATTTAATTGTGGTGGCATTAGACCAACTGAGATAGAGAAGCCTGGCTGTAGCCCCTATGAATTGCCCTAAGAAAACTGTAAATGAATCTGAGGAGAGTGAGAATAAGACAGACAACAGAATCTTCAAGACTTCTCAATTTATTTAATTAATATTCATGTACAGATAAGCCAAGTTGGGCATAAACTATTGTCAGTGTTTGGAGACTGCATTCAAATGTCTTAAGGAATCTGGAAATGAGAGGGATCTAAAGATCATCTTGGAGTTCATTGTAAAACCAACACAGAATAATTTAGAGAGACAAAATCCAAAGTCACCGGAAAGAGAATGGCTCCCAACACTAGAAGGCTTGTCTGAAAGGATAAAATGTGGCATCATGTCTAATGAGGTAAGAGTCCAACAGAATGGAGACAGTTAGCCATGGAAGCAGAGAAATAGGAGACTTACAGAAAACTACTGGCAGCCTTCATCCAAGCCCTTATGGAGAGAGGATGTCTTGATTGAAGAAGTCAGTTTGTCAATCCCCATGGCAATAACACTATTATTACATGTTTTCCACATGTGCTAACTGACTGACTTTCTAAAAATACTGTGCAATGCTGTATTGGTCAATGTTTTTCCATGAAAATGTTCAAAACAAACCATAACTAGCTTAAGTGAAAAGGGTATATTTGTGAGAGAACACAAAACTATCTCCAGGAAGAGTAAAGCCACTGAGCCTCTGAAGGACCTGGAATGGAGAACCGGCAAACCCTGCCACAGGCTCTTTCTCTGGTGCAGTGGTCCTAGCCTCCATTTATCTGGGAAAGTCGACTTCATTTCCTTCTTTCTCTGCAGACCAGCTCCAATTTGCCCTTACAGCACACAGACATCATTACTCCAGTCCTAAATTTACATTACTTCATTCACACAAATAGAGAAGACAGGATAGAATCTCTGGGTCTAATTTGCAAATTTCTAAGAGGGAGAATCTGATTAGCCTCACCTAAATAAAAAGTTCATCCCTCATTCATTCTCTGTGGACAGTGGTAAAAGGTCATAACATAAAACCAAGGATACTAGAGGCACACATTTACAGAAGAAGGGAAGGTGGTTTTCCTTAGAGGACGTGAACCAGTGTGACCTGTAAAGATATTCCAAAAGGTACCTTCTACAGGTAGGGACCATTATTATCCCCATTTTATAGATGAGGACATTAAGGTTTCAGAGCTTAAGTAATTTGCCAAAGGTCACAGAGCTAGTCAGTGGCAGACAGGATCTGAAGTCAAATCTGTCTGAGCCTTAATCACTATGTTATAATGCATCTCCAATCCCTAGTCACAAAGCAACCTTTAAATCTGATATAGCTTCTGATAAGGGTATACCTACAGGCCTGTACTGGTTATACAGATATCATATACAGTTGACCCTTGAACAACATGAGGGTTAGAGATACCAACCTACAAGCAGTCAAAAATTCACATATAACTTTTGACTCCCCCAATTCTTACCAATAACATAAACAGTTGATTAACACATATTTTATTTGTATATGTGTTATTACTATTCTTACAATAAAACAAGCTGGAGAAAAAAGTTACTAAGACAATAAGAGAAAATACATTTAATGTATTATTGAAAAAAATTTACATATAAGTGGACTTGCAAAGTTCAAACCATTTTGTTCAGGGGTGAACTGTGTTCCAATTCTTGTGATGATTACAGTTCTCATGATAAACTAATAAATTAGCATTCTGGTTCAAATGGCATTGTTACAGGTTTGGGTAATGTCAGTCCAGACCTAAGAAATGGATCTGTTCTCAGTGTGTTGACAAAATTGGGTTTCAGAGCCTGTAAGGCTAAGGATAAGACTCTCAACAGTGGCTGCAACAGTTATAAATTCCACCTTTGGGTATTTGCAGGATCCTAGAGAATTTCTTAAAGGAGAGTTACTGGCCTTTTTGATGTGATAATCCTTTCCTTACTGCATGAAACATTTTAATTTCTACAAAGTTTGAGTCTTTTTATCTGTTAGGGCCTAACAAAACTATGCTTGGTTTCTGTTTACAAACTGGGGAATTTCTACTTTCCATTCATCTGTTAATCCCATAATTATGAATGCCAATTATATGCCAAGCAATGTTCTAGGTACTGTGAATGTAGATAGTGTAGAACAGGTTATAATTTTAGACGAGTAAAATTTATCCTAACAGGTTTCAGGAGAAGAATGAGACTAAAGGGAAAAGAGAAAAAAATTGAAAAAGAGATGGGCCTTTTCCCACAGGAGAGATGAAGAAAGATGTTGTAGGGAGGAAGAATCTTAGGTTGATTAACAATAACCCAGAGACAGATTTTATGAGTGCTTATTAATATATTAATCATGAGAGCAATGTCTTCCTTCTCACATCCCACTGGGGAAAAAAGTACATATTGACATACATAACCCAAATCAAGGCAGTCTTGACTAAGGAGAAGCTAGCATTAGCAACAACCAAAGTACTGTATGATTATGAGTTTTCTGACATGTCCATGAAGTTCACTCACTCAGCAACAATCATTCCATATGTGCACATGACTGAAAATGCAATTTGATTCAACTAGTAGATCCACCTGAGTCCCAGCATGCTTAATTAACCAAAACATTAAGTTTTTGTCTATTCTGAAAGTAAAATCAGATTCTCTACAAGTTTTATTCCCCCCACCCCCCATGACTGGAACAAGTTTGGCATGCTCAAAAAAGAGCAGGAAATGCAAGTTGCTAAATCAGAGTTATAGGGATGCGGTGTGAGAGATGGGCCAGGTCATTAGAACATTGCAAACCTGGGTAAAGACTGGGTTTGTATTCTAAACACAATAGAAAATCATTGCAGGGCTTCACTCTGATTATATGATATGACTTACTAATTAAAGATGATGAGATTTACTAATTAAAGAAAGTCATTTTGGATTCCATGTAAAGAAAGAATTGTGTCAGGGCAAGAATTGAACTGGAGATACCTGTTAGAAAAACGTTGCAAAAGACTGGAAGAGAGACTATGTTAGCCTGGACTTGAGTGGTAACAATGGAATAGGTGAAATTTCATTGGATTCTGGATATATTATGTTGATGGAGCTGATAGAACTTGCTGATAGATTGAATATAATGGAAAGAAAAGAGTTTGGGATGACTCTCAGGTCAATGGAATGGAAGGTGAGTGTCAATTGCTGAGAAGGGAAACACATGGAAAGGAGTGAGTTTGAGATGTGAACTCAAGAACTGAAGTTGGAGATACCAAGTGGACATACAAGGGGAGTTATCAAATAGGAACTAGGACATGAACCTGGAGCTCATGGGTGTAGTTGAGAGAGAGAGAGAGAGAGAGAGAGAGAGAGAGAGAGAGAGAGAGAGAGAGATTGAGAGACTTCAGGATACAGATGGTATTTAAGGCCATGGGACTTGGTGAAAGCATCTAAGATATAAGTATAAATGAGCATAGATAAAGAAAAGGTCAGCAACTGAGTCCTGATAAGCTCTAACATTTAACAGTCTTGGAAGGACTGGCCAGTGAAGCAAGAGAAGCAGGGAAAAAATATGATTGGAAGGAATGATCATCATATCAAATGGGATTAAGAGGCCAAAGCAAGGTCATGAGACATGACCACTGGATTTGGCAAGATAAAGGTTATTATTTGATCTTGACAAAAGTATTATTCTTTGAATAGTCAGTGCAAATGCCAGAAATGGAGAGAGTTGAAATATGAGGTGACAATGTAGAAAAAGAGCCTACATGCTAATTGCCATGTCTCGCTTCTGGACACCTGCTTGCTTGAAAAGTTATTGTTTGACTATTACTCCTGGAAACCTAACAGTTGCCCATGGAAACCTAACAGTTACCCATGGGAACCTAACATTTTAACACTTTCTGCTTCTGTACCCCCGCTTGCACAACCCACCTTTAGGGTGACAGGTAGAGAATAGAAGAAATATTAAACCTTTGTGATTTAGACAGAATGAAGAATGAGATTTTGGGCTTAAAACCCTTGTATCTTTATGTTTAGGGGCTGCTCCTTTGGAAGGACAGCCGCCGGCTAATAAACTGCCTCTAGTATCAGAGCACTCAGCTTGAGTCTGGTTATTCCGGTCACAACAATAGTGCTTTGCTGAAACATAGTAGAGAAAAAAATACATTCGAAGTGATATTAAGGAACTCGGAGACTAGGGTGCTTACATGAGCAATTTTTGTGGATGCTACAGTCACTAAGCTTGGGAGTATAAAGTAGTGGTAGAGAAAAAGACCAAAGACAGGAATCTAAAAACTTCACTGAATAAGGAAGAGTTAGGAAGAGGCTGGTAGATGACTCAATAAAAGGGGTAGAGGTTTGATAACATGTGCTTCAAAGAAGCTGAGTTGATTGTTCTTGTTTAGGGAGGAAGACCATAAAAATATCTAAAAATAGCAAGGAGAATCAAGGATATCTTTTCTCGGTCATCTGTAAATGGGGTATAGGAGAGACACAGCAACCACTTGAGAAAGCTGAGAATGACGTAGTGTCTTCAAAGGCTAGCCAAACTTCAGTTAAAGAAAGAGGAATCAACCCTACATTCCAAAGCACATAGCATAAGGGTTTGGCTGGCTGGGAGGAGTAGAAGATTGATTCCGATCAGTGCCTGTACTAAAGTCTATGAATGATAATAAATAACCTGGGGGCTTGGACTTCTTTCTGTGCTGCTGAAGTACATAAGGCATTTAGCATAATGAGATTAATTTCTGATGGTCTCTTAAGAAAAGGTGAGTATCCATCTTCATTGTAGCCTCTGCTTTGTGCCTGATTTCTTGGCACCTTGTAGGAGAGGCAGGTAGTATCATAATCATTGGAAAGCCTTGCCAGCTATGTGGCCCTCCCTTCAATCTTGCTGAAGGTGGTAGGGAGAGGGCTGATTTTACTAAGGCCAAACAAGTTCTCATGCCCTTGCTTAAATTCTCTGAGCCTTAATACAGATATACTCCATTAAGCCATCAAGAACACATTCCTTTGGAAAATTATTTCCTTCAGTGTCCAAAGCCATGTACTGTGACTCCCAAGCACATTAACTTACAGCTTAATCAGTTCTACTGTAGCCTGCTTATCTTATAAAGCCTCCAGTATTGACATAAAAAAGCAAGCATACACCTAGGAATGGCATTTGCCTTTCCTAGATTATACCAATGAAAGTTGATGTGCTGTAAAGGCCCTTTCTCAAAGGGGTTAAATCAAGTCACTAAGAAAAAGCCTCAGAACTGATGTTCATTAAACTTCTTAAATTCCATAATAAAAGCATATATGAAAATAACAATTGTTTATAGTATTTTCTTTCTGACAGTCGTGATCTTACTTCCCAGCATACTTTGAACACATATTAACATTTACCATTAGTTTACAAATGGATATAGTTTACAAATACAAAGCAACTCCATGATAAATAAATTAGCAACGGTTTATAAAATGAAGCAAAAAAAACAAACAAGAGAAAACATACAACCTGCTAGGTGATTATCCAACAATGAACTATTCTGAGTAAAGAGCGGGAGGAATAGAGTTCAGAGAATTGAAACTCTCATCCCAACAAGTTAAAAGCTATCAAAAGAGCCTGAGTAATAGCCTTTCACCTCTACCCAACATCTCAAAATAAATTCATGACACAATATTTGAAACAATGGTGTTCTGTTTTAAAGTTTCAAGTCCAAGGTGTTAATGCTTACTACTGGAGTTTGGAATGCCCAGATGGTTGGGCTTGACAACCTATTCAACATGCCTGAGTCTTGTTGGGACACAACATAAGGTTAACACAGGTGGTCAAAGCAGAAAAAATTTAAATATACTGTCATTGTTATGATTTTGAGGTCTTAATGAAAGTCAAAGTCAAATGTATAGTGGTGAGACAGATGAAAAATTAGATTTGATTCAAGGGTCTTGAACTAGAAAGCTTCCATAAAAGTTTAGAACAGATAACTCTTGTATGCTCATACTTTTCCATTTTTACAACTCCACCTTTTTATAGTCATTACTCTCCTTGAAAAAAAGCCTTTTCTCCGTATTTTTTTCCTCTTCAAGTTCTTTCCCAAAGCTGCTGCCAAAATCAACTTCCTCTGTTGCCACCCTGACAACATCACTCCCTTCCTAAAATTCCCTTTAATGGTCTTTGTTGGTCTTTGTGTGAGTGGCAGACTTCTTGCCCTGACTTAGGACAAACACACTATTCCTGTCCAGATTTATTTAAGGTTCCTATCTGTTTTTACAAAACCACATGTCATTTTACTCTCTATGTAAATTAATTACCTTTCAGCTTCACAACTTTTTATGCTCATTAATGTTGATTGTAAACATTTTATTTAGTTTTGATTGATAAGAGTTCCTCATTTTACCTCCACCTTCTCCTTCACCCCCATTCCAACACAAATACATATACACTCAAAATCTCTAGCTCTCTTTGCCTTATTCAAATTTTTCCGGAAATTTGATTATTTTTATGAGAACTACACAAGAAATTGTCCATTCCAAAAATTTTTGTTTAATAAAAAACAAACAACAGTAAAAACAAAATACTGTTATAAGAAGAAAATAATGTGGAATTTCCCAAAGGAGTGAAAAGATTTTTCAGAATGAGTCACAGGAAAAAGGTATCTAATATTATTATCATGGACAACTTCTAGGGAAAGGTTCTTCAGTTTCTGAAACATCACCATTGCTATGTTCTTTTTTCTTTTTTCATCTTTCTTTTAACCTAAAAGACTTGATCAAGTCTGACTTTGCAAATTCTGTTATTTTTTATCATTTAATCTCCTTGAGCATCGGCTTCTAATTTGTAATATGGAAAAAACAATAAGTTTTTCTGATGATTCAATAGCATTTGCAAAAATGCTTTATAAAATAAAAAGTGCTACACAAATATAATATATTATTACTTCCTTCAAATGTTCCCTTTAGACTGAGAACTTTCCCAGGATTTCCCCTTTCCCAAGCATTTTTATCTGGAGATAAATCTGGTAGTGTAGTTATAAACTTAGCTTCTAAACGGGAAACTGCTCTAAATCTCTCAGAGGGTATATTGAATATTGTTGCTGATAATTTCATTATTATATTTATAGAAAACCAGATACACTAATCTCATTTTTTATAATTATAATTTTTTAAGATACAGAAATTATATTGAAAAAAATTATCAGTCATCTTACTAACCCAAAAAACAACTATTAAAATTTTTGGTGTATATTTTAAGTATTTTTTCCTAACACATATGTATAACCTTTATGAAATGTTTGTACATGCCAGATGCTTTACATGAATTACCTAATTTATTCTTCACAACAACCTGGTGAGATAGGTACTTTGAGCATCTTCTGCCTGTCACAAGAAAAAAGTCAGTTCAGAGAGATTAACGGGCTAAAAGTTATGTAAGTTACACAGCTACCTGATGCTGAAGTCTCTACTATGAAGTACTCCATGTTCTATCTACAATACTATGATTCTAATGTATGTGTCACTTGTGTGCCACTTTTTTCACTTACCATAAAATGGTGACCATTTTACTGTGTTACATATGCATTAAAAACATAATATTTAATATCTTTGTTGTTTGGATGAGTCATGATTTATTCACACCCCTACTATCGGATAGTTATGTTATCATCAGATTTTCACTATCATATTCACTTTTTTTAGTATTAATTAAATTGAAGCTCAATTACCAAAATTTTTTCTAGCATTATTGAAATATAGATAATTAGTTGCTTGTATTTACATTGTACAATTCAATGAGTTTTTTCAATTATAGTTGGCATACAGTAATATATTTGCTTCAGTTGTACAACATAGTGATTAGAGATCTATATAACTCACAAAGTGATCACCCCACTAAATCTAGTACCCTCTTCCCCCTTACATGTTTGTTACAACATTATAGGGTTTTTTTTAGTCTCAAAGGCATTTTATATATTTATTTATTTTTATTTTTTATTATTATGCGAACATTAGTTAACGAAATCTAGTAAGTTTCAGGTGTACTATTACAACACTATTAGCTATTTTCCATGTCTATTTTGTAACTATCCATTTGCACTTCTTAATCTTTTTGCTCTTTTTCGCCTTCCTCCACAACACCTCTCTCATCTAGAAGACCTCAAAATATTTTCTGTATCTATGAATTTATTTCCATTTTTGTTGTTATTTTGTTCTTTAGATTCCACATGTATGTGAAATCATGCGATATTTGTCTTTCCATATCTGATTTATTTCATTCAACACAATACCCTCTAAGTCTATTAAGGTAATATCTTTTTCCATCCCCTTCCTTTTAGTTTGTGTGTCTTTTAATCTAAAGTGAGTCTCTTATAGGCAGCATATATAGGAGTCTTGTTTTCTCATCCATTCAGCCACTCTATTTTTTGGCTGGAGAGCACTTAATTCTTTCTTTTCCATTTGAGGTACTTGTTATAGGGATGTAGTTATTACCATTCTTCATTCATGTTTTCAATACATGTTTTTATTCTTAAAGAAGTCCTTCCAATATTTTCTGTAATACTGGCTTGGTGTTGATAAATTCTTTTAGCTTATTTTTGTCTGAAAGCTCTTTATCTGTCCTTCAACCCTAAATGATAGCTTTGCTGGATAAAGTATTCTTGGTTGTAGATCCTGGGTTTTCATCACATTGAATATTTTGTGCCAAGCCCATCTATCCTGCATAGTTTCTTTTGAGAAATCAGCTGCCAGTCTTATGTATGCGTCCTTGTAGTTAACTAACTGCTTTTCTCTTGTGGCTTTTAAGATTTCCTCTTTGTATTTAACCTTTGGCATTTTAATTACAGTGTGTTTTGGTGTGGGCCTATTTAGGTTCCTCTTTCTTGGGACTCTCTAAGCTTCTTGGGGTTGTATGTCTATTTCCTTCACCAGGTTAGGAAAGTTTTCCATCATTATTTCTTCAAATAGCTCTTCAATGTCTTGTTTTCCTTCAGGTACTGACATGGATATTTTTACATTTGTGTCCAATAGACTCTTTAAATTATTATTATAGTCTTGGCTCCTATTTTCTTGCCATTCTAATTGAGTGGCCTTAGCTTCCCCATCTTCTATATCGATGGTTCGATCCTCTTCTTTATCCATGCTGTTTATTCATTCTAATATACTCTTCATCTCAGATATTGTGTTCTTCATTTCTGATTGGTTCCCTTTTATGATTTCCATTTCCACTTTTATGTTTATTACCTCTTTGTTAAAGTTCTCACTTAATTCATTTACACTTACCCTAAGTTCATTGAGCATCTTTATAATTACTGTTTTGAACCCTGCATCTTTTAGATTGCTTGACTCCATTATTCCTGGATCTCTGTTCTGTTCTGTCATATGGTTTCTGCTTCTTTGTATTCCAATTTTGGCTGCTTTTCTAGGTCTGTTTCTATGTATTAAGCAAAGCTCCTAAGTCTCTCAGTCTTATTAGTGTGGCTTTGTGTGGTAGGTGTCCAGTGGCACAGTCCTGAGAGGACTGATTCGAATTGGTATCGAATTGGTAAACTGCAGGCCAAGTTTAGCACCAGCCTGTGCCTTTCCAGGGCCACCTGTTAAGATTCAGCAAACAATCCACAGATGCTGTGTTCATAATTGCCTCAAGAGTCCAGAAGAGTCCATGTCAGAAGCCAAGGCCAGCTGTCACCAGTGTGAATCTTGGCTCTAAGCAAGGAATACTGAACTCACTGAGGACACAAATGGATGTGGCTTGGGTGGGACCATGAGTTGGGGGAAGCAGAGTTTCAGTGAGTCCTCAGGGCAGAGTGACCTGTTTCAGGACGTCTGCACACACCAGGAGTGGGGAGGACTCAACAGAGGAACAATGGATACCACCAGCACTTCTGCCCAGGAGAGATCTTCGCCTCCGACCCTCACTCTGACAACTCAGTGTCTCCTTTTAAGTACCTGGTGCCTCATGTGCAGCCTGCCCAGCACTGGTGCTCAGAGCGAGCAGGTCTGTCACCACAAAAGCCCACTTGCAGACATGGCCCATTTAAAAGTCATCTGCAGATGCTGGCTGCCACTGTGATAGCCTCTGTCCCACACTCAGCCACTGGGGACCAGGCACCTTTGTGTTTTAGCCCCCTCCTACCTTCTACTGTTGCAGATTGATTAATTCTCTCCCTAGTTGTAGTGCTTCTGTTTATCTAAATCCCAGGCAACTCTGCTTGCTGTTTGCTCTGTGTTTTGGTTACAACTTTGATTTGCTCGCAAGATGGATGAACTAAGCCTCTATCATCTACGTCATTTTTTCTCAGAACCCAAAATTTTTTTAAATGAGGAAATATATCTATAGAAATTAAAAACCCCCTCTGCATAATTCTCCAGGATTATTTTCCTTATTTTTAATTTATTTGTTTACAAAAATAAAATCATCCTACATTTTGAATCTTGCTTTTTTTTTTGTCTTCGCAGGATTCATTCCACAGATGTCTTTCCATGTCAGTCCATGTGTTAATCAAAACTATTTCCAAAGCAAGAATTAGATACCAATTCGAATCAGTTAGATAAAAAGGGATTTCTTTTTTTGCTTATATAACTGCAAAGTCCAGATCTATACCTCCTGTGCTGCTGGATCTAAATACTCTAAAGATAGCATCAAGAAATCCTCAATCTCCCTCTCTTTCTCTCATCCTCACCCCCAGCTCTGGTCTTTGCCTTCCTCTACAGTGGCTTCCTTCTTATGTGGGCACCAGCAGTTTAACAGTGCCCTTGGAGGGAGAGCACCTCTTTCCCAATTCTTTCAGCCAAAATCCCAGAGTGGACACTCATCAGCCTCGCTTGCGTCAGGGCCCATAGCTAGAAGTGAGGGGTAGAATCACTTCCAACCTCACCACACTAACTGAACATGAGTAACACTTGGTTTCACAAAACACTTGGTTTCACAAAAAAATCAGGCACTGCTACCAAAACAATAAAGAAAGGAGTCTGGGCAGGTGCAACAGTAAATGCTTGTTATGGTACACATAGATTTGTCTCACAATGTGTGATAATTTAGTTTTTAACTTGACATTCGGATAGTAAATTGTTAACTATTGTCTAAGATATTCTTAAAAGTCAGAACTAGTATATTTTATACTTACATTGTCTGATTTTAAAAAAATTTAAGTGTCTTTAGTACTCAACTGATTTCATAATTGTTACATAATATATCATAGCTTTCTTATTAATTAGCATTGCTTTCTATGGAAACAAATATGCCATGAGTTATGGGTTGATTTGTGTATCCCCAAAATTTGTGGCAGTCCTAACCCCCAATATCTCAGAATGTGATCTTATTTGAAAATAGGTTCTTTACAGTGGTAATCAAGTTAAAATGAGGTCATAAAGGTGGACCCTAATCCAGTATGACTAATATCCTTACAGAAAGGGAAAATTTGGACACAAACAATGACACACAGAGGGAGACCACTTGGAGACACAGGGAGAAGATGGAGGTCTGACTGGTGTGATGTATCAACAAGCCAAGGAACACCAAGGATTTTCGGCGAACACCAGAAACATTAACAAGCAAGGAAGGATTCCTCTCTAGAGCCATAAGAAAGGGGATGACTCCGATGACACCTTGATTTCAGACTTCTAGTCATTAAAACTGTAAAATACTACATTTCTGCTTTTAAGCCATCCAAACTTCAGAACTTTGTTATGGGATCCTTGGGAAACTAATACACCATGCTTAACTTTCCTGAAGGACTTTATGTCAAAATGTTAGTGAAATGCAAATAAAAATAACAATGAGATCTTACTTTTTGTGTAAAAGACTGGGAAAAAATTAGAAAGACAGGGTTGTGTAGCCAGGGTTGTGTGGCCAGGGTTGAAAAACCACTGTATGAATACACCACAACAGAAAACCAGGAAACAGTATTGTATCAGAAGCCACAATAAAGACAATTTCATATTGGGAATGATTAATAGTATCAAATGTTGCAAAGATATAAAAATAAGATGTGAAAGGTATACAATTTAATTAGTAACTAAGATCTTTAGTGACCACTGGAAAAGAGGTTCAAAAGAAAAGTGAGAGTAAAAGACAGTTTGAGAAATAAATAGGAAGTGAGACTTGGATATATGAAAGTAGATGACTTTTTCTAGAAACACACATAATCATCCACTTGACAACCCTGATATCAAGCTGTAGTTCTACATGACGAGGACTGTGGTGAATTAAAAATATGTCCACAAAGCCTACGATGCTCTTTCCTTCAAGAGGTAGAGCTTCATTTCTCCACCCCTTGAGTGTGGGCTGCACATAATGACTTGCTTCTAACAAAAAAATATGGAGGAAGTGACCGTGGTGGCCTCTCATACTAGGTCATTAAAGGCATGCCAACTTCCTTCTCTTTCACCCTTGGATAATCGCTCAGAAGCCAGTTGTCTGATCATGAGGACACTCAAGGAGCCCTATGGAGAGGAACTGAAGCCCTTGCCAGCAACTGTGTGGGTAAGCTATCTTGGAAATGGAGTCTCCAGCCCCAAGTTAAGGCTTCTGATGGTAACTCTAACCCCAGCCTGCATCTTGTCCAGAGCTTCATAAGAGACCCGGAGCCACAAGCACACCGCTAATGCATTCCCACATTCTTGATCCACAAAAACCATGAGGGAATATATATTGTTTTAAGCTGCTAGATTTGAGGGTAATTTGTTATACAGCAATGGAGAGCAATGGATAGTTAATGGAAGGTAATTTGTTACATGAGGATTATATAGATAGTAAACAGTTTAAATCCTCATATGGCTAATACTGGTACTTATTATTTCAGATTTGAAGACATTTCATATGAGATTTATCAGAAATCTCTCTTCTCTTTTATCTGAATTTGTCTAAATATCCATATATGTTTAATTTGCAGTTATTTAGAAGAAAATTATATCATTTAAGTGGTAATTTTATTTTTTTATTATGTGGGTATGTGGATATATTTTATGCTGTTTTTATAAATTAATGATCTCTACAAAAGACAATATCCCTGTCTTCTAAAATTAGAACCACCCATACTTTAGTCATTCACAGTTTCATGTCTGATTTGAACACTTGTCATTTAATTTGAGAAAACATTTGAAAGTAATCAATTTTTATTGCTTTCGTTAGAACATTTACTTTGCCAACTTTGGGAATGAACTTTATACTTTTGGTTTTCATCCTTTCCCTAAATAACTTGTACAATTTTCTTTCTTTACCTTTCTCCATTCAGAAAAACTCTTACTTTTATCTTTAGATTTACAGAGGATGTTTTAAAAATCACTTCAAATTGTGGCTTTTTAATAATTAGAGCATAGATACACAGAATTGGACTAATCACATTCTTTGGTTGATGGCCCACTATCAACACTGCCTTCTTTTAGAATTAACTTTAGACACCTTTAATACTCCATCCTCATGCCTAGTTTCTTCCCTGCCTAGATTCCATGCACAAAGACTCTGCTTAAATTAGTTTGGGGTGGGACTTGGGTCTCATTAGTTTTAGAAATCTGTCCAGGTGATTCTAATATGTAATCAAGTTGAGAACCAGTATGTGGTGGACCCTTACTATTCAAAGGTGATCCCAAGACCAGCAGCATTGGCTTCACCTGGGAGTTTGTTACACATGCTGAATTTCAGTTCCCACATCAGACCACTTTATCAGAATCAGCTTTTTAAGCAAATTCCCCAGGTGAGATTCATAGCACTTTAAAGTTGGAGAGGCACTGTTGTAGAGCATGGGCTAGATTCAAATCCTGGCTCTATCATTTATTAGCTATGAGAACTTGAATAAGTACTCAACCTCCCTGTACCTCCAATCTTTCACCTGTAAAGTGAAGATAATAATAGTAGTTACTACATATAAGGTTGTGGTGAGGCTTTCATTCAATATTGTACTAAAATGTTTAGACTAGGGCTTGACTCATAGTAAGTGCACAGCAATGTTAGGTATTATTAATTACCTTTTCTTGTTGAATTTTAAACATTTGGTGGGAGTTGTTAAAATATATAGTTTTTAAATTTTCAGAGAATAGAATTTTAAGGCCCACTGTCTTAGGAATTATTATTATAAAAAATAATTCTCATAAAAAATAATTTCAAAACTGAGATTAATGTGCAAGACCCAGCTGCAAAAATTCAAAATCAGCTACATGCAGCTGCACTCTGGTTCCCCTAATTCATCTAACAGCTTTTTGTGGGTTTTATAAGTGACATTAGAAAAGGCACAGCAGATGTGCAAGATGGCTCCTGAAATCTAAAGTGGGACAGATGGCTCTCTGGTTGACTGACAGCATGAGGAGCCCTGCAGCAAGGATCACCTCCTGTGGAGGACACTCCCAACCCACCATTCTGCCTGCAAATGAAACTTATATAAGAAAAAAAAAGCAGGGATGGCTATTCAGAAAGTCTTCGTTTTCAAATATTTATTGTAGTGAAAAGATTCTCCGTAAAAGAGTCACCTAGATGTGGAAAAAAATTTTCTAACCTTTGACAAAGAACTGACTTTTTACACAATTACAACAAAGTAGGTAGATTCATGTTTGAACACAATACTCAGGATACTAGAGATAGAGCCAAGATTAATGAAAAAACAAAGAAATACCATAATCGGGATTTATCGACCACCAGACGACATTGATTAGTACAACTATTTCATCATCGGAAGCCCTATATCGACCTTAAAAATTGTTTTAAATTTTAATTAGAAAGCTGGACATCTATTTGCAATAATTAATCAGGAATTTACAGTCTAGGCTATACCACCTGTATGCTTATCCCTGTTTTTTTTTTTTCTAATTCCTTTCTAGTACTTCAGATCTTCAAGAAAAAAAAATTGTAAACCTCACATTTATTGCTTGTAAACTAAGTGCTGGACCTTGTGCTAGGTGCTTTCTTATAACTTTATATGATTTAGGATCTCAGAGACACCAATCAACTTTTTGTTCTTAGGTTCATATTAATACAGACACATATGCCTCTAATTTTATTGAGGCTTCTCTTTATCTCTTCTGCCATTAGAAGGAACCAAGCACAAAATGTGCACCAGGAAAGTATGTCCAAACCTAAGTTCAGAAGTGGACATATCACTAAAAATGGCCAGATGTGTCCAATTAACATGAAGACTGAGATTTAGGGCTGTTCCCTAAGGCTACCCTCTAAAGCTGCACCCACTAGAATCCCCTATCTTGTCTCCTCCTATCTCCACCCCACCGGCTGCACCTTCCCATGCCAACCATGCTCCCTGGACATCTAGAACATAAATATTTCCGGCAACTCTAAGGTCTTTTTACTCACAATGGGCAGGCAGCAAAGTGCCCTTGGGCTGAATTTTCTGACATAGGTGGAGAAAAGCTGAATGTTACCCATTGCTGGCATCACCCGTGAAGTATACAGGCACGCCATCAAGCTTTAGGCCCTACTAGCTACGAAGGTTGCTTAGGCTGCAGATAATTGATTCAGGGACTCTGCCCACATCTAATCTCAAAGGCTGAGTGGATCAATGCTCGTACATTCATGGAACATCAGTTAGGAAATGTGCCTTATGCTATTAATTATCACTTCTCACTCCCATATTTTCAACTCTTCTCTTTACTAGTTCTTTCCCTTTTAACTTAAAAAACTAATCTCATCCATTCCTTATTTTCCCCTCAGCTACTGTTCTACCTTTTACCAAACAGCTAAACTTTTGGAAAAGTCTACACTTTTCTCCACATTATTCCCAATTGCTCTTTTTTTATCCTATTGTAATCTAGACTTTAATGAAACTATTTTTGCTGGTTATAAATAACCTTGCTATATTTTGCTGGTTATAAATAACCTTCTCAGTCCTTACTGGCATTTGACATGATTGACTGTTCCTTCCTTCTTGGAACATACTCTTCCCTTGGCTTCAATGACATTACATTTTGAGCAATAAGTATGTGTTGAACACTAAGAATAAGATACAATCTCTACCCTCAGGGAGCATAAATGGAAATATGCTGAATAATAATTGTGATTAGAAGTTCAAGAGTTCATCTGAAAATATAAACTTCTTGACACTGAAATTGAGGAATTTATTAAATAGGCTTCATTTATATGAATTAAAGAGTACCCTAAACAATTCCTCTATAATTAACTTTTTAAAAGTTATATGTAACATTTCTTATGGTGACATTTCATTAGATCTTAATTCAGTGGAGGTATTTTGAAGTTGATTTAATTTAATTGAAGTAGATCGACTTCTGGTGATCTCACAGTTCAAGATTAAAGAACCAAGAGTCTAAGTTGGCTAATAAATCCAGTAGCCTCTATCAAATGTGAATCAACTTCCAGTTTGGATCTCCGATTGTTGCACTGCCCAAATTACCAATGGACTCAATACCTCTAAACGTCAGTACAGAAAATGACAGTTTACCTTGAATGTTTAGAATATTATTTATTCCCATGGAAAGAGCACCATACCTTTTATCAGTATAAATCCAATTATTAATTGACTTGATTGCTGAGAAATAGGTGGGCAACATAAATATACTCGTCAATACCCACAACCACGTGCCATGTGGTAGGCTGGCTCAGTAAATGTAAATAACATGATAAATCTTACAACCTAGTCAGAAATCAAAGAATAGACTTTGCTTTAGCATAAAGCTCACGCAGGATGTCTTCTAATTTTCTCATTTTTGGTTCTTCTTTTATAAAAGTGTACTCAAGAAATTCATTTAAGAAATATTTATTGATTTCATACTATTAATGGAGAAGGGAAGAGAACTGAAGTGTTAAATCAAGCTACAATCAGAGACTGCAATTTGCTGATCAGCCCTGCTGAACAAAGGAAGATTTCTTCTGGGATTGCTAACAACCCATTTCCCCACAGAGAAGGGAAAAACAGGAAAACAGCATCTTTAAGTAGTGTTCTACACAAAATAAAAATCATTGGCTAAACCCACAGGGAATCTATGGATTAAAGGCTGGGAACTGCCAGCAGGCCTCTCACAGCTGCATAGTCTTACCTTTTCATGACATATATACTCTTTCCCTTACCCTTCCTCACAGTATGTCAATATCAAAGGAAATGGGCAAACCAAGTCTTTAAACTGTAACTCACAAGAACTAATAAAGAATGACATATAAACTGAATTCTCTGAAGAACACTAGGGGTCCCTCCCAGTGCTTTTGTCTCTTGTCTCTGACCATCTGAGTCTCTTAGCTCTCTCACTCTGCTTCAGATGGGAGACCATGCTCTATGGAGTCACATCACCACTTCTCCAATAAACTTTCCTTTTGACTCTAACTTTGGTGTGTATGTTAGAATTATTTTACATTCTCCGCCAAGAACCCTCTTCTTAGTGCCGGGCTTCGTCTCCCCCCATTTGAGAGAATTTGCCCTGTTCTGCATCACTGTGCTAATCATTTGATACATGGCAGATTTCTATTCTCATGAATCTTTTATTTCTGTGAGTGGAGATAGAGAGACAATCAAACAATTGTTTTAGATCATGATAAGTGCTATGAAAATAAATGAGGTAACATGAACAACGACTGGGGTGCTATTTTAATTGGGTGATCAGGGAAAGCCTCTTTGACGGGCTGCCTCAGGTCACATTAGCTGCAACCTGACACAAGAAGCTATTTGAAAATCTAAAGGAACAGTGTTCTCAAAGACATAATTGCAAAGGCCCTGAGCCCAAGACCAACTTAGCATGTCCCAGGATCAAAATGAATCTTAATTCCTAACATTGATTATCTTAGGATATATTTGGGAGCGTAAAGATTTATATATAAGTCAAGTCCTAAAGGAGCTCTGTAACAGGCAGACAAAAAAGATAACCAGAGTGCAGAACAATACTGTAGGAACAGAAGTATGTAAAAAGAAATGCTAACAAGGAATTGTTAATTCTCTGGCAAATATTTCAGAGAAGGCTTCTCAAAGCAGGTAATGTAAAAGCAAGACTTTGAATAACAATAGAATTGACAGGCAGGGAGGCAGGACACTACAAACAGGCTGTTTCTTCTTATTGGTGAACACTACAATAGAAGAAAGTGAGGCTCAAGAGGACAGAGGCGAAGCCATGAAAGGCCTTATATTATGTGCATGATGGAAATAATCAAAATGCTCAATGGAAGGAGCAACAGGACTGGATTTGTACTTTACATGGATCACTATAGGCTGTCTCTCTTAAACATGTCTGTGGGAGAATAAATTTGGGACAGCACTGGAGGCAGTGATAACGATGAAATGAGGATAGTGGCGGGGGTCTGAGATAAGAAATGAGGGGGTTTTTAGTTGATGAAGCAAATGAGTAGGGCTGATTGTTCACCAATAACTTTCAGTATCTGGCAAATAGTAGACATTCAGTCAATACTTGTAGAACAAATAAATGAATGGTGACTAGATGTGTGGCAGTGTGATGTGATGAACAAAAGTCACAAGACCCTCATTCAAATATAACTCTTCCAATAGAGAACATTTGAGTCCTTAAGCCTCTTGTTAGGTGTGTTGCTTTAATCCTAACAACCCTTAGAGGTAGGCGTTAATTCCATTTTTCAGATGAAAAAATCTGAGGCTCAGATAGGTAATGCACCAAGACCGAGGTTCTAGAACTAGTCAGAAGCTAAACTTAAGTCTAACAGATAGCCAGGGGCGCATGCTTGATAATTAGTTTATACCACTTAACATAGAGGCTCAAAGAATAAAATGAATTACTTAAAGCCTAAAAACTGACATCTAAGTAAAGTCGATAACTCTCAACAGGCATAAAAGGGGTTCCAGAACTTTCCTGCCAGGTGGTTTACTAGAAGACCGGAACGGTGCGTCACAACAGCCTGAAGACAAGCCTTCCAGCGCGATCAAGAAACCGGAGCGGAAGTTAGGGGGAACAGGGCAGGGCTCCCCTCCCCGGCAGCTTGTGAGCGCCGCGGCCTGAGGGCGCAGGAAGGAGGGCCACATAGAGGGAGGCGCAGGCGTCTGCTCGGGATGGCTCGCCTTAGACGCCGCGGGGAGGTCTGACGTCAGTTCCTTCGCTAGTGCTTCCGGGTTGCGGTCATTTGGGGCCCGTATCTGGGTGACTTCTTGGTTTCCCAGTAGCTGTCGGCTCCCCACCCCCCGCTCCCGTGCGGTCCCGCGGGCCTTCCGATTTCAGCTTGCTTTCCCCCTCTCCGGTCCCCTCTGGGCCTGCAGCCCCCCATTGCCCGGGCTCGCCACGCCGTCGCTCGTCGCTGCTGTGTGAGGTGGGTTAGGTGACGCAGAAAGCCCCGTTCCGCCCCCCACCTACCCACTCACCGCCTCAGCGCGGCCAGCCGCTACCTTTCGCCTTCCGCCATTTTCTCGCCTGTGAGAGTGGGCCGATCGCGCCTGGGGTCTCGAGCTCCTGCGTGCCGGTGACCGGGGATGGAGAAGGAATGCTTCTGGGGGTGGGGATGGGACAAAGTCACGGTGACGGATGTGTTTGTGGGAGTTGCAGGTGGAGACGCAGATACAGTAGGTGGGGGATGGAGTGCAGGAATCGACCATGGTAGCACTACGTGCATTCAATTTAGTTTTTTTCCCTTGGGTTTTAAGAGGTCAATGTCCGAAGTGGCCGTGTCGGCCTTGACACTCTCTTTCCAGGGTTTCTATATAGGATGCTGTTTAGGAACTCTTAAGAGGGTTTCATTTCTCCTACGGTTTTAGGATGTAAGTTTTTTCAGCAAGCTACGTCGTCCGTGAATTCATCTTGTCCTTTTCGTTCCTTTTTCATAGCTAAGGGATTGGCATGCCCTAGGTCCTCAGCGATAACTAATTGAATACGCTAATTATGGAGGGCTCTAATTGCTATTCTCTTCATGTATGCCGTTAACCGTTTTCAAATAAATTGTTTTTAAGATGAGAATAATCATGATCTATGTGAACATTCTGTTAAATGCACAATTATCTAATCTGATGATGTCGAGGCATGGATTAAAAACAGTGTATGTTTTTGAAATGCTTTGCGGTTTTTTGCATGTTATTTATTATGAATATTTGAGGAGGGAGGAAAGTTTGGAGGATATAGAATTTGCTATTAGCTTTACACCACTGGGAGGATATGACGTTATTGTTACTCCATTTTGGGGGGATTACTGCTTTGTAGGATAATGTGAAGTAAAGCAGCTTCAGAGGGAAAAATATATGATATCATTTTATATGTTAATGATAGACTCAGTTGATAAATACTAATAAAGCATTTATTTTTTTTCAGTTAAGGAACCTAAGATGAATAGTCGTTTCCAAATTAATAGGTCTGTGACTTTTATTTAGATAACTTTTTATTACATCACGTACTTCAGATGTAGAAGTGTTTAGTAAATATTTGTTAATTGTCATGTAGACTAGTAATTTTACTGTACTATATTCTGACTTCAACCTATTATATAATTGTTTCTAATATTTATTATAATTTTTTTCAATGCAGGAAAGATGAATGGGAGGGCTGATTTTCGAGAGCCGAATGCTGAAGTTGCAAGACCAATTCCCCGTAACTATCAATTATTTATAATTAGAAGCACTTTCTGCATAGAGAAGTTTTTACTGCCTTAAATAACAGCATAGCAGCTGGGCTGGCTTCATAGGTGTGTGACCTGCAAAGTCATACAGGGAGCCACACTTGTTTTAAATGACCTACTGTTGCCATCCTGAAATTCTTAATAATTTGAACAAGGGAACCCAAATTTTCATTTTGCACTGGGCATAGCACATTGTGTAGTAAGTCCTAATTAGCAGGTGGTAACATTAACTTCTGCTTGAGGTCAAAGTTTGTTAAAAGTTTACAAATCACTTATTATTTCATTTTTTTTTTAATGGCAGTATTTTGTTAATGTATAGACCAGGGTAGTTTTTTAGACTTGGTTATTCCATGTTTTAATGTTTGTCGAATTTTCTTGGTAAAAAGACATAGGGGCTGATTACATTCCAACAGAGGAAGAAAGAAGAGTCTTCGCAGAATGCAATGATGAAAGCTTTTGGTTCAGATGTAAGTTAAATTTTTTAATCAACAAAATATGACCTTTAGTACCCAAAGTTTTAATGACTTCGTATAGAAAAATAGGCATGCTTTTGGAGTAGTGAATATTACTAATAGAGGTTAATTAAGAAAATAGAATTGTATGCATTTTAAAGTAGTATCTAGAACTTTTTTCAGGAGTGTGAAATATTTCTGTTGGTGATAGTAATAGCATTTACTGAATGTACATGGATTATTTAGAAAACAATCTAATAAGGTTGATAACTTTTACCCTTACTTTATAGATGAAGAAATTGAGGTTTAGAGATGTGAAATGAGTTATCTAGTGTTACACAGCTGATTAGTTATAATATCTGAATTTTGAAGCTAAGTCTCCCTGAAACTGAACCTCATGATTTTAACTCACCTTTTAACCATGATAAAATATGGTTAGTTCCCATTGTATCATTTTGAACTGTTATTACATTGCCAGCTTTTAATTTCTGACTAAAGATCTTATACGCAAAGATTTCATTTTTTTAAGTACAGAGACTTTTGAAAGAAACATAAAACATTATCTTACTTTTGAACAAAACCCTAGTGTTGCTTCATTTGGTCATTGCAGTCCTTTCAGATAAGGTCATTCTAACAAAAAAGCAGGACAGAATTTTTTAAAAGGAAGGTGTGACACAAGTAATTAAAGGGGCTGTATGTTTTCATCAGTTGGAGTGGTGTTTATGCTTACAGTGTGTAAGGTACTATGCTTGGAAGATAAGTTTAATGACACACAGTCTTTGTCCTAAAGTCGTTTTGTGGTGTAGTTGAGACAAAGGTAACTCATGAAACACTTTGAGAAAGAATAAGTACAGAACAGCAATAGGAATTTTAAAAAGAGATAAATTAATTGGTATTGATTTAGTTAAAAAAAGGCTTTATTACACCATGGAGACTTGGCAACTAAAATATGACTTTAGGTGAATGAAGAAAAATGGTGGTGGAGCATTTAGATGAAAGGAATTGTGAGCAAAGGCAGAGTCTTGCAATAACTTGATCTCTTCTAGAGCCTTGAGGTTGCAATGATTAAGGTTTTTATTGGGCTGGAAAATAAACATAACACCAAGGAATTAAAGGTTTGATTTGTTATATAAGGTTCTTGGGCCAAGGGGATGATGTGTGTGTGTGCATGTGCATATGCACATACACGTATGTATATATATACATATATACACACACATATATTTTAGGAAGATTAGCAGGACGGGTTAAAAGGGTGAGAAATTGTACTTGAAGTCTGTCGTGAATTTTTGGCAGTCATTCAGGCATCAGTCATTGAGGACATAGTTGATTGTAGTGTCTTTTGGACTATACGAAATAAGATGGCAATGAAAGATTTTTTAAAGGATGCATAACAAGATTTTAAAATAGATGGACTTAAGAAGGAATGAAGGAAATATTAACTTCAAGGATACCCAGCTTAGGAGCTAAACGATAACATTACTAATTAAAATTTATAGTTTGAAGGCGTTCTTGTTCAAAGAGGGAAACAAGTTTATTTTGGACATTTTGAGTTCTTGGTAAAGCATCTGTAAGCAACTAGAGATAGAAACAAAGGTGTATGTGAGAAGTTAGGATTGTGGTCTAGATGTTTACAAAGATTTATGTAAACAGATAATGAAATTATGTTTCTTTGGAGAGTATCATCTTGTACCTGTTGATTTAAAAAGGTAATTAAAGTAGGAATGTGTAGAAAAAGTACAAAGGTAACTTACACATTTTTTAGATCTATTAAATACTCTTCACCTTGGTTTAAAATTAGACTTGTTGATCTAGGGGCCATTCTGTAAGGTAACTATTTCTACTCAGATGTGTTTTCTGTTAATCTTAAAGCATAACTGTGAAGGCATCTTATTTTTAGTTGCTTAAAATTATGGCCCTATGGCCTGACAAAAAAACCAGTTGTATCTGTGCCAAAACAGAGATAATGAAATAATCTACATAAAAAGGGTCAGTTTAATGTGTATTATATGTTATAGTAGTTCTTAGCCTCTAGAATTACTGAAAAAAATGTATGAATTCACATTTGTTTCATGCATTGTTTATAGATTTTGTGAATGATATTTCATACATGTGTACTCCTGTTTTTCAAATGAGACAGCATAATGAGTGATAAGAGAGAATAGGCCTCAATGTCTGGATTCAAATCCCAGCTTCATCACGTATTAGCTGTGAGATTTCAGGCAAGTTCCTGATATCTTGCTTCAGTTTCCTTATCTGTAAAATGGGGATAATAACCTATCTTACGGGGTTGTTATGGGGATTAATTCAACTTAATTGTATAAATGTTAAGTTATCTTTATTTAATGGCAGTTGGTGCCATTGTGAATAATGAAATAACAGTTTCAGTTGAAAACAGTTATAAATTTAGAATAGCATTTTGCTATTGTAAGGGAAGAAAAGTTAAAGGAATTTGAGTACTTGTATTGGATATGGTTGGGATCATCGTCTTAATGCAAAATAGCTTTTGGTCATCAGTTTTATCAATTTGCGTAAAGAAACATTTAACAGACTCTGAAATAGTCACGTTGTATACTGGAGAAGGCCACTGACCTGGGAATTGGGAGACGTGGGTTTTGATCTAAGCTCTGCCACAAATTAACTATCTCTGTTGCTTTGAGCAAATCACTTGTGCTTTTTGGATATCAGTTTACTCTGATTAGAATGTAGACTAGATACTAGACTCTTAAGTCCCTTTCAGTTTTACCATCCTCTTTATCTATGATAGACTACATGAATTGAAAAGAGACCTTAGTTCAAATCCATTACCATTTATAGCATGAAAAGAAGTTAAGACATAGTGATAAATGGCAGAACTAGTACTAGAATCTACTTAACCAGAGTTACTCTGCATTATGCCATCTTGGCTTAAGGAGAAAGTGAAATAGTGAAAGCATTGTCCATTGGAGCAATGGCCAGCTAACTCATTGCCTTTCATCCTTATATGATTCTTCAGTGTTACATGTTACAGTCCTTGAACCAAGCCGAAGGAGAAAAATGATTGCAAAGAGTACTGATGCTATAATTAATAGGAACTTATCTTTTGAAAAACCTTTAATAATACATGAAAGAATTCTTAACCAACCAACATTAAAGAAACAATTTTTTCAGCAAAAGTAAAATCTGTAAGTAGTAGAGTGAAAATTCAAACCTTAGGGTTTCTGCAAATTGTGTCTGATGACAAAAATTAATGCCCTACTCCAAAGTTATGGATTCTGATTGTGAAATCAAATAATTCAAATATCTTAACTTTCATTCTTAAGTTGCCCATATATAGTCCAGACCACGGTTGAGCAAACTACAGCCTAAGGTCTAAATTTGTTTTTATGTGGTTTTGAGCTAAGGATGGTTTTTTAGATTTTTAAATGGTTGAAACATCAAAACAATATTTCATCACGTGGGGAAAGTACTGGTAAACAGTTACTTAAACTGATATACAATTTTACCTGAATGATAAGTGGCTCACTATGCCTAAACTGCCGAAATTCATATTTTTGCATTCATAAATAAAATTTTATTGCAACACAGTTATATTCATTTACTTATTGTTATCTCAGTGCTTTGGCTTTAAAATGGTATTTGAGTAATTGGGACAGAATATGTGAGCCATGAAACCTGAAATATTTACCATCTGGCTCTTTATAGAACATTTCCCAGCCCCTGGTTTGAAACTGCACTGTCCAAAATGGCAGCCACATGTAGCTATTTAAATTTTAAGCAATTCATAGGAAAGGATACCAATCAAAATGAGCAAAGGGAAAGGAGCATGAGGTGAAGTCCAGAGAAGACCAGGTAAACGCTAAGATTCCTCTCCCTATGGAGTCACACACAAAGGACTTGCTAAATTTCTTCAGCTGGGAGTTCACGTGTAAAGTGTTATCTAGGAAGGAATCTCATTAGAGACTCAGCACTGGAGTTTTTATTGGAGGCTGATTATGTAGGCACCCTCAGCCTAGCAGGTGACAAAATTCCGGACTCGGAAGTAAAGCAGATGTTAAGCAAAAAATATGTATAAGCGCAGTGAGCCACTTGTTCAGGTAAAGTTTTATGTCAGTGTAGGGAACAGTGTTTACCATCAGCCAAGAACTTCTGCAAGCAGGTCTTCTTGAATTATATTGTTTAAAATTTTGTAATGTTTTCTTAAATTTAAAATGCTGCTTTTGTATTTCCACTTACTATATATAGTGCAGCTATTAAAAATGGGAAAAAAATTTTTTCAAAGATCTTAATTGTGCATTATACTTCCTGGATTATTTTGCTAGTACATGATTTTTTGTTCTAATGAACTCAGACAAAATTTTTCCTTTTGTTGATGTTGACAAGTTCTTTTTCTTCCTGTAGCTGTGCCTTTGGCTGCAACAAGTATGTTGATTACTCAAGGATTAATTAGTAAAGGTAAATATTTAATTGAATTTATTTAGCATTTTGGGTATCATGTTTTTATATGTTATTTTCCTGATTTAATTTCTTTCTGGTTCAATTATGTATATAATTATGTGTAGGAGCAAGGAATTCCTTAGCTAGCTGGAAAAAGTTTTAGAAAATGTTAGAATATATTTTACATATTTATATTTTACATTCTAATAGGTAATATACCATTATCTATTTTTAGATAATTATGGTAGTGTATCATATTAAATATTATCACTGATAAATTTCAACATCAGAAGAGATATGTCTCCATAGACCTACTAACACAAATATCTCGATTTGAGAATTTGATGTCGTCTTGCACTGTAGCAAGATTAATCTGCAAGAGCAAGATAGTAACTAAAAGCCTGTGGATGATTTTAGGGGCAGTAGAGAGACAAACCTGGTCTAGTTAGGGCATCCACTGCACTCTTATCTAGCACTTTGTTTGAAATGCAAATTCATGGGCCCCATCTCAGAACTACTAAATAAGAATCTCTGAGTTAGGGCCAGGAATTTGTTTTAACAAACTCCTGGTGATTCGCATGCACTGGTTGGAAGATGAATGGCTCCCTCAGCAAGCTTTGTCTTGTTCCAAATTAATTTGGCTTAAATAGCACAGCAGAGTCAAGCGTAAAATTGACTCTAGAGTAAGTATTAAATATGTTAGTCTCTGTATCTTAAATACACATTACTTTTGTGAACTACTCCTTGAAATGAGAAGGTGCCCTGGGAAAGGGTAGAGACCTTAGGTTGGCCTCCACATATCCTAGAAACCTGTACTTTTACTTTTAGCCAGCTCCTAAAATGTGAGCATAATAGGAAATTTTAGCCTTTTCATATTAGCAGTATGTAGTACTTAGTTAATAGTATTGTCACAGCTAGTTGAGAAAAGCAATTTTGGAAGGAAATGAAAGGATTTGAGGGGTTAAAACTTGGTTTAAAGTACTCCCAAAGAACCTCGTTAAAATATGCTACTATGACATGAATTTTAAAAATGGAAACAAGTCAAAATACATATGCACTTAAATGTGTTTTAGGACTAAGTTTGATATACTAGGATTGTTTCTATAGTATGAAACAAACATTTTAATCATATTTTTTAAATTTATTTTTTTGGTGACATTGGTTAACGAAATCCAGTAAGTTTGAGGTGTATACTTTAACAGTAAGGCATATATATATTTACACTATGTGTTCACCTCCTAACGTTAGATTTCTTTCTGTCACCCACACATTTGGAACCCCTTTACCCCATCTATCTCCCTCCTCCTCCCTCCCCGCTACCCTCTGGTAACCACTAGTGTGTTGTTCATGTCATGAGTCTGTTCATTTGTCCTGCTCATTAGTTGCTTTTAGGTTTATATCCCACATATAAGTGATATCATGTGATTTTCAACCTTTTCTGTCTGGCTTATTTCGCTTAGCTTGATTATCTCAAGGTCCATTCATGTTGTCACAAATGGCAGTATTTCAGCTCTTCTTATGGCTGAGTAATATTCCATTGTATATATGTACCACAGCTTCTTTAGCCAATCATCTATCATAGGACACTTCAGTTGCTTCCATTTCCTGGCCACCATAAATAATGCCGTTATGAACATTGGTTTGCAAATATCTTTTCGGATATGAGTTTTCAAGTCCTTGGGGTAAATACCCAGTAGAGGGATTGCTGGATCATATGGTAGATCGATTCTTAGTTTTTTTGAGGAACCTCTGTACTGTTTTTCATAGTGGCTGTACCAATTTGCAGCTGTGTAGGAAGGTTCCTTTTTAATCTCCATTCTCTCCAAAATTATTTATTACTTTTGCTGTTGATTATAGCCATTCTACCAGGTGTGAGATGGTATCTCATTGTGGTTTTGATTTGCATTTCCCTAATAGCTAGCGATGTTGAGCATCTTTTCATGTATTTGTTGGCCATGTGTAAGTCTTCTAGGGAGAGGTTTGTGATCAAGTTCTCTGCCCATTTTTTGATTAAATTGGTTTTGTTTTTTTGTTACAGAGTTGTATGAGTTCTTTGTATATTTTGGATATTAGGCCCTTATTGGAGGCATTGCTTGCAAATATATTTTCTCATTCAATGGTTGTCTCTTTACCTTGTTGACGATTTCTTTTGCTGTGTAGAAGCTTTTTAGTTTAATGTAGTCTCATTCATTTTTGCTTTTAATCCCAAGCATTTGAGGTCAAATTCATAAAATCCTCTTTAAGTCCAAGGTCCATGTTTAGTTTCTATAGTTTCTTCTATGCACTTTATTGTTTTGGGTCTTTTAATCAGGTCCTTAATCCATTTTGAGTTAATTTTGGGGTGTGGTGATAGACAGCAGTCTAGTGTCATTCTTTTGCAGGTGGCTTTCCAGTTTTCCCAGCACTATTTATTGAAGAGGCTTTCTTTTCACCACTGTATTGCTTTGTTTGTATTTTTTTTTTTTGGTCAAAAATTATATACCATATAAGTATAGGTTTACTTCTGGACTCTCAGTTCTGTTCCACTGGTCCGTGAGTCTGTTTTTCTGCCAATACCATACCATTTGGATTATTGTCGCTTTGTAGTATAAAGTTGGGCAGAGTGATGCCTCCAGCCTCGTTCTTTTTTCTCAGGATGGCTTTGGAAATTCGAGGTCTTTTCTCACATTACTTTTAAGGGAAAACAATGGCTCAGGGAGTTATGAACAGAGAAATTATAGTGTCTATTATTGTACTGCTCTTTATCTTAATCCAGTCATTTAATAATGATTGGAGATAGGCGTGGGGCAAAAGAAATTTAAGAGCTGCCAGTAGTAGTTCATCTGAAGAAACAGTGTGAACACAGTTTTGAAGCAAATAGAAAATATATAATTAAAATATTTAAAAAGCTACTAAGTTATGTAGTAAAAACTTCAAAGCTGTAGGTCTTCAAAGAAGAAAGATTTCTGCAGGGCTTCTATAATCTAGGAAAGTTTCTTAAAAGCAGTGGATTTTGAAGATGGGCAGGATTTAGATTAGAAGAGAAAGAAGAATATTGAAAGAGAGACCTGATAATCAAAATAACAAGCATGACAATTGGGAGGGACGGTCAGGAGACTAACATAGCTGGATTGGCAAAATCATGTGGGGAGGAGTAAACTCCATTGAATAGCAAAGGTAGAACCAGGAGAAATGATAGTTTTTATTAGGTTACAAAGGAGGTAAACTTGAAGCTTTTGGGTTTAGGCAGAGTAGGAGATTTCAGAGTTAAGTCAGGTAAGTCAGGCCTTGTATTTCAATAGTAAAAACCAATGCTGGTTTGCTGTTTTTATCCACCTAGCTTAGGAATGCTTTGTTCTTACATATAATTAATTATACACATAACTGAACCAGACAAATTAAATCAGACAGAAATTCCCTTTTTCTAGTTGCAAATATATCTCGATAGAACAGTTATAATAAATACAGTGAAGTCTACTGAAAATATTAGGCTCCGTTACTGAGGAGGTAAATTATTCTTGTAGCTAGAATCCTCTTGAATTCCTCGTCACCATTTGGTGATTACGTAACTTGTCATCAATGGTAGTTTATGCCTAGATAATTTCATTTGCAAAAGTCACACCACAGGCAACTGTTCCAGCATCTTTCTTTGTAATTGTACATGAGCCTGAAACCTTACAGTGGAATTTAGTGTTTCATTTTTTAGAAAGGATAAATAGTTGAAAATGGTTTAACCTAATTTGTAGAATAATATTTATTCTATTTAGCTGTCACATGTCATCTTTTTAACTTTATCAGAATTATTTTGTTATTGCTAGGGCTTAGATAATTAGGATAAAACATACAAAAAGTGACATTGGGTGATATATCACTCATAACTGTCTTCCAGAATTAAGGTCTTTTATTGTTGAAATTTTACTGGGCTAGTCAGTCTCAAAAAAAATTTGGTGGTCTTCAGAGAAAGGAATTCAGAATCCATCAAGACATTTTGTATTTAATCAAAATGCCTAACATTTTGTATATGGTTTTATCCATAGAGTGTCTGTCATATTCAACATAATTTTAGCTGCTGTGTCTCTACTTGTTTCTTTCCTATCAAAACATTTAAACATGCTCAAGTCTGTTCTAATTTGAGAATTGAAAAAGAAAATCTTCCTCTACATCCCTTCCCAGCTTCATCCAGCTGCCTTACATTTTAAGCCAGATTTCAAGAATGAGCACCTCACTTTGTACTCCTTTAACTCATTGCAGTCTTGTGTCATAGATCATAGATATATTCTAACATATTTCAAAACTTCTTAAAAGTTTATTAACACACCTTCCTTGTTGCTTAAGTTTGATGGACAGTTTTTGTTCTTGACAGTTATACAACTTTAACCAGTTTTTGAAACATTCTCTTCCCTTCCATGACAGCACATAATTTTTCTCCTACCTCAGGAATCCACCTACCCCCCTTTTCATATATTTTTAATGTCTATTATGTACTATACAGTTTTTGGAAATAGCTCTAAAAGACAAATTCATGACCTTGGTGCTTATTTTCTATTGTGGGTTTTCTTCCTCCACCTGTGTTTTTCTTCAGAGTTCTGCTTTGACTTTCTGTTTTCAGTTTGTGTACTGTTACCCAGGATAATATGGGTATCAATGCTCTACATCCTCAGGATTTAGTGCTCTATATTTTACTTATTGTTCTCATCCCCAGGATTATCTCTAGCTTAGGTATCTGCTCCAGAACCATATCCTGGATATCTCCACATAGGAGTCCTCCCATAGGCTCTTCCATTTCTTCCAAAACCAGTTTCTCTGTTTTTCTCATATTTGAATGACATCACTGTCCACCCAGAAAACAGGTATTATCCTTCACTACTATCCCTTAACTGCCTGTCCAATAAGTGTCTGTCATAATCCAGGTCTTAAATACTCTGTATACTGTCTACCTTTTGTCTGCCCTGCCACTATAGTACAACCATCTCTTACCAACAGTATTGCATTAGCTTTCAACAAATCTTTTTCTCTCCATTGTTGCTTCCCCTTAGAAAACGGGCTGTCTCTGACACTTGTCAGGATATAGTGCACATAGTAGATACTCAAATATTTAAGTGAATGGACAGCAGCTATCACACTATTCTTCTTGTCTTTATTGCCTCTCTAAATTGTAAACTCTGTAAGGGTAAAGAGAATGTTTTATTTACTATTACATCCTTATTTCCTAGTATGTAGTGCCTGAATGTTGTAAGTGGTATGTAACTATTTAGTGTCAGAGTGGAGAGAAAACTTTTATATAAATGTAGATATTATTGACATCCTTTTTTTTCCTCCTCATCTTTTTGTATTAATGAAGGAACTGAAGCTAACAGCGTAAATGAGTTCTATTTTCATACCTTATGAACATTATTAAGTCAGACAATTGTTTTTTTGTCTACTTTCTTTTAGTATTGTGAGATTTATCAGGTGGTATGCTGGAACTGGCTTGTACAGGCTCTAGAGAGCTGATTTTTAAATTTTTAACAACTTGGCAAGCTGGTTTTTAAACCATTTGGTAGCTTGAAATTGGTTGTGGTTCAAGTATTTGCTCCATGGAAATCAGTCGACATTACAAATCAAGGTTTTTGTTTGGAGAACTGATTTACCAGCATATTACTAGATTGATCCACATTGTTGCATGTAGCTTTAGATTGTGTATTCTCATTGCCATATAGTTTTCTGCTGTGTGAATATGCCACAGCAGTTTATCCAGCCTGTTGTACACTAGCAATTGAGTAGTTTACAATTTTGTCTATTATAAATATGCCATGAATACAGTGTCTCTTGGTAGACATTTTGCTGGGTCATAGGTGATGTATATGTTCATCTTTATTAGATACTGCCAAACTTTATAAACTGGACCAATTTACACTCTCACTGCTAGTTTATTAATAGAATTTTAATTGTGTTACATTGTCATTTTCAATATTTTCGTGTTTTTGTATTTTAGCCATTGTGGTGAGTGAACAGTGATCTCTTCTTTATAGTGGGTGCTTTTTGTGGTCTGTTTAAAATACTTGTTACAAGGACATGAAGAATCTCCTATACTTTCTTCTTATAAGCCATATTTTATCTTTCATACTTAAATTTTAAAGTCATCTGGAATTATTTTTGAATATTGTATGAAGTAGGATCAAGGTACATTTTCTTCCCTTATGGATATGGGTTGACCCAGAACTATATTTTGAAAGGATTCTTCTTTGTTCACTGCAGTGCAGTGCAGACTTTGTCATACATCGACTGCATAATATGGGGCTGTTTCTAAACTCTAGTCTGGTTTTGGTTAGCTTATTCTTGTACATATAACAGACTGTCTTACTATAGCCATAGATCTTGATATCTGTTGGTAGTTCTCCAATTTTATTATTCTTCAGTATTGCCTTATTCTTGGCCTTTTGTATATTTTTTAAAACACACTTTTCAATTTTGGGGTACCTTTGGTTAAATTAGGATTGCAGTGAATATAAAGATTTGCTGTCTTTATTTAGGCTTTTGTTTCATGAACATGGAACACCCCATTTATTTTGCTTTAATTTATCTCAGTAAGTTTCATAGTTTTCAATGTAGAGATCTTTCATATTTTTTATTAGATTACTCCTGGGTCATTAATAGTTTTTGGTACTATAATGAATTGTATCTTTTAAAAAATGTTATTTTGTTTGTTCCTGGTATAAAGAATTGTTGTTTTTTGTTTGTTTTTTGTTTTTTGCTATTGACCTTGCATGTATCAAATGATCTTGCTAAATTCACCTATGATGATAGATTGAGGAGTCTTTTCTTTTTTCTTAATATTTCTGTCAATAATGAATTTACTTGGTTCTCTTTTAAGTAGCTTTAGACTTTTCTAAGGTTATGGAAAGAGCTAATGTTAGTTAATGTTTAAAGATAATCTACTGTTTTTTCCTTATATCTGGATTGTACAAAGCTGCTGAGAAATAGATAAGTTACTTTATGTTGCTTTGCTAAGTTTACTCATTTTGTCTCACATTAAAAGCGACCACATAATGACTAGCAGAAATAGTCTCTTTGCATTTTTTACCATAATTTCTGTGTCATTTTTTTACATACTTTTAGCATAAACTTGGCTTGAATTTATCTTAAAAGATAACATCTTAATTACATAAAAGTCTTCCTTTAACAATTGATATTACTCATAAATATTCTTTTAACTTTAGGAATCCTCTCAAGTCATCCCAAATATGGTTCCATTCCTAAACTCATATGTGAGTATGAACAATAGTTTTCTTAGTTTTTTTACCTAAGTAAAATAATGTTTTTCTCAAATATTGTCTTACGTATAATGGTTACTTGGCTATTTGTTTTGACAAAACAGTTCGTTAAGCTTTTCATTAAATGTACTAGTAGAGCTTTTTATTGTTCACATTAAAAATCATGAGCTACTTGACAGGCATTTTTTTCTTTTTACAATGTAATAGCATGTTAATTTTAAATTGTTTTATAAAAATACAGTATTTGAAAATTCTCTTGGTCTGTCTATGAGGAAAGAAAGTTCAGAGATTCTGATTAATCAAAATAAAAGTATATTTTAAAATTAAGCCAAATTTGAAAAAAAAAGTTTAAAATTTATATTGCAATGTAAATAAGTGTAACTTTCATTTATAAGCATAACTTATAATTTGTAACATGGTTAATTGAAAAGAATCTTTCAGGTTAGCCTCTCCTTTGTATCGGAAACAGACACGTGATGCAACAGTAGCGGCATTTAGGTAGCATTTCATGATTCATTATTTTTAGAGATTTGTTACACCTAATTTTAAAAACAAATCTTAAGAAATTAGCTAGGCAAGTGGTATGATCCCCATTCTACAGGAAAAGAAATGGCCTAAATTCCTGTGACTAGGCTGGAGCTCTGTTGCTTTGATTTCTCATTTTATTATATTTTTACCACATCTTTTCTATCTAGATTAATAAAATAATTAGTAATATAGAACTTACAGCAACTTCATTTTGGGTTATTTTATTTTATTTTGTGAAAGTGCATTACATCTACGGAATCTTTCTGTGAACTCTTACTCTGATTAATGTGACATTTTTACCATTATTTCAGGAAATAAATCTTAGTCTTTTCACACCAAAGACATTTAGAATCACAATTTTTAAAAATATTCTTCTAGAAAAGATTCTTGTCTAAAAAGGCACATTGAGTCACATTCTGTTTGTTTTTACAAATAAGTTGCTTGTATCATGGGATACTTTGCTGGAAAGCTTTCTTATGTGAAAACGTGCCAAGAGAAGTTCAAGAATCTTGAGAATTCCCCTCTTGGAGAAGCTTTACGATCAGGACAGGCACGACGATCTTCACCACCTGGGTAGGCAAGGTTCTAATCTTTATTAAAGGTTTTTAATTTTAGCTAAAAAATAACGATATTGCCATAATTCAGGGCATGAAACTGAAGGACCATTGGAGACTTGCCACTTTGTTAACAAACTGAAACGCTATAGATTTGTTTTTAAATGGAAGAGTGAGATATGTCTCTCTTTGTTTTAAATAGAGTTGCATCCTATTGAGAGTGCATATCCTAGAATAGAGGATTTTAATTTGGCAAACCACATTTGGTTTACCTATATTTTGGACTTTTCTTTTGAATTCCAGAACCTTTATCTTAGGTCAACCAGTTTCTACTTCTTTAATTCTTCTCTTATTTAAAATAGTAGAGAAGTTGAATAACTGTAGATAAATGAATTTGTCTAGATGGATAATTAAGTAGATTGGGTAGATAAATTGTTATATCATAAATGGCAAGCAGTGTAAACCCCGTGAGAGCTAGATATACGTGTATGTATTTGTAGTTTATAAGGACTGTTGCATGTGGAAGTAACTTCCCAGTTAGTGTGGGAAAGGACACATTTTTCATCTGAAGTACTTTTTCTAAGAACTATAAATGTGTTAAAATGATCTCTGAAGCCCAGTAATTAGAAAGTTGAATATACATTTTCCCTCCTTTATATTGAGTGACAATTATTAAGTTATGTAAGTAGATTAGAACATATTTTTACTTTTTTGTGTGTGGCAGAAAGTAAAAGACTTCATTTTATTATGTTAAATACTATGTTAAAATTATATGATTTCTTTAGAAAATAAGATAATTGGTTTTCATACTTTAACATACTTTAAATAACGTATAGGCATTAGCTTATGTTTCTTATATAATATGATTTTCCTTTATAGACACTACTCTCAAAAGTCAAAATATGACTCAAATGTGAGTGATCATTCATCTTTTGTGACATCACCAGCAGCAGACAACATGGAAAAAGAGATGTTTTCTCATTATGAGCCAGTTCCATTCAGTGCTTCTATGAATGAATCTACTCCCACTGGTATAACTGATCATATTGCGCAAGGTAGAAACTTCTCTTGAAATGAGTTTCAGCATTTTATGGTCCAACGTATGTATAAACTTTATTTGATGACCTTTTCCTCTGGATATCATCTATATGTTCCACTATCAGTCTAAACTCAGCATGTTTGTTTCTTCATTCATTTAACATTTTTTTTATTTAATATTTTTTGGGGTCCAGTAGGTATCAGGCATTCTGATTCTGCTAGCTATGTTAGAAGTAAATATGAATAAGACTTGGTTCTTTTCTCTGAGAAACTCTCTGTCAGTAAATATAGAAATATAAGGATAAATTACTAGTATGTCCCATCAGTTAAATACTAACCAAGTTTAGTGGAATAGCAAAGAAATGATAAGTGCCTCAGGGGGAGGCTTTAAAAAGTTTACATTTGTTAAGCTGGTCTTAAAGGTTTTCAGCTTCTTTGCTTGTAATGTGAGAAAAATACTAATTACCTGCCTTTCAAAACTGTTATCAAGTGAGAAAATCCATGTGAAAATGCTCTGTGAAGTTTATGTAAACTCTAGCTTTGAAAATCACATAATGTAAGTGAACAATATCAACTTTGGATTAAGGCCTGGATTTGAATCATGATTGACATTTACTAGCTCTGTGACTTTTGGCAAGTAACTAATTTGTGATCACTTCGATTTCTTGATCTCTTGAATGCAGATGACAATATCTCTTTTAAAGAACTTTTGGAATGAGATGAAAATAATCAGAGGTAATGCCTGGCAAGTAATAGGCTCTCAACAGACATTAGTTTCCTTCTTTTCTTCCATAAGTCTAATTTACAATGAAAGGTGAGAAAGTATAGGTCTGCAATTCATTACCTGAAATCCTAAAATCCAAAAAGCTTTGAAAACCAAACTTTACAAAATAGTTAAACAAGTGGTAAAATCTGACCAGAACGCATTTCAGACCCTGACCTAAACTGACATAAGTTTAAATTCTGAGAAAGTCTGAATTTTGAAACATTTCTGACTTTTCAAGGATTTGGATAAGGGATTGTAGACCTCTATAGAGAATTCTTTGAAAATGCTTACTTTGAACCAAGTACAGTAAGCAAGCAATTGATGGGGGAACAAACAGCATTTAAAGGAACACTTTGATTTTTGTTTCTTTTGTTTAAGAAGGGAGAGATTTGAGTGTGTGTGTGTGTGTGTGTGTGTGTGTGTGTGTGTGTGTGTGTGTAAGGGAGGAAGGGGATCTGGTGGAAAGGGAGAAGTTGATTATGGGTTCTAGTTTGCAGAAGTGGTCCTAGGTAGGTCAGGATATAAAGTAACTCCTGGCTATATATGGCTGTTTAAATTAATTAAAATTGAAGATTCAGTTTCTCAGTTGCTTTGCCAGCATTTCAGTTGCTCAGTAGCCACATGTGTTAGTGGCTGCTGTATAGGACTGCAGACATAGAACACTCATCATTACATATATTGGACAGCACTGCTTTGGAGCAAAAGTGAGAGGGGTGAACCTTAACTGCAGAAAAAAAGAGAATGAAAGTTAAGATAATTTAGATTAACTAGATGAAAGTCTGTTAATCCTCATCTGCTTTCTTTTTTCGAATGGTTGAAAATAAAGACATCCAGTTACAGTTGACCTGTGAACAATGCAGGTTTATATATGTGCTGCCAAAGCAAGCACAAACAATGCAGGTTTGAACTGCACGTGTTCACTTATACAAATCCTCTTATAAGTGGACCCACACAATTCAAACCTGTGTTGTTCAAGGGCCAACTGTAGTCAGAAAGGGAAGGAGGTGAGCAGATTAGAGAGAGTGGTTAAAGTTGTTATTTTATCTCCAAAGGCAACTATCCTTGTCCCTCAACTGTGTGTTGCCATTTTTCCTATCTCTCAACTTGAAATCCATTCTACTTGTGTTCTAGCCATGCATTAGCTCTTCCATTATAATGCTTTTTCATCCTTCCTTGCATTTGCATTAACAAATTCCATTCCATGTTACATAATTTCTTTTCCAAATAAAAGTAAACAAAGAGCCCTTTGGTATCTGCCCACAGACTACAGTGTATTTTAGTCTTCTGGAGCAGTCATCCATCCGTCTACTGCTCTGCTTTCTCACCTCCTATAGGTCAAGAGTTGAACTCTCCACATGGGCCAGCAGTGGCTTCCTTTGCTCCAAATACTGCCCTCCCTTACCAGGATGCCCTTCCCTTTTGTTTAAGCAGAACTCCTTGCCCTCCTTAGTTCTGTTTTCTCTTATCAAGAATTCAAAGCAGAGAATTGAGATTAGAAACTATTCCTTCTTAGTTGTTATGAGACTTTATTATATAGTTAGATTTAAATCAATGCCATTTTGCATTGTCTTATTCCTTCCAGCTCTGTATAACCTTCCCAAAGTAGTAAATTATGCTCCTTACACAGTGCAAGACATATTCCTTTGGCTTTTATAAATGTAAAATATTCTTTCTGATCTTCTGTCTGATTTTTGTTTTCATTATTTGTCAGAGAATTTCAGAACAATGACAAAATATTAGACCTGGAAGGAACTTTAGAGAGAGATTATTTAGTTAAACTTCGGTATTTATAGTTGAGAAAACCAAGATTCAAAGAAGCTTAGTAATTTGCCCAAGGACATTCACTAATTAATTGTCAGCATAGTAGGAATGAGAACCAGAGTTTCTAACTACTAATCTAGTACACACTGTCTCCTTCAGAATTTTAAAAATATTTATGGTAAAGGGGAAATAAGTCCAGTAATTACTCATTATTAGTGAAATAGAATGCTTTTTAAACCCAATATAAGGTTATACTGTTTTCTTTGCATTTTTAATTTACTTTGCAACAATGATATAATAGAGCTAATGAGAAATTTAAATGCTCTTTGTATCAGTGCAGTATACTTTGTATTAAAATAAAAGATTATGGTTGAAAGCATTTAATGTTTAGTTATATTGCTTTAAAAATTCTGACTATTCACTGAGACCTTACCATTGAGTTCCAAAATATACACTTAAAATTTTTTTTAAATTTACTTTAATGTTCTGATTATATCACAATATGTCCAATTTGTATGTCTCTTTGAAAACTTCATTGAAAAATTTTACTTTTGGAGTGGTGTATGTAAAATTAGTTCACTGAATTAATGTTATGTTAGCATTAGTTAATTTCTTTAAAAAGGTTTTTATCGCCTTTCTTTGCCCTTTATGCATTTTATAAAAAATGTTTAATAGTTGGCCCTGTCAACCAATATTAAGAGTAACCACTTATGTTTATATCAATATTTGACTTTTGATAATATGTACTCATACTATAAGTACATATTCTCTTGGGAAGAAATGAAGAATAAATGCTGGTTTCCCAGAGGAAATTGTAGTTGCCACTTTCTTCTGCTTCGCTGTTATGTTCATTAGAAAATGATGCATACTGTGATTTAAAGGCTGTGTTTTATACTTTTCAATAGCTATTTTCAAGTATTTTTGTTTAAATATAAAGATGGTAAACGATTTTTAAGTAGCATTGTTTGCATATAGATTCTGGTTATAAGAAAAGTTAACTATGGAAATATTACTAAATAACATGTATACTATACTAGTTTTGTTCAGTTGCCACTAGTAGAATATATTCTTTATATAACACTATGAATAATTTCCAATTTAAAACACTTAACATGCTGATGAGTTTAAATTGTGCTGGTATATCTTATGATATCTGTTCTGTCCATGGTTAGTTTTTAATATTTTTATGTTAATTTTAAATTTTAGAAATAAAAGCTTAAAAATGTGAGAGGAAGATGATTTTAGTTTTTAATTGCCTTGGGGTAAATATAGTTCTTTTAGAATGGTGGTAATGATTTGATCCTTTACTTCATTCTATTTTTTATTGTAGGTAAGGAGCATTTATAAAATTTAGTCACTTTGGATTTATTCAGATCCTTTTATCACCATTTATTAACTGTTTGTTGTTTTAGGACCTGATCCAAACCCTGAAGAAAGTCCTAAAAGAAAAAGTATTACATATGAGGAATTAAGGAATAAGAACAGAGAGTCATATGAAGTAACTTTAGCACATAAGACTGACCCCTCAGTCAGGCCTATGCAGGAAAGAGTGCCCAAAAAAGAAGGTATGATAGTTTAGTCTAATTGCTTTACTCTTTAGGCTTGGAAACTATAGCATTAGTTAAAAATATTAATTATACTAACATGTGATTTAATTCCACCAGCAATTAACTAAAATAACATTTTTTAAAAAAAAAAAGAATAGATGTTTCACGGTTATTAATTCTTCCTGTTTATGGAGTTCCAAATGCCATACGGTGTTAAAAATAAACCTAAATAGTATGACTTAAGATAGTAAGACTAGTTTTGTGTGATACAGTGTAAAAATCAACATCCATTTTGACTTTTATAAGAAGAAATATTGGGAACGGATATTTTTTTAATGATGCATCTGATGCATAAAACCAGTAATGCCACTTTGGGCAGAACCATAGAATCATGATTAATGAATTGATTTTCTGATATGTTTGTGAAATTGAAATAGAGTTCATATTTCTTACAAGCCAGCCTTTAGGAAATTTCCCAAAGAGGAGTTTGACTTTTTAAATAATACTTTTGCTCTATAATTATAAATTTTAAAATCATAATTTAACTCATTTTAGAACAGCTGTACATTATCCTAAGTAAATTTTGTTGTACAGAATTTGACCTCTAACGGAAGAGAGCATTTTGAATAGGGTTTTGTAGTTATTTTAATACAGAATTCTATGATTCCTCTCAAGGAATTTTAGAGGATGAGTCATTGTTTAAGGTTTTCTTTTTACTACTTTAGAAATCAAAGGAATAGATCCTTGGTACCTTTTTGAGAGAGTCATATACCACAGATAATGTAAAAGTACATAAAAATTCTTAGTATTTATGATCATTCTTTAGAGCCAATTTTATTTTGAATTGTTAGTGGTTGCTTCATTTAGAATTGTTTTCATAGTGATGTATAATATCTCATTATTGATGTAGAAGAATCTAGCTTTAAAATAGACTTGTATTCAATATTACTAGTTACTGTTTGTCATTAAAAAAAAATTAGTGTATACCGTATGCATCAGTGACCATTACTCTGACTTACTGGTACTTAGTTCTGCTAATTAATTTGAGGATATAGACTGTAAGCTCCATGAGGGCAGGCAGTATTTTTCTCATTTTTATAATCTTAACATGTCTGCACAGCATAGTACCATACACTGATAAATTGGAAATGGACTGATTCATTGGGTATTCTATAGTAATAAAGGTTAAGAAAAGGAAATGTGGTAGACCTTTGGCATTTGCTAGATTTTGACATTTGTGGTTTTGTCTCTAAGCAGTCTTAAGTTCTGTTATATAACACAGTAATGTGAAATATTTTTTATGTAAAAAAAAGGGTTTTTTTGTGCTTAATTATGAAGTTTGAATGATTTTGTAGAACGTGCTGTTCTAGAATCTAGACAGAAAATTTGACATTACAGTGTAGGTTCACAGGGTCAGGAAGTATCACTTAAAGTTTTCAGCTTTAGTTTGTTGGGTGATATTTACCTAATTAGAAATTAAGACAAATTTTAAAAACAAGCACATTATTTTAAAAACATTAGCTATCAGGGCAGTGATGTCACCACACATCATGTAGCTTCTAGAAAACTCTGCCTTGTACTAATGAGAATGAAGGCAAGGAGAAAAGGCAGACCGAGGGGAAAAGGGTATATAATGTCTTAGTATAACAGTGAAATAGTTTTGACTTCACAGATTCCCTGCAAGAGTCTTGAGTAAGAGGGTCTAGTCCATACTGTGATAACTATTCCTTTAACACTGTTATGACTACTTGGGTCTTCTGAGGAGCTGTAAGTCACAGATGAAGGCTATATAAAAGAGGCTAAAAGCTAAAAGAATTGAGTAGACAGAACATGTTTCACAATATAATTTTAAGTAAAATGCAGGGATATTGGAAACTTCCTTGCATGAGAGAGAGATTGAATTAACCATAACCTGAAGACCTGACCCTTTCTATTACTATATTTTTTGTGAAAAACAAAACCAATTTTTAAAACCAATTTTTTGTATGTTTTATAATTCATACCACACTTACTTAGTTGGTAGGGTCAAGTTTTAAAGGCACCCAGCCTTTGGACTTGAATATATTTGTGTTCAGATTTTAGTTCTTGTTTTATTAGGCTTGTACCTTGGGCAAATTACTAATCTGTTTTCTCATTCTTAAAAAGAAGATTGTGTTTACTTTATAAGGTTGTTAAGAGGATCAGCCGTTTATGTAAAGATCTTGACAATAGTATTTATGTCCAACCTCCAGTTCACTAAAGTCTAGTGTCTAGCCAGCCCCTTTTAAAATTTGACTCTTGTGCATTTATTCAAATGAGAGAGAAACAGCTTTTCATCATAATAGCAAACTTTAAATACTGCCTTTTATTTATTACTATTTGGAATCATCAATTATTTGTGCTTTTTTCCTAGTCAAAGTAAACAAATATGGAGATACTTGGGATGAGTGAAAAATTGCATCCTTGGACCTACTGAAGGAGTTTCACTGTCCAGCTTCATCTAGGTGGTTGGTCATGAGTATCTGCATGCTTTGAGCTCAGCAGCAGCCTTCATAAACATTCAAAACTAGAACCTGGGTTTTTGTGTTTTGGCTTATTAAAATGATGTTTAAAAAAACAAATTTTAATGTTACTTTTGTGTAAATATATTTACCTTGGGGAATTACATGAATGATGGTATTATACCATGATTGTACACAGTTTGAAATTTAAGTTACAGGGCAGGGATACTCTCTTAGAAAACTGTTGAGAGATTGTAATGATCTAAAATCAGCATATATGAAAATAAATGATATCTGCATGTTGAGTTGGGGTGGGTGGGGGAGCGAACATAATTTTAAGTGTTAAGCTTTACATCAAAAAATTATTTAAAAGTCTCCAGTGTTTGCTGTATTCTCAGTGTTTATGGTAAATAAAATATAAAGTAACATGCATCTTTATTGATTTCATGGCTTCATTTGCAACCTATTTATAAGTGTCATAAGTGGTGTTTAGTAGGGATAGGAAATAAAGTCATCTCTGAATGTTTAATAATGGTAAGTGAATCATTTATTAACATACAGTAAATGTCTTTAAAAAGCAGTGGTCATGTTCAAAAACTTTGCAAATTTCAGGGGAATAAAAATTCAGTACAGTTTCTTAATTGGCCTAGTGTTCCTGGTTCAGGTGAATGGAAAATAAAATTGTGTTCTGATTTAAATTCTACTTAACTTATTACATATCTATCAGAAACTTAGTGTTTTTAGTTAGCTATTGCTGCAAATCGTTTCAAAATTTAGTGACTTGAAACAACGATCATTTATTATCTCAGTTTTCTGTGGGTCAGGAGTTAAGGATTCAGTGGAGTGATTTGGTTCTTGGTCTCTTGGGTTTGCAGTCAGATGCTGGATGGAGCTGAAACAGCAGGGAGCCAGAGCAGCTGGGGCCTGCCCAGGGCATTATCCCTCTCTCCATTTAGTTCCAGGGCCTTGCTATTCCTGACTACATGGGTTAGTATGGGCTCATCAGACTGTTTACTTGACCATGGAAGGCTCCAGAATGAGTGTTCCAGCAAGCATGTTAAAGCCACATAGCCTTTTATTTATGAGCTAGCCTCAGAAGTCAGTAACATAATTTCTGTACAAGCCTGCCCATTTAAAGGGCAGGAACAGAAGGCCTTCTATACCTTTTAAAAAGAACTTGGGGGCACAGTAACTCAAATCCCTCTCATATGCATAATAAACGCACCTTTTCCTAGGTCCTCTGATTTGCATCCCATTGTTATAGCCTGTAGACACCCCCATTCAAAGAGTGAAATGGAAGGCACAAAACAGTCAACGACCATAGCAGTTTTGAAGTAGCCAGTCTCATGTTTCCGGTTCTTCAACTAAGGCTAAGGTATATCCTCCACGGGTTCACCATGGCCCTTGGTTCTACTTTTCCTATAAAGGTAGCTCATGCTTGCAACGGAGTAGTTTTCTCAGTCTACCCATAGAAATCAGAGATCCCAAGTCCTCTTTATACTATCCCTTTCAAACTAGTGCAATTATCTGTTGAAAATCCATTTCATTATACAAAAGCCTCCTGTGTCTTCTATGTTGGACTCCCTGTGAGGCTGGTGAACATCACTAATGTTTCTTGGAAGCCTTGGGTAGCGTCTACAAGGTTATGACTTTAAGACATATTGAGCACCATTTGTGTGTTTGAAATGTTCTATGATGCACTGTCTGAGGTCTTGAAAGTTATTGCCCCAGTCTGGATTCAGTCTTTGCTTGGAACCCATTTCTGAATATGAGAACCCTTTGCTGGCTTGAAGGACTGTTCTGAGCCTTTATATTTTCTCCAAATCACACTTGGAATAATTATGTCTCCTCTCATTTTATTTTAGAAGCCAAGTAGCACCCTTAACATTGTCCAGAAATCTTAGCTAGGTCATCGACTTAGCTCCATTTCCTGATTTCTATGTTACCACAGGTGACAGTCTTGCTAAACTTTATGTAATCAATCTCCCAGCTTACAATAGTGTTTCCTGCTCTCTTCTGTAATCCCTCTCAGCCTCCTTGGAAGCATTTTAGGTTTCTGTTAATGCCCTCATCATCATCAGGCCCTTTGGTTTCCACTAGCATTCTCCTCAAGGTCCTTCCAGTACCCATCTACCACTTGTTCCCAAAACCAATGCCACATTTTTAGATTTTTGATATGGCAGCACCCCACTTCCAGCTACCCTGTTTCTGGGTTAGAATTTAGTAGCAGAATTGCTCTGAATGACAGGAGTTTATTATGGGGGTGTATGTTTTAGGCAAATTGGGCATCAGTCTTAAGGCTATTGGCTGTGCATTAGTATTATGTTCTTTTGTGTTCGTGATAGAGATATGGTAGAATCACACAGGCCTCAGTTTGGAACTGAACTGCCTCACATTTTGTCAAAAGCAAGTCATACAGACAAGCCAAAAATCAAGAGATGGGTAAGTGTACTCCATTGACAGTGGGAAAGATGCAAAATTCCATGACAAAAGTCATAGGTGGATACAGGAGAGGTAAAGAACTGGGCTACTAAGGCAATCTGCAAGGGCAACAAAAGTAACCATTGCTGCCCCTGAATTCTAGTGGCATTTAGTTTATCTCACAGACCTATGTTGTATTTCAGCTGTTTATTCACATTGTCTACTTCTGAGGGTAGAGACTATCTTACATATGAATGTACCCCTGTTCTAGCATATCACCTTCCATATAGTAAGTACTGAAAAATATCTGTTGAATTATTGAAGACATTTCTGGGCTTCCAAGTCAAAAGACCTGTGGTGACAGCCCTGATTTTGAAACATTCAGGGAGGTTTCTTTTAGATACTTCTTTCACCATTATTGACTTCTACCGCCCAGTTCCCTCTTTTGTCACCTTTCCATTCCTACCCTTATTCTTGAAACAATCTCTCTAATAAACTGAACCAATTGAGTTTTGTATTTTATAATAAATAGTTCTTGCCCAAGACAGTCATTTAGTTAACATGAATGTTTGAGCATGTGCTGCCAACACTATATGTGAAACCAAAGGGGTAAACAATATTTTTAAGTACAGATAACACTGCAAATCACAAATATGGACAGAAAAGGACAGGTAGTAGGGCCTGAAAAGAGCATCATTAAATTAAAATGAAGTATATATTGAGTTACACTGAAATTCAGAATGACCAGCTGCATAAGTATAAAATGGGGAGAACTTAAAGGTAGGTCATGTAAAAAAGTCTGGCATGGGCCAAAAGTGAGACACAATTGCACATTTTTGGACTGCAGTTGTGGTGGTAGTGGTAATACTAGTTGTACTACTAGTAGTAGTAGCTAATATCCATTGAGTGGTTACCCTGAGCCATGCCTTGTTCTACACATTGTGTAAATGTTAGCTCATTTTATTCACATGAGCAACCTGTCAGCTATGGCTAATGTTTTCCCATTTTACAGATGAGGAAACTGCACATAAATGACAGTGCCAAGTAGCCTCGTGGAGCGCGGATTTGAGTCCAGGGCCTGATGCAGAGCTACTCTTGCTATCAGTTCTGGTGCCTAAAACAAAAAGCACAGTAACCCTGCTCTCCTCTGAACTGTCAATCCAATTCTGGAGTCTTGGTGTGTGAGGACATCACAAACCAAAGGGTGTCCTGAGACCAGGGTGTCGCAGGACTGGAAACCCACTCCAATGATTGAAACAACTGGGGTCCTTTTGCCAGAATTTTGAAAGAAACATGCTTTCCAATATCTAAAGGCTATTATATAGCCACAGGGAAGTTACAGGTTTAGGCTGACAAACATTTAGAAATACCTATATTTGGCCAAGAGATCGGCTTGGGATTGGAGATTTAGAGTTAAGTTAAAAAGGGTACACTTCCTGTCCTGGAGAGCTTTCAGTCTAGAGAGGTAGGGAGGCAGCCCTAGGCTCTCACAGACCTTTCTGGATAGTTTGGCAGCTAGGCAGCATGTTGGGTTGCACATGGAGAAGCAGGTGTCCTTCCCCTGGAAGAATGTATATAGGTTCAGGAACTTCACCTGCCCAGACAGCAAGGGGCGAGAGGCTGGGTTGGATCTCAAGCCTCAGACTGGTGATGAGTATAATCTCCCAGAAGATGTGGAATTTTGTTGGCTCTGCTCAGTTTCATTCCCATGACCCAGGACAGTGCCTGGCAGAATGGGTGCTCAATGATTGAATATATGGAAGAATGAACATTTAAAAACCAGGATATTTCACATAAGAGCATGCACTTGTTTTTAAAAATTGGAAGATTTGACAACAGCAGGCCCACATTTGTGTGTATGGAAATGAAGACTATGCCTGCGTTTAACAGGCCACTTTACTTAATTACATTATCTGTTTGATCCTGGACTTTTCAGACTCAGGCGTTAATCACTAATCTCTGTCAACTCTAAATGTCTATGAAAGCAAATTCTATCATTAAAATTTGGGGACAAAGTTTCAAAGTGGAAAAGTTTTTGTGCCAGTGAACATATTACATTATTTGAATATCAAGAAAATTAGCTATGTAACATTTTCATTGCTTATGTTTCAAGGTAAATTTTGTTATTTTAAATATATAAGCATTACATCCAGTACATCATTTTTTTTCATCATGAAGGTATTGCTTTCATAAGCTTATGACCAACTTGGTAATGAGTGTTGGCAATTGCTAAATACCAAAAGACAAATGTTGCTCTTTTAACACCTTTTAACAGATATTCTCCCCCAGATACTTACCTCCTACTATATACAATAAATAATACAGAGAAATACTCTCAATTTCTTTGATGGCCTTCCTTTTTTTTTGCTTTATTGATTTCCTTTCACACTAAAATCACTAGAAAAATCTGCTTCTATGAATAACTTTACTTAGGAAAAGCAGAGAGCTGAAACAATAAATGCAATTTGATTCAGAAGAACTATAAAGATGTCAGCAGTAAAAACAGTTTGTCTTTTCAAAAACAGATCTAACTTTTCTCATACCCAGAGACTAATTCCAACATTGGGTTGCGGTGCTTAGCAATGTGAAAATGTTCTGGTCACTGGGAAATTATTTTCTGGTATGGAAGAAATAAATGTGCCCAATTCTGATTTTTTGCCAATAGCTGAGATAATCAGGAGTCACCAATTGCTAGTTGTCAGAGCCAAGAGTTAAACTGCATCCAAGAAACTAGAATATTAGCTCTGCATTTTGATGTACAGAAATAGAACTTTTATCGACTAAAAAACCAGGAGGCAGATATATATATGTATGTATATATATACATACTTGTATATATATACATGTATGCACATACATACATAGTCAAAATCACTTCATTTCATGTATTTAATGTTCATGTAAAAATAAAACTTCCCAATATTTTACCTCCATGGTACAGGTTTCAAGATCTATTATGTAAAACACAAATGTATACAAACACACATAACACATACCCTATAAATGGTGACACATATATAAAGCATTTTCCTGAGAAAATGCAAAGATACAAGAGAAATTTTTAAGTAGAGCTCAATTTGCAATAGAACAGAAGGTCCCTGATAGAAGAACTTTTTTTTTTACATGTAAAACTCCTGACAGTAGAATAGGACTCCAACTCATGGGGTTGGCTGGCTGCTTCTGAGCTCCTTAATAGCTCAGAAGTTTATTATTCTATAAATTAATTCTTTCCATGATTTCTCCCTAACTAAACTGTTTCTTCGAAAAAAAGAACCATTTGGGAAGTCGTGTTTATTCTTTTATGCCAGTAGCAGTATATAAAAGAACCTGGTTCATGAGCGTGTACATGTTAGCAAAGCAAGTAGCCTAAAGACGATGAATTTTGCCAAAACTCCGCAATATTGATGAGGCGTAAAGTCATCGAGGTCACTGAAAGGACAGTTGATTTATATTATGACTCTTTCAAATGAAATATTTTTTATTAAGTTAGAAATCTGAGTTTCTACATTTCAGAATAGGGGTTCCCAACCTCTGGGCTGTGGCCCAGTACCGGTACATGCCTGTTAGGAACTGGGCCGCACAGCAGGAGGTGAGCAGAAAGCCAGCAAGCAAAGCTTCGTCTGTATTTGCAGCTTCTCCCTAGGCCTAGCTAGCATCACCGCCTCAGCTCCACCTCAGATCATCAGGCATTAGATGATCCCTGGTACTGAAAATGTTGGGGACCGCTGGTTCACATATCTGTAAGATGCAGTCTTTCTTGTATTTCTATCTCTATAATCAATGGTTTCCTCTAGGGCATGACTTCCCAAGTCCCTCAACATTCATTCCTGTCCTCTTATTGGTGATCTTAAAACCCAGAACTAAATTAAACAGAGTGAAAGTATTATGGAGAGAATCAGAGAAGGATAAATTCTTTCACTTAGGCTATAAGCAAGTTAGAAAGCAACATAATATCTTTTTGATTGTGAAAGTTCCCAACATGTTCTTAAATTGTAGAAAAATATACAATGCTCAATTCAATTAGGAACCTTCTACAGAAAGCATTTCAATAGAATGAGCAAATCACAATGTTTCTGTTTCACCGTAAGTATATTATTTAAAGTACATTTAAAATTTTAAGTGTGTACAAATTCAGATGTTTAAGAAACTTCTAAAGCCATAGATATGTAGTTTAGGAAGCTGAAGGCTGTGAACTTTCCTTTTCACTTAATCCATGTTTAATTTTGCATTCCTCACAGGTAAGCAGGCAGTGCCTAGAACAGATGCAAAAATAGAGGTTTGTGCTTTGACACTGGAAGCTCTAGTCTTAACCCAATATTATTAAGAAACATTTTTTTAATACAACACTGGTCCTGTAATAACTATTATTTACTGAGAACTTACTGAGTATCATAGTCATTTCTATTCCTTATAGCATCTCATGAAAATAATTCTGCTCACCATTTTATACAAATGAGAAGACTGAAGATTAGATAGTTTAAAACAACCTTTTCCAAGGTTACATAGTTTATTCAGTAAGTGGTAGAACTGGTTTTTTAACTCAGGTACTCTAATAGCAGAGGCAATATACCTTTAACTCGCGTTCTACTGCTTATGAGAATTATGAGATACACACACACAAACAGCAAAGGCTCTGAGAAGGGCTGTAATAAAAAAACCTATTTAAATTTGGTGTAACACAGTGATGGTAGAAGCCATGTCTGTTGATTAAGGTATTCTTTTGAGAATAGCACAATGCCTCGAATATAGTAGGTACTCACTCAGTGTTTGTTAAGCAAAGGAAATAGGTACGTGAGTTAAATTAAAAAAAAATTATTATTGAAATTGAATACCAACAACTCAAAATTTGAGGGGTAAAGAGGTTCTTTTCCAACATATGGATGTTAAAATTTCAAAAACTTAAATATTTAATGGTGAATGATCTTTCATTTACATGTTTTATAATTATCTTCATTATAATTCCTCAAACAGATTACAAACCTGTTATGCCCTGGACCAAAACCAGCTCCACGTAGCTGTTCATCAAGGGAATGGAATTTACTCTGGCATACTCTTATGTATGATGCCTTTCCAAAGCCAAATCCCAGGATACCAGCCACTGTAAAAGCAGGTTAGAAAAGAGAGATTATATGATTATCAGAATCATCTCCATTATTACCTTCTAGAACTTTCTTTTATACTAAAAATACCATGATAAATCAATGAACAAAACACTGAGAATAAAGCTATCTATTAAAGAGCAGGATTGGGAACTGGAGACTTTCTGATCTCAGTTTCCAACTGTTGGTAGGAGGGCCAGGGCAGAGCAAGCAACGGTGTGATCCCAAACCAGGCCGCCTGAGGGAGGCCCAGCCAACAAACAAATGTCTGAGGCCACCAGGGGAGGTGGAGGTGGGGTTCTGGCTGTGGCTATTGTAGCTAGTAGGAAATTCTCTCTATAGAGTGGAGTTTGGGGTGCTGCAGTCTATCTATCCTGTCTGTGGAGGAGAGAGGTTGCACAAGGCAAAGGGAACCTGCCAAGGAAGAAATCGCCAACCTGCTCCTCCTGCTGGAAATGAGGTTTCAGACTGTAAACTGAAAAGCATCCTCTTGGTACATAATAGGTTTGTGTATTATGAGTGGAAGAAGATGAAACCTCATGTTTGTGGTAGCTGTATTATTAGAAAGTCCTGATTTTTAAAAATCATTCATTTATTATGTTCATTATAGAAAATATTTTGGAAAGACTGGCCAAAAGAAGAATATTAAAATCCCTAATGGATATATCATTCCAAGGCTCTGCTGTTGATAGCCTTAGTATATCCTGCCAATCCCTTCTGATCCATGCAGTAAAAAGGACTGTCTAAGGTGAGGTCCCTGTTGCTCAGGAACCACTGAATAAACTGCATAGTGGAAAAAATTGAGACTAATTTTAAAGAGTCAATTTGGTTAACCTGGACATTTTTATCTCCAGTTGCTTTAATATTTTCTTTTTAAAAAATTATTTCTTTTTAATTTCTATGACTTACGTGCAGCTTTAGGCAATGATCCAAATCTTGGGTTAGCTGCTAAATAACCTAAGGAGTAATATGTAAATATATTATTTCATTTCATAACATTTAAATTTATAAAGTGGAAAGAAACCTTCATAGTTTAATATATACACAGGTTCTTAATCTGAAGAGATGATCTTAAAAGTTATAATTCAATTCTTGACTGAGTTGAACTTTCAAATAGCCATTTTAAGCAAGTAGTATTAGCTTTAATGTATAGAGAAGAACATGAAATAGACAATTCAAGACTTAAAAGATATGAGGCAAAGGTGGCGCTAACAACTTAGTTCCAAGCAATCAGTCATTGTCCCCACCCCTTTTTCGGTAACTCAGTGCAGAGTTTCAATTTAGAGATTCACAGTACCAGTCATAGACCACTTAACCAGGATAAGTTCTGAGAAATGCATCCTCAGGTGATTTCGTTGTTTTGCAAACATCATGGAGCACACTTACACAAACATAGATGGTGTAGCCCCCCTATGCACCTAGGCTGTACGGTGTAGCCAACTGCTCCTACTCTACAAGTCTGTACAGCATGTTATTACACAAAACAACATAAAAGCAAATCTAGCACAATATAAAATGATGCGATCAAGAGATGTATGAGGGTGTTGCAACACAGCACACTGTTTTGCAGTACACTTTTTTTTATAAATAGAGTAAACTAAAATAAGTACAGTATAGTAAATATAAAAGCCAGCAAGTCATTTTTTATCATTATCAAATATTATGTACTGTACACAACTGTACATGCTGTGCTTTCATACAACTGGTAGTGCAGTAGGCTTTTTCACACCAGCATCACCTCAAACACATGAGTAATGCCTTGTGCTACGATGTTACCATGTTACCATGAGTAATGTCTTGTGCTACGAGGTCACTAGTCCATAGGACTTTTCCAGCTCCATTATAATCTTATGGGATCACTATTGTCTATGTGGCCTATCATTGACCAAAATGTTATTTATCACATGACTGTATATATATCACAATTTTAAAATAAAAACATTTTAACCTGTGGTAAGCAGAATAATGACCTCCAAAAGATGTCCACATTCGAATCCCTAGAAACTGTGAATATGTTACATTATATAATAAAGGGAATTAAGGTAGAAAATGGAATTAAAGTCATTAATCAGATGACTTTGAAATAGGGAGATTATCCTGGGTTATTTGGGTGGGCCCAGTGTAATCACGATGACCCTTGAATGTAAAGAGGGATTCAGAGACAGAACCAGACAGATGGCAGTATAAGAAGAACTTGGCTCAACGCTGCTGGCTTTGTAGATAAAGGAGCCATGCGCCCAGGAAGGTGGGTGGTATCTAGAAGCTGGAACGGGAAAGGAGGCCAAGAGTCTCCTAGCAAGGAACGCAGCCCTGCCGACATTCGATTTCAGCCCAGCGAGACCCATTTTGGACTTCTGACCTACAGAACCATAGTAAATTTGTATTGTTTTAAGCTACCATGTTTGTGGTAGTTTGTTATAGCTGCCGTAGAAAACTAATACAGAACCTTGGAAAAGTGTATTTGCATACATGCAAGAGATGGTAGATTTTGAGTTCAATGTTTATAAAACATAACCCCTGTAGATCTTGTGACCTTATCTTTGTTGTCAAAAATGGTCTGACAAAGGCTTCTTACTGATCGATGACTATGTTTCTATAAAAAACTATCTTCAAATTAGAAAAATAAACTCACATTTAATAAATCAACTTAAATCCTTAAGATAGCATATATTGCTTGAAATGGGATTCTCCTAGATATATGACACAAGTGGTCTTTGAGACCCAAAATAAAACTGGAACATTTTTTCTCATGTTTACTGGGGACAAAGTAATGGGCTTCAGTAGGGTCCATCAGGTGCCTTGTTGTTGTTTGGGGACTAGGTGATACCTGTGAGTTCTGTGGGGAGATGGAGACAGGCAGAAAGAAGGGTTTGATAAAGGGAGAATAGAGAGGGAAACTAGAGAACTCTAAGAGGCAGGGAAGGGTACATGGGCAGATGCAGGCAGCTGCTGGTCCTCATGATCTCTCAGGCAAGTTAGATAGGGCACCTGCCCCCAGGCAGGTGCAGCCTCCAGCCAGAACAAATGGCCTGACAGAGCTCGCTGGACTGCAGCCCCACTTATCTCCTCGCTGGAGTGCCTTAGACAGACAGGGCACAATCTGTCTAACGTGCTGAGCCTCTGGGAGACTCTGGGACAGAGAGAAGCACCATTTTAGTTTCCTGTGGCTGCTGTAACACCTTACCACAAACTTAGTGGCTTAAAACAACACAAATTTGTTACCTTACAGTTCTGGAGGTCAGAAGCTCAAAATAGGCCTCGCTGGGTGGACGTCTTAAGTGTGTTTAGGCCGCTATAACAAAATACCAAGACTAGGTGGCTTACATACAATAGAAACTTATTTCTCACAGTTCTAGAGGCTGAAGTCCAAAATGAGGGTGCCGGCATGGTTGATGATGGCCCTCCTCTGGGTTGCAGACTTCTCGTGGTAGAAAAGGCCAAGGAGCTCTGTGAAGGCTCTTTCATAAGAGGGCTCCACCTCATGGCCTAATCACCTCCTGAAGGCCCCATTTTCTAATTCCATCACGTTGGAGGGGTAAAATTCCAACATGTGAATTTGGGGGACAAAACATTCAGACCATAGCACTAGGCCAAAATCAGGTATCAGCAGGGCTGCATTCCTTTCTGGAGGTGGCTAGGCTTCCAGCCTTTCCAGCTTCTAGAGAAGTCTGACCCATATTCCTGACTCCTGGCCCCTTCCTGCATCTTCAAAGCCAGCAGTGTTGAGTCGAGTCCGCCCCATTTTGCCATCTCTCTGTTTCCATCCTCTGACCCACTCTCACTTTTAAGAATCATTTTGATTACACTGGACGCATCTGGATAATCCAGAATAATCTCCCTATTTTAAGGTCAGTTGAGTAAAAGCCTGTCCATCTGCTACTTCAATTTCCCTTTGCCATATAACAATATACTCACTCATTCTGGGGATTAGGACATCTTCCAGAGGGGCGGGGGTGGGGACATATGCTGAAAATAGGCAAAAGCCTGCATGAATAAATCCTTCACAAAACAAAACAACAAAACAAAACAAACAAACAAACAATCACCAAAAAGCTGCCAGGAGGGCCACAGAAAATTGAGCTTCCTTAAATTAAATTATTGAACAAATATTGAATCTTACCTTGATGGACCAGTCCTTGTGTAACAAGCATGCTTACAAGAGAAAAAGGCAGAGCTGTAAAACAAAAATGCCCTTCAATACTCGTATTTTAGAACTTGGTGCCTCGCCCAGAAGTCAGGGAGAATTACTCTGAGTTTCTTCTCTTACTTACTTGGCAATGAGTGTTTAGCCCTTTGTTATTTTACTTATTCAACAAATATTTATTAAATACCACCTGGAGAATTTTCTTGGGGTCTCAGGCATCGAACCTCCTGTACAGATTTAACCTGATAAAACCTGAACCCCATGGTACTCCATCTCTGACATCCATTTCTAGTGAACGCCCACCACACACTAGATTTTAGCCACTATAGGCAACACAGGCATCTTAGTGTGTGGACATTTAGCTGTCGAATTTGGAAACTGCCTTTAACCATTTATTTTGAAATTTCCAATCCTACAGAAAAATTAAAAATTGGTACAATAAATTGCATATCCCATCTATGGTAGTTCTCTGCTTTTGTCTTTCACATTTTATTACATAATTTTGATTACAAGATTACTACATTCATGTCAAACATGGGTGATGTTTGGCTGTGATTTTTAAAGGAGGCAAATTAGTTGGCAAAGGCTGTTTCTAGTTCTGTCAAAATGTGTCAAATGACTTCTTCCAAAATCAGAGAGCCGTGATAAACATCTAGCTCTTTCCAGCAACAAAGACATATCAGAAAGCAACCAATTTTTCCACTCAAATCTACCTGATGGTAGGCAAATACGTCATACTAAAATGTTGGTCTACTAGGGCTTAATTAAATTATTTACTAACAGGTTGTCAGAAAAGACATGAATTACTGGAAGCACAATCAATAATCACAGTAATTCATAATGAACATCAACTTGTAAAGAGTATTACTTTCAATATTGTTGATACTGAATTTGAATGATTTGAGAAATCAAGATGAGTATTTCAAAGTAAAATTATCCTTGTCAGCAATGTTGTAACTATTAGGGCTAAGTCAACATGCTCTTTTATGACATTTTCAAATGACAAATCATGAATTTTTTAAATTGAAAGAGACCTCAACACAAAGCCTAGATTCACACTCTTGTCTTCTTTAAATAAGGCAGGCCCAGAAAGAGGATGTGATACAGCAGAAAAGGTTATTTCACAGACATTGTAAGAGAAGTAGGAACAGATGCTGCCACTTTTCATTCATTCCACAAATACTGAACAGGTACTTTCTAGATGTGAAGCACTATGCTTGGCTCTGGGATGAAGCAATGAACCTGACATTATTTCTGAACTTGATGAGGTTAGAGTCTAGTGTAATTTAGGAAGATTTACTCTCAAGAAATTCTGTATAACACTCTTTGGTAAACGTTCTTACTCACATGAAGGAAAGTTATGAGTATCTCACTTTCTGCTAATTGAGGTAAATCAGATATTATCCCTTCCCTTGAAAGAGTCTCAACATGGATTTAAACTCTAAACAGCTCTAGATAGCAAAGATCTTTAGGAAACTATGCAAACTCCTGCTTAAAAATAAATACGACTATAATTCTAATAGGATACTTAGGCAGTTTATTGCAGCACATATAGTGTGAAAGATTAAGAGAGGTGTGATTTACCTCTCTTCCAGAAACTTTCTTCTTGACATTCTCGGATAATCTTTAAAATCTCCCCTCTGTGAATGTGCAGTTTTGATTTTGGACAAAACAACAGGCTCTGTAAGGAAAGTTTTATGGTGAGTCAACTGAAATTGTCAGAAAAGCATCCACTCTTTTCTCTGGAGGAGAGCAAGATGGTCTCTTCACTCTGGTCATATAGCCTGTCACTCTGTGCTGGCCATCAGCGCAGAGCAATGACCCGTTTCAGCTAGTGCCTTCCACCTGGCAATGCTGGATGGACTTGGGCAAGGAAAAAATTTCGGAGAAGCAAAAGGAGCCTGACTCACTGATGAGCGAGCATGAAGTCCGCTGAGGCCACATTTTCTTTCTTACCTCCAGCCTCTATCCATGTACTTCACGATCCTTGCAATGCTACTCTTTCCCTTTGCCTACCTGGTCTTCTGCAGACCCAGTTCCGTGGGGCCTCCTGGGTGAAGAGGAAGATTTCCCCTACAGCACAGTATTTACACATCTGGGATCTCACTCCCAGCGCTGAATTACAAGTTATCTATTTATAGATCTGTGTTACAATTTACCTATTTATACTTCAGTGTACATTTTTAGACTATGAATTCATTAACAGACTTTAAAATTTTCTACATAGTTTCCTTTCTACCTTGACAGGACTTTTTTTTTCCCCCCACATAAGTTCTGGTGGAATTCCTGATGTGATTAACATAACTATTTTTACTGGTTTTAGAGTATTTTTTATCATGTCGATATGCTATAATCTGGACTAACTTCCATCTTTTATGATCCTTCCCTCTTTGTAGATATGCATTATTCACTCACTCCTATCCACATTTTCTCATTCTCCTCTGCCCATCACCACCATTCTGGATGTTTAATGTGGATCTTTTGTATGTATGTCTTCTTGTAAAACATTCATTGTTGTGGGTACATGCACCTTTCAAAAATGTAAATGGCATTTACATTTTATTATGTATTTCATTTTATTTAAAAAAAATTTTCAATTGGCTGAATGCTTTTAAGATCCATTCCTATTGCTATATACATTTAGTCCACTGCTCCTAACTGTTGCATAATTCTCCAAGATGCATCCAAGTTCCCACCACCACATGTCCCCTTACAGACCCATGTGAGCACATTTTCCAGATATATATCTACAAGTAAAGTATAGGGCATGTGTATCTTCATCTGACAGATGGCTCTCCGCAGTGGCTGCACCAGTCTCCACACCCTGCAGCTGAGCCTGACCATCCCTCTAGGCCTACAGAGCCTGCATAAGGCTAGTTAAGCTGGGTTCCAAGCAGGTAAAAAAGGATTTCCAACACTTGGCATTATCCAGTTGTCTAAACTTTGACAATCTAATAGGAGTAAAGTAATAATTTATTGTTTTATTTGCATTTCTCTGTTAACGAATGTGTTCAAGCATCTAACATATTCTCCAGCCAGACTGCCCTTCTCCTCTGGTGTTCTGAGGTAACTAATCCCTTCAACTAGCTCTGGGTTGTAATCTTTTGTTATATATAATAATTTTTTATTATGGTAAGATACATATAATATGTAGCATTCTAGCCATTTTAAAGCATACAATTCAGCAGCATTGAGGACATCTGCAGTGCTGTGCAGCCATCATTACTATCTGGTTCCAGAACATTTTCATCACCTCAAAAGGGAATTTAATACACAGTAAGGAGTCTCTCCTCATTCCCTCCCACTTTGAGCCTCCTGACAACTACTGATCCACTCTGTATCTCTATGGATTTGCCTGTTCTGGATAGTATCTAAATAGTATCATACAATGTGACCTTTTGTGACTGGCTTCTTTTCCTTTGCATTATGTTTTCAAGGTTCATCCATGCTGTAGCATGTATCAGTATTTCATTCTTTTTTATGGATCAATAATATCCCATTGTAGGAATATGTTACATTTTGCCCATTTGTCCACTGATGAATTTGGGTTGTTTCTACCTTTGTGCTATTGTGAATAGAGCTGCTACCAAAAAAAAAAAAATCCTCTACAAGTTTTTGTTGGACCTGTTTTCAATTCTGGTGGGTCATATGGTAATTCTATGTTTAACTAATTGAGGAATAGCCAAACTGTTTTCTATAGCAGCTGCCACCATTTTACAATCATTTCTCCACGTCCTTGTCACCACTTGTTATTTTCTGTTTTGTTTTTTGTCTTTAATTATAGTCATGCTAGTGGGAGTAAAATGGTATCTCATTGTGGTTTTGATTTGCATTTCTCTAATGACTAATGACATTGAGGATCTTTTCATTTGCTTGTCGCACATCCATATATCTTCTTTGGAGAAATACCTATTCAAGTTCTTTGCCAATTTTTTAATTGAATTGTTGTCTTTTCGTTGTTGAGTTTTAAGAACTCTTTATATATTCTGGATACTAGACCTTTATCAGATATGTGATTTGCAAATAATTTTTCCCATTCCATGGGTGGTTCATTCATTTTTAAAAAATAAATTTTAATTTGTACCTTACTATAAAGTCCCACTTGTATTTCCTTGTTTGTGAATTATTTATGTGAATCCTCTGCCATTTACCACTTGAAGTTTTAGTGTTTTTCTTCTTGAGATGCCAACAATCTTGGCTTTTGAAGTTTACCTTGCTGATTTTGCCAGTCTTTTCAGAACTCTTTGTGTGTAGTCGATGTCAATGTGGTTGACAGTCACCATTTCTTGAGCACTTTCCCATGGGTCAAGCACTGTGTCAAGCACTTTACATGCATGCTGACGAGTTGAAAGGACTTGGTCGTGCCTATGCCTTCAGAGCTCTACAAACAACCCAAGCAGGCAACTCTACAGCTCCGCACAGCACAGTACACAGGCGGGGCGGTCAGCGTGAGCGACAGCAACAAGAGAAGGAGCTGTTCTCATTGCCCACTTACCTTAGTTTCTCAGCAAGCACTCTTCCTTATCTGAGTGTAAACATCTCTTCTTGATTCTGGCTGTGGCTGGGATAGAAATAAGGAACACCCTTCTTGCCCTCCCCAAACACACCCATATATTCTCATCTAGGATTAGGGACCCTGTCTACTGCAATAGCTTTGAGTCCTATAGTCAAGACAGAGCCTCCCCAGAGGGTCCTTTTCTGTTTAGCAATCAATGTTTTATAGCTCTCCATTTCACAAAGGCAACTCAGGTGTCTAAATTCTCCTTGTGACTTGATATCTTTTGTCTGTTTGCCTCTCTAAACTTTGCTCCTTAAAGATCACCTCCTCCATAAGCTATTTTTAGCTTGAAAAGTTGGCCCCAGAGAACATGAACTCCATTTACCCATTACAAAACTCTCTTTTCTTCATTTGGGTGTCCCTGAAACAGATAATAGTCATTATGATCAAGCTGCAAAGTTGACTTCTCAGTCTGACTGTAGTAGTTAAGGTCTGCAGCATATGCTTAGTATGTTTAGCCTTGGTAACAGAAATGTAAAAACAAGCATCATTGTATCATTCTGTAAGAGTCACTGAACAGCTTTGCTTCTCTAAAGGAAAGCTCTTCAGTCACTGACAGACTATATAAGAGTCGTTTAGTTGGATTCTAAATAGGGAAGAATAAAGAAAGGATTTTGTAAATAAAAATTTAAAGATGCCTTTTCAAGGCAGTCAAAAACACACTTTTCTTCTCCATTCTATTTTCCCTGGACTCAACTAACAAAGTGCCAGACTGAAAAAAAGTAAGATGACTGGTCAAGGATGAGGTTTAAGGAAAGTCCTACTATCCGATGTTCCTCTTTGGATAGTAGACTTTCAAATAAAAAATATACCTGCTTGCTTAGTGGTGGCAAGTGGGGAGGTTTATCTTGGTTTCCATGAGTAGATACTGAAGTCATGATGACTTTCTCTTTGCTCTTCTTCTAGGCAAGTGCACTCAGCTTACTCGTTGACCTGATGTCTAAGGAAAGTAGAAGAGAGAACAATGCTGAGACTGGATGTTTGTGTTAACCTTAAAAACACCCTTAGTATCAACGCATCCAGTTGGAAACTTACTTTAATTTTGTTATTAATCTCCAGCTACCTGCAAATTCACTTTCTAATACTCGCCCCTATCAACTCACACAAATGTGAAATGTCACATTGTCAACAGTGAAATGTTTTACTACCTATAAATTGTGTCCTGAAATGAGTTTCAATTAATTACAAGGCCATTAACTACACAGATATTTACTGATTGTCTATTATGTGCCAGGCCAGGGGATACGAGGAAAGATAAGGCAAACTCAGTGCTAAATGAACTCACAATCTAAAGGGGAAGACAGACAAGTCAGCAGTTACACAACATGCAAAGGGCTCCCCTAGAGGTAGGCCAGGGTGCTAAGGAGAGGAAGAAAGGCCTGTTCTCTCTGGTCAGGTCTGAGACACCAAAGACTAAGATTCTTGAGCTTGTAGCAGGTATATGGACTCCAGGGCATGAAGATCAGTTCGAAAGGTGCTGTAATTGTCGAGGCAAGAAAGTGTAGAGACCTGAGCCAACACCCTGGTGGGAAGCATAGAGACGATACATTTGAGTTTGGAAATGTCAAATTTGGGTGGCTGTAGGAACTGAAGTTAGCCAGTAGGGATTAGAATGTTAGAGGACTTGGGTCTGGAGTTATAGATTAGGGGAAGGCTAGAAAGATACATTTGGGAGTTGCCATCATAGAGATGATAGGAAAAGCAAGAAACATGAATAAAATTGTCTAAAAAGAACACTGGAGAATGTGAACACTGAGGCAAAGAGAATACTAACAAGAGAAGAAAAAATAATAATAAAAGCCAGGGAAATGACTAAGAAGGAATAGCTGGTGTAGTGGGGAGAAAGTTTCTGAAAGAGGGAATGAATCATTGGTGTCACATGGCTCAGAAAAGTGACTGGGCGATGATAGATATAGTCCAGGTGGACTGAGCCCTCACCCGGCCAACGGCCACTGCACTCTGCAGGCTCTGGAAGGCATGACTACCACCCATTCCCCTGCAAAATGAACATCTTAGACACAATGCTGTTTCCTACTAGGCATATGAGCCAAAGGCGCCTTGTACCAACTTTCACCTTAGGTAACTAATGTTATTGTAGAGATAGCATGATGCCCCTACTGTGGAAAGTCCTGGAAAGAACTGAGTTCAGATCCTGACTCTACTCCCTGTGAGCCCTGTGCTTTGGGCGAGTGACTTATGTCTGTACCTCAGCTTTTCCCATCTGTTAAGTGAGGGTAACAGACAAGCAACCTTGAAGGGCTGTTGTAAGGATGAGGGCTAAGGATGAGGGCTGAGGCCCATAATTCCCAGCTCAGTACCCTGCGCCTCGGCGCACAGTCAGTGTGCGAGCAGTAAAGGGCACCTATCAGAGTGGCCCTGGGTACCTATTTCTTGAGGATCTCCAGGAAGTCTTTGCTGACCTAATGACAAATTAGAATATTTATCTATGTTTAGTCTTGCCTCAAATCACGGAGCAAAGACACACATCTCAGCTTTGGTGGTCAGGTCCTCTCGCAGCCTATCAATCATCAGTCCACATCTAAGCGAGCCTTCTGAGGGGGGTCTTGCCTTCCAGGTGCAGTTCCACCACCACGGCCAGGTGTGGGGTGGGGTCCCTCTACTTCTTCAGGGGAGGGTAGGGGAGTGTTGACAGGGGGCAGTGGGAAGGAGTTGCGCAGCAGGATGGCTGTGGGGCGTGTGGACTGAGTGACGGCGCGGGGGAGCGTGAAAAGGGGGATCCGGCGGTGTCATCGCACTCTGGTTGCTGGGAAAGGCCCGAAGCAGCCTGCAGGAATCCGCCACCATCCCCTGCAGGGGCCGCCTGCACGACGCAAACCCTCAACCCCTGCCCGGGTCGCGGCTGGAGCCAGAACCAGCAGAGAGGGGATGGTAGAGGCCACTGTAGGCGGCCGCTGGCGACCTGCGCGGCCTGCGAAGTACCCTGGTCCCCAAAGACCCCGGAATTAAATGTCCAGAGGAAGCCACACTCTCCTCGCCATCCCTCCCGCTGTCCCCTCCGGGGCGAGCTCCCCTGCGGCGTGAGGATCGCCACGCAGGCCGCGCGCCGGCGCTCGCCCGGCAGGGTTCGCTCGCTCCGCCGCCGCCCGCACCGCCGCGGCCGCTGCCCGCCTCCCCCGTGCCCGCCGCCCACCCGCGCCCAGGTCCCGTCACCTTTCTCCCTGCCCTCACCTCTCCTCTGCGAGTTTCCCCGCAGCCTTCTCCTTCCTTCTCTTGCTCCGCCCCCTCCGCTCGGCGCTTTTCGCGCACTCGCTGAAACCACTCAACAAGTGCACCCCCATCCCCCACCTTGCAGTCCCTTCTCTGTCGGGGGCATCAGAACCCATACCCAACTATTCAGACTCAAACCCAGCTCTTGCTAGAAACTCCCGGACACCTGGTACATTCTACTTCTTCAATGTCTTTCAAATAATTCCTTTCCTCCCAACAATAATGCAACAGTCATTTACTGAACACTCTCCCTGGGCCTGGCATTGATATTAATTTATCAGCAATCTTTTTTTTAATAGAGATATATTTGACATATAACATTCCATATTTGTATACATTGCAAAGTGGTCCTCACAATAAGTCTGTCATTCATTATACATTGTTACCTGGTTAGCCTCCCCCCAACAATTCCCCCCCCCCTCAGGATAAGGACTTTTAAGATCTACTCTTTAGCAATTTTCAAATACATAATATAATATTTTTAACTATAGTCACCACACTGTACATGACATCCCCATGATTGATTTTGTAACTGGAAGTTTGTACCTTTTGCCCCTTCCGCCCATTTTTCCCACCTTCGTGCAATCCTTTTTACAACCGTTGAGAGTGAGTCCTATTATCCTCATTTGATGGGCTAGGCAACTAAGCTGTGCAACGCCACACTGGGAGTTTGCAGTTAAAGCCACTGGAGCTTGGTGCCAGGCCTTCTCTTTCCACTGTTCCTTTCCATGCCCTCCAGCCTCCTGCCGTGTGGGGGAAGCTGCTTGTGCCTTTACTACCTATATCACACTCATTCGCCCTCAGCTGAGATTTTCCCCCCGGGACATACGCTGGGACTCACCTGATGTGTTGAATTGGAAGAGAGGTTGCAGAACACGTGCAAGGCCCTCATCTTTGTCACATTTTTTGTTGTTTTCATTGGCCTCTATGCCTCTGGCCTCAGCCCCTCCACAGTGATGACCCCCTTGCTGGCCCTGCCAACATCCATCCTGCCTCCTCTCTGTTCCTCATATTAACCAGCTCTTCCCACCTGAGCCCTGACATGGACCCTCCCCCTGCCTGGAGCCTCCTCCCCATCAGTCCTGTCCCGGCTTTTTCCTACTCATCCTTCTCAGACTGTTCCCCAGCAAGACCTGCCTTGATCCCTACCCAGCCTAAAGTAGGGCCCCCTTCTTCTCTTTCATAGTGGGACACCCTGTTTTCTTTCATAGCACCTACCACAAGTTATTATATTCTCCTTGGAGTGTTGATTTGTTTCAAGCCTGTTTCCCCTGCTTCAGTAAACTCTTCATGTGGCATAGAAAAAAATTGGTGTCTGTTTTGTTCACTGTTGTATACTTGGCATCTTAGATATAAGAGGGGCTCAGTAAATAGCTGTTGAACAAATGCAGTAAGCCTGCATTCAAAGGCTGTCTATCAAGATACTGTAGTTTTGGAGGAGCCAGGTTCCCCAGAAGATCCCCAGGCCACTTTCTTCCATGTGATTCACTGGTATTCGTTCACTCCCCCATTCCTCCCTCCAAATGAAAGGAGATATAGTTCTATTGCCAATTGTACATTGTCTTACCAGAAGTCAGAAGTAACTCTCTTGTTATTTTGTAGTCTGAAAGGAACAGCTTTCTAATTGGTTTTATGATAAAAATGAACAGCCCTCCATTATACAGACGTCTAACTTTCAACAAATACCGTAAAGACATTTATCTTTTAACATCTTGCTACAATAAAGTCCATGGCCTCGCCCTCATTTCTACTTTCTACCACAATGTTCCAGTTAATTGACTTAAATAACTAGAAGTTTTAAATATGTAATGTGCATGGATTATATGAATTCATCACTTGGTATTTGTTGAACAAATCTGATGTGCCCATGTATTGTTCTAGACACTTTCTGAGATAAGAGAGAAGACATATGTCCTTCTCACGAAGAATTTATCACTTCCCAAAGAATTAGAATAAAAACATACTTGGCCGTAGAAGCATATAACACTGAAAAGAGCCTTTATTAGGTTTTGCTTTAGTATCCTACATGGGAACAGGGTCAAACCATGAAGTTGATCATCATTGGCTAATGCTATGAAAAATGTGGTTGATTTAGAAAGTGTCAGTGTTCATGGCAGGCTCCAGCTAGTACTATTTCTATAACCCTGCACTATCCTCAGGCAAGATTCAAATTCAGACCTTGGTGATTCAACTCCTGCTTGCCTCTCCAACACATCTATCTTAAGCCCTCCGGGGCTCTGGGGAGTGGCTGCTGTTCTCCCTTCTCACACATTTGCCTGTGTTGGAGCTGCAGCCTTCCTCTGCTTCTCCACCCCTCTCTCATTCTTAAACGCAGGTACAGAGCTTGGGCACCACGAGAGGGAAAAGGACCCAGACCAGCAATTTGGAGGAGGTGGGAGGGAGTGGTGTGGCTGGCTCAAGAGTGAGCCCTAGTGGGGGGAAAGGGAGGGATGGAATAAAAATAAAATGTAGGTAGGAACCTAGAGTGAAACCATAGTTCCCTGCTGAGTAAAAGGAGCTCTTGCCTGTTCCCTTGTGGAGAGGTTTCCCGATGTGTATGAAAGAGGCGGGGAGATAACCTTGGTGGCCAATGCAGCCCTCACCCCCTGCAATTTTTTTTTTGTCCCAACTCTCCAGCTGCCATCTGCCCAGCTCTGTGAGAAGCTCTGTGAATCAAAAGGTCTCGTGAGTCACTCTTTGCCTCTCTGAGGAATAAGTAACATCAAATCTCACCAAAGCAGAGCAGTCAGGTTTAAACGACGTGTCACTCAAAGATTGAGCTCAGCTTCTACTTTCCTTCAGAAACTGGAACCGCTGTCCTAAGAGGCATTGTGCCAGCTTAGCCTGATCTTTTGGGCTTTTGACCCAGAGCTCTGGCTGCTTTAAGATAATCTGGGTTTGATATTCAGACTGCTAGACTCAGTAAGAGGCAAAGCAGGCCCTAAAGATTATAATTTTGGCCCAAATGGGTAAAATCTGAAATAGAAAGATAAATGTATATGATGTGGGTGTCTCCAAGTCCTCCTTGAGACAGGCCTATCCTTTATTTCACTCAGTGCTAATAATAGATATCTACCTTAAAATCTAGTACTTTAATATTCCAGAACTTTTGCCATAGCCTGTGACATATGAAGCCCTTTGAGTACATAAAACAGAATGCTCCTGGAGTAACAGAGAGAGTAGGTGATCAAGCAGAGGCCAGTAATACTTTATGGCAGATATTTTGACCTCATTCCAAGAGCATGTTGTTGTCTTTGTCCTAATGTCTGTCTGTCCCAATCCTCTCACTAGAGCAAGCCCTCCATCTGGCTAGAGTCAGGGTAGGAGAAAAGAAATTTAATTTTCTGGTAAAAAATACTCACAGGTATAAATCCATGCACAGATTTAGCTCCTTGCAGGGCACAATTCCATTTTAGAAGAAAGACTTATTAATCAAAATCTAATTGATAGAAGTTTGGGTAGGACTTTTTTTTTGTTTTTTTTTAATAGACTTTATTTTTTAGAGCAGTTTTAGATTCCTAATAATACTGAGAGGCAGATTCCGAGATTTCCCACATCCCCCTATCCCCACTTATGCTCAGCTTCCTCATCATCACCATCCCCTACCAGAGTGGTGCATTTGTTACAATTGATGAACCTACATTGATACATCATTATCACCCTGAGTCCATAGTTTATACTAAGGTTTACTCTTGGTGCTGCAATTTCTTTGGACTATATCTACCATTACAGAGTAGTTTCACTCACTGCCCTAGAAACCCTTTGTGTTCTGTTTATCACCACCATCACCCTCTGCCTCTGACAACCACTGATCTTTTTACTGTCTCCATAGTTATACCTTTTCCAAACTGCCATATAGTTGAAATCATGCAGTATGAGCCTTTTGAAATTGGCTTATTTCACTTGGTAATATATATTTAAGGTCACTCCAAGTCTTTTCCTGGCTTGATAGCTCTTTTCTTTTTTAACACTAACTCATATTCCATTGTTTGGATATCGCATAGTTTATTTACCCATTCATCTAATGAAAGACATCTTGGTTGCTTCCAAGTTTTAGCAATTATGAATAAAGCTGTTGTAAACATCTGTGTGCAGTTTTTGTGTGAACATAAATTTTCGGCTCTTCTGGGTAAATACCAAGGAGTGTGACTGCTGGATCACATGGTGAGAGTATGTTTAACTTGTTAAGGAACTTCCAAACTATCTTCCAAGTGGCTGTACCATTTGTCATTCCCATGAGCAATGAATGAGAGTTCCTGTTGCTCTACATCCTCACCAACGACTGGTATCATCAGTGCAGATTTACTTTTGAAAGGAATTTTCTAGAATCCCTTCATTATCTAGTCTAGTCAGCCCTCCTTGCCCACTTCACTTTTCCCAGCATTAGGGAAACAAGCTCATGCTTACTCTTCAGGTCTCATTGGAGACATTCAGAGACTACAAATTTAAGGCATGGATGCTGGAACCAGATTGCCTGGGTTCCAGTTGTAACCCCACGGTAAATCTTTATCTGTGTAAGAAATTGTGGGGAACAGTGCCTGGCACACAGGTAAACAGTGCTGTTTAAGTGTTCTTTACCACTTTCCCCAGAAAAACCCTCCGGTGTGCTACATTTTAAAGACATCTTCATTTGCTTCTATCTAAGATGTGAGGTCCCTGAAAGCAAGGACTTTCTCACCTTCACATCCATGGCTGGAAAACCACATAAAATTGAGATATTAACTTATGGTTTGTACTCATTCCGCAGCCCAAACAAATAGCAAGTTTTCTCCCTTCTCCATTCCAAGAAAGTCACCAAGGGTGTCCTTACCTCCAGGCTTATTAGTGACTTTTGCATTATAGGGATAAAAGGAGTTCATAACTAAAGCATGAAACAAGCACCCAGAATGTCATCCCTGTGTAGAATTTTGGAGTAGAAGAAAACCCCTGCTGAGGAAGAAGTGGACTGATCCTAGAGGAAAAATCTTGAGCTTTTTGAGAAACTGGGAAGAGGGGAGAGGGGCACAGGTGCTGGAGTAGTGGATACCAGCACTTCACTTCTTCCTTTAGCTCTAGTCTGTGGAAGGACTTCTTGACAAAAAAGCTGCGGGGTGCCCTGAAATTCAGTAAACATTTAGCTTCCCAGCTTTTAAAAGATGCAGGACTCTGCAACCGCCACTGAGCAGGTGGAACTCACTCGTTCTTGTGCCTCCCTTAGCTTCCTCTGCAACCATGTCTGACAAACCCGACATGGTTGACATTGAGAAATTCAACAAGTCAAAATTTAAGAAGATGGAAACATAAGAAAAATACACTGCCTTCAAAAGAAACAATTGAACAGGAGAAGCAAGCAGGCAAATCATAGAGGCACGAGCTGCCAATATGCACTGTACATTCCACAAGCATCGCCTTCTTATTTTACTTCTTTTAGCTGTTTAACTTTGTAAGTTGCAAAGAGGTTGGATCAAGTTTAAATGACTGTGCTTCCCCCTGTTCACATCCAAGAACTACTGACATTGAAAGCCGCACCTGCTTCTCACACCTGCCAATCTGGCTGGCAGGGAAGGAAAAGAACTTGTATGTTAGTGAAGACAGAAGCTGGGTGGGATGACAGTGAAATCTAGAGTAAAGATCAAGCTAGTCCAAGGTGTCCTGCAGGCTGTAAAATGCAGTTTAATCAGAGTGCCATTTTTTTTTGTTCAAATGATTTTAATTATTGAATGCATAATTTTTTTAAAATATGCAAATAAAAGTTTAAAAACCTGGAAAAAAAAAAGATCTAGGGCTGGGGCTGGGGCCACTGCTTTCAGGGGACCATGTGGATTTAACATGAACATCTCAACAGTGGCCAGAGGGGATTGGAGAGCCTTCTAAAATGTTTTGGACTGTGCCAGATCCCTTCTCCCAACCCTAGCGAGAAGAGTTACCTCCCCACCCACACCCATCAGATTCACAAGTTTGACTTTCTGGAGTGGAAGGGGACTATGAAAAAGTGGAACTTTATCTGAGACACAAAGGAACATGGCTTCTTTGGAACCTTAGTGAAGTGGGCTAAAATTCATACCTGCAACATGTCCATGAGCCTGGCAAAAGTAGGCATATTGAATATTTGATGAGTAAATGAATGCCAAAAGTATCTTTAAATGTAAACAGTCTTTTGTTTATTTTAATTTTTAATTTAATTTAATTTAATTTATTTTTTATTTTTAAATTACAGTGATATTTAATATTATATTAGTTTCAGAAGTACAGCATAATGCTTAGACATTATATATGAAGTGATCCTCTAATAAGTCTAGTACCTACCTGACCCCATACATAGTTATTAAATATTATTAACTATATTCCCTATGCTGTACTTTACATCCTTGTGACTATTTTATAACTACTAATATGTACTTCTTAATCCCTTCATTTTTTTCTTATCCAGTCCTCCAAATTCCCTCCCATCTGGCAACCATTGGTTTGTTTTCTGTGTCTATGAGCTTATGCTTTATATTATTATTCTGCTTCTTAGATTACACATATAAATGAAATCGTATGGTATTTGTCTTTCTTTGACTGAATTCACTTAGCATAATGTCCTCTAGGTCCAGCCATGTTGTGGCAAACAGTAAGATTTCATTCTTTTTTTATGGTCAAGAAATATTCCATTGTATGTATGTACCACATCTTTATCCAGTCATCTATCGATGGACATTTAGGTTGCTTCCGTATTTTGGGTATTGCAGGTAAAGCTGCAATGAACATAATGATGCATATATCTTTTTAAATTAGTGTTAGATTTCTTTAGATAAATATCCAGAAGTGGGATTGCTGGGTCATATGGTAGTTCTATTTTTATTTTTTTGAGGAAACTTCATACTTATCCAGTCTATTTTAATAATGCCATAGAAACAGTTTTTGTTTACCTACCTTGAATAAACGTTTTCCAAGGCTATTTTCTGTGCATTTAAAACTCATTCAAAATAATTGTCTTTGAACCAAGATTTAAAAGACTTTTTTGACTACAAGTTAACAACAAGTTGAATTTATCACTCACCAGTCTTACATTGTTGGTTGCCTAAGCAAATAAGTCCGGCTGCTTTACACTTTGATTCTGGGAAGATTGGAGTCTCCAGTCAGAACTTGTATCACAAAGCCCCACCTAGTATGAGAAAGCCTGTTAGACAAAAAAACAAAATCTTATTCTTCATATTGGCATCCATTTTACAAAACAACCTTGTGCCTAACAATTCCTATTCCTTGCTCAGAATGAAAACTGTTTAGGCTGTTGTTTTTCTACTCTTGATTGCTTGTGTTCATTCATCCAGGGATTACACAAATGAATTAAATCTAGAGATAACTCAAAAATGTTCCTTTAGTTATTAATTTCTGCTCATTCTCCTTCTGAGTCTTCAAAGGCTTTTTTTCTAGGCTACTATTACAGCCTGCAGACCTGCTTTGTTTTCTTGCCTTTTAAATATCAGAAGAGCAACTAAAAAACAGACAGTAAATGGAAAAAGTAGGAATAAGGTAAACACCATGACAAAACACTTAGGCAAATCTCAAAAGTGAGACCGTACAACCGTGCAACTGTCTTGGCCTCTCAGCAAATCAGCATCAAAAAATAGAGGCTGGATAGAGGAAAGGAAATTTAAGGACCCCAGAGAACATAATGCATAATATAAAATGCTTTTATAAATATATTTCTTTGAGCAAATCTGACACATTCTGATTTAGGACTACAGTTTATCTTTGTCATTAACAAAATAGGAGAGTAAATATGATTTTGTAACTATGTTTCAGGTTTTCAGTTAGATAAGTACTATGCCACAGTTAATATTCCAAATGACTTTTAAAAAATGTTTTGTGTCAATTTTGGATCTTTAGTACAGTTTAATAACTTTTTTTATTCCTTTCTTTCTCCTGATATAAACACAGAGAGCTCTTGACCTCCAAAAGCTGTAAGGGCTTTTACAACAGCATATTTATCTTTGAATCTAGGGTAAACAAATCTTCAACATTAAATGAATGTGTTTCAGAGAAAGTTCTTAATCACTAGATTAAAATTTACAGTCACAAAAAATTATGAAAATCATTCCTCTTGTAAGGTCAGCCCTGCTGAACTAACAATCTCAGAAATGAGAACACTAATTGCTATGTAACCACATCATAGTTTCATAAAAGCAAACATTATTTAAAATATACATATAAATGATTTTAAACCTTCTGATATTGAATGACAAGTTCTGTGTTAAAATGCTTTACATGAGATGTCTCATAACATCTCATAACAACCCAGAGTTTTTCCACGCCTCTTTCTTAATGGAACTGACATACCAACTGGTCAAAACTGGCCCAAGCTCACACTGGCAGCCATAATAAAGGCAGGCTTAAAATTTAGAATCAATGATTAATTCTTCACCCAGCCAATATTCATTGAGTGCTTTACTAAGCATCAGGCTCAGTTCTAGCTTCTGAGGATAGTGAGGTAAACAAAACAACAAAATTCCTGTTGTGAGTATTGTGAACACAACTGAGTTTAGCAATTAGAGTAGATAACTACAACTGTACAACCATACAACTGTCCTTCTATGATTAGGCAGCATTTTAGACTGGTTTCTTAGTTTATCTCTATAAGCTGATTTATTTTCCTGGAAGGAAAAAGGCCCCCAAACTCATCCTAAGTCTCTGAAGAATAGAAGTCTGGACTAATGCTGGAATTTCTTTTCCTTTTTCCTCCAGAAATAAAGAACTATTCCCCACCAAAAATACCCACCTCTCTTTGAAGTAGATACTTCCTTAAACAAACAAACAAACAAACAAACAAACAAATAACACATACATTCTTCTATATCTTGTCAAAGGTCATTTCTTCTAGGCAAACTTTATAAACATGGGGCAGTACTTTATAGTTCAGGATGGCCAGTCTAGTGGACAATTTTTCTGTTATAAATAACAGGTTGTGACAATTTCCATACATCATCATCATTATCAATCATAAACACCACGGTAGATTTCCATAATACAGAGACCTGAATTTGCTGGGAGAGCCTGTAGTTCATCATGAGTTTTACTCCTTTAGCAAGCAAACTGCCCTTGTGTTGTAATGCATAACAGTGCCTGCAGTGGCCAGGCCTACTTGGGGAGCCCAAAGCAAGCACACAGCAGTACCCAGAACTCCAAATGTTATAGCCATAACCAAAGCCAATCCACAATTCAAGGCTCAAGGTTGCTGCTTGTTACATTACACAGGCAAATAGTTCTCAATAAAAAGTTTTAAAACAATCGACACTTTTCCATAGACAGTTATCTAAGTGTTCTATAATTTAAGTTATAGCACTAGCTTCTCATATTGAAAAGCATTAGGATAAACAAATTAAATACCTTCAGCAGTAATATGGTTATACGGAATTTAAAAATCATTGCTATTATTATATTATATAAATTTACAATGATGAGTATATTATTTATTTTTATTTTCAGACATAATGATTTATGATTGTTATATTTGGGTCCTATTTTACAGCCTTAATGCATACATACTGCATTATTGGAAGTAAAAAAAATCTCAAAATAAGTTTCTGAAGATGGCACTCATTTCTCTAACTATTCATTGAGAAAAAGCTCATATGATTCACAGTAATGCAGGATTTATTTTTAACAATGCCCAGGAGGTTTGAGCTCTGCATAAATAATTTAAAACAGACATCATTAAGATACTGCAGTTTACATTCATATTAAAAAATCTATCCAGTTCTCTTGCATTTAAGGTGGTAAAAAGCTCAGTCTCCTGAAATGAGAGACTTAGTTAACTACAGCACCTTGGACTTAGATGGGAAATTTCACTGTGATTTATCACATCATGAAAAGTACAATGAGAGTGGATGAAGCCCTTATTTTACATAATTTTTAGATAAATGATTGTTGTCTTCCCCTGGAACATCTCATCTTCTTACTTCTACCTCGTAATCTTGGCTGTGGAATAGACATATATGGTTTTGTGTCTTATTATTGGTAGAAGGTTTCTTTCTTCTCCTTTGTGACACTAGAGTCGATTTATTGACAAACTGAAAAATAGGTATTGGAGAGATAAAGTCTTTGGACAAAGAGGAAATAGAATAGGGGTTCCAGTTCTGGCTCTGGGTGACCCCTTTGGGCCTCTGTATCTGTCAAAAGGAGTGCGGTAGACCAGATTATCTTTGAAGTTTCACTTTTGGCTGCAAAAGTCTATGATTTAAACCTAGTTTGAGCTATGATAATTAAGAGGCAAAAGGGTAGTGGTAAGAGGATATTACATGTTATGTAACAGCAAATTCATAAAACAAAATTGTAATTGAAGTTTCTTCAAGAGTAGTCCAATTGCCCATGGGGCAATACTGTTGCAAGTATAATATTATTTCCTGCTCTTAATGTTTCATTTGAAAGGATGTTCATCATGTGACACTCCGGGCATCTTTCTGTGCTATGACTCACTCCTTTGTTGGGGACATGCAACGACTTATTTAACTGGTGAGTTTAGGAAACTCTGGATAGAGTAGCCAGTGCTTCTTTCTGGAGTCCTTTTAGCAGCTGGTGTACCTCCAGATGTACAGCTTCAATCATCTTTGGTAAGGCCTGACAGCGTCATTGCAAATTCTGGCATTCAGAATGCCAGAGATAGTATCTTAGCCAAAATTACATAACTGCATGGCACTCATGGTTCTAAAATGGGAGCAATATATTTAAACAACTACCATGCACCTTAAATATATTGCATCTAACTTCTTACATGAATCAAGATGGGAAGGAAGAGGTTCTTGTGACATGACTGTGGATGTTGGCTGAAATTTGGATAACCAGTTTACCCTTATTACAATTTCTTTTCCCCTTGAATCCAGAAAGGAGTCACAGAAGCTATGTAATTTAATAAATATTTGAGGTTCTCATATGGTACCTGGACTTCTCTAGGTAGTAGGGGATATAGTAGAGAACTGAACAGACAAAAATCCTCGAAAAACTTGTATTTTAGTGGGAGGAGACATAAAATAATCAAAATAAATAAGCAAATAATACAAATAAATCAATCAGTATGACAATGTACTGTAGTGGTACAGTGTCTGGAGTCAAATAGGCTGGGATCAAGTTTACATTACTGAGAAGTTATTTGACTTTTGGGAACATTCTTAACCTTTCGGTGCCTCAGTTTCCTCATCAGTAAAATGGGGTCGATAAAACTGTTGTAGTTTTGTCATGAGGATTACGTTTTATGAGTGTTAAAGACTTAGAAAACAGTGCCTGGCACACTTAAAACCATTGTAAGGGCATGATTTTATTATATTAAATGGAGCTAAAACAAGAAAGGGAAAAAGGGAGTGCTGGGTGGGTTTGTAATTTTTAATAAGCTAAGGTAAGAAAAGACTTCAGTGAAAAAGTGGCATTTGAGTGAAGACCTGAAATTGCTGAAGGAGTCAGGCACTCGGATATCTGGGGGAAATGTGTTCCACACAGAAGGCGGGGTAAGTACAATGGTCCTAGGTCTGGCTCGAGCCTAAGGTTTCAGGAACTGCAAGAGACTGTTAAACAGTAATCTCCGAAGCTGAAAATTTGCTGAAAAAAGGGATTATTGAGCCAGTAAAAGGACCAGGTCCTGGAACATACAGTCTGAACCAATGGTTTCCAACGTTTGTGGCACCAGGGAGCAGTGCTCCTGTGAGAATCTAATGCCTGATGATTAGAGGTGGAGGTGAGGCGGTGATGCTGGCTGCAAATAGAGATGAAGCTTTGCTTGCTTGCCCTCTGTTCACCTCCTGCTGTGCGGCCCGGTTCCTAACAGGACCAGTACTGGTCCGCAGCCCGGGAGTTGGGTACTCCTTGTGTAAACCACCAGCAACAGGGCTACATGGAGAAGATGAACATGTCTGATGTCCTAGAGCTGACTGGGGAATAGATTTGGGGAAGAAAGATGTAAGTTGTTCTAAAGTTTACACTGGCTATAGATAAGGAGGGGTGGGAAAATGTGAAGGAGGGGCAATTCTAGGATGGTTACATGGTCCCTAAGGAAGAACTATTTCCTATCTGGATTGGTCATGGGCAACATTGCAGAGAGTTTGTGCACAAGCAGGATGTGGTGGGGTCTGGTGGCCGGCTTTTTTTTTTTTTTTTTTAAGATAGCTGCCTGGAAGTTGGGTCAAAGCTTTAACATACATTCAGGAATGTGAATAGTCTTTTGTTGGTTTTGGCTCTCTTCCTCCCCTCCTCTGGCCTGCTGTAATTTAATTTGGGATAGTTCAGAATTTTTCTCTTGTCAAGGGCAATGTGGTTGGAGAGGAGAACGCAATAGAGAGGGCTCGTGGATTGGGAGTCTTTAGAAGAAGAGCCTTAGACGAGATTTCGGGTGCCTACAATTTATTGAGGATATGCTTGTTCTCAGGAAAAAGGGAGAGAGGAAAGCAGAAGAGATCAAGTAAAGAAAGTAAGCGATGATGTGGCTCTAGCTGGTGCAGCCTGGCCCATGGGGAGCTCTGGAATATGAACTGCACTGCAGAGCATGGCCCCCCTTGACACAAGAGGGCCAGCCTTTTGTACCCTCATCTTAGTGAGTCATAGCAGGCTGCCGGGTAAGGTGGTTTCTTAGGCCTTTCAGGCTGCTATAATAGAAACCACAGACTAGGTAGCTTATAAACAATAGAAATTTATTTGTCACAGTTCTGGAGGCTGGAAGTCTGGGATCAGAATGCCAATATGGTAGGGTGAGGGCCCTCTTCCGGGTTGCAGACGGCTCCTCTAGTCACGTGGTGGAAGGGCTGAGAAGCTCTGTAAAGTCTCTTTATAAGAGCACTAATCCCATCATGAGGGCTTCACTGCATGACCTAATCATCTCCCAAAGGCCCCACCTACTAATATTATTACACTGGGGCTTAGGATTTCAACATAAGAATTTGGTGGGGACACAAACATTTAGACTGAAGTACTCAGCTCAAAGTCAAGGTGTCAGCAGAGCTGTACTCCTTTCTGGAGGCTCTAGGCAAAGGGGGCTGACAAGAAAACAATTCTCTGTTGTTCTTAATTACAACTGCAGTGGCTGGAGAGAGAAAGAGACAGAACGGTCAGCCTGTTCGTATCTGTGGGCCAGCTCAGACAAAAGGGTGTTCACATTTCCCTGTATCTGCTGAATTTAGAATTACTTTTCAGGTGGCTATGTCTGGGATTATCCAAGAGAGAACAGCCAGGCGAAGTCCAACCCCAGGAGCCTCCGCTTCTCATTTACACATGAGCTTTACAGACTGCTGCAGACTCGGCTTTCCCTACCCCAGAACCAGCCCCACTTTAGCTCTTCCCATCCCCTTTGTTTATAGCTAATGTAAATCCTGTCAATATGGCTATGTCTTTCCCCCAGCTACTTGATATATAAGAACCGCCTACAAAAATCCTGGACATGTTGTCATTTCTACTTAGTTATGCTGCTGGTAGTTTAGAAGACGCTAGTCTGGAGCCAGACCTGAATCACTGGGAAATGGAGGTGAGGCAGCAAGCCACCCCCTGCAGAACTTCTTCGCTGTGTTAGACAAAAAAATTTAACTTAAATTTGTGGCTTTGTACAATGCTACCTTAGCTAAATTAAAACTACACTTTCCAGATACCCAGATATGGGAATATCCCATATGGCTCAGAGATATGGTTGCCACAAGAAGAAATTGTTTGATATCTGAAAAGCAGAAACAAATCAGCAGTCATTTTATTTTGAAGGTTTGAGGCAGTTACAGAGTTTGTAGGAATAGCCACAGAGGTGCCAGTGAGTCTCACTCTGTTTCCACTTTCCCTACTCCAAGTCCAGCTCTTCTTACAGATTAATGGCCCTACTGACCAGCAGTGATGCTAGCCCCACCATGAGATACTCTGCTGTGAGCTCACAGAGGTGGAAGCCACAAAGAGCCCACAGCCTTCCAGATACCAGCTTCTTCTGGGCTCTTCTCTTGTAGCTGAGGGCTCAACAAGCTCTGACATGTCCACCTGCATCGGGGCTGGTTAGGATTTTTCTCTGGTACTTCTTGGACCTTTTCTTTCTAAGCTCTCCCTAAAATGGTGTAAAGTCTAACTCCATAATAAATAATCTATTCAATACTCATAGTGGTCTTGCTTCCTAATTAAACTTTACTGGCGCAGGATGGAAATATAATTATCTTCATCTTATTACATGTCCAGGAACATTTGACCATTTCTTATAGATTGACAGACACACCATACACAATATATATCAATATCCAGTGGTCCCCAATGTTTTTGGCACCAGGGAGACGTGCTTCTATGAGAATCTAATGCCTGATGATCTGAGGTGGAGCTGAGGTGGTGATGCTAGTGCTAGAAAGTGATTGCAAATATAGATGAAGTTTTGCTCACTCTCAGGCTCCCAGCTTACCTCCTGCTGTGTAGCCCTGTTCCTAATGGGCCACAGACCTGTCCTGTTTGCGGCCTGAGGGTTGAGGATCCCTGATACCACCCATGTGACATCAAATATAGTATTCTTCAATATGTGGTAGGAGAGGCACAAAAGAATTATTTTCAGGAGAAAATAATGTAAAGATCCTTGTCAGTGAGACAAAAATGAACTGGGGACTAAAGATACAGGGGAAAGGCAAATTATTCCCCTCAGATCTTCTCTTGAACTAAAGATCTTTTCCCATCTCCAGGACTGAGTCTATCACCTCCTGGTTTCTTCTCCTTGCTCTTGACTTGAGTCCTTCCTCCTCATCACATAGCACTATGCTGAAGGGAAGCCAGCAGGACTTAATTTGGTCACAAAATTTCTAAATTTATTCATTCATGATCTTGAGATGTAATAAGAAACGTGTTGGACTGAGGTTCAGAGGTTCTGGTTTCTTGTCCTAATTGCCCAGGACCCTCTGTGGGCTTAGGAAATTCATCCCGTCTTTCTGGGTATCCATTTCTTTGTAATCTTTTTTTTTATGATGCAATATTAGTTGAATAGCTTATAGGTCTTGTGCCACATACCTAAATTCATTGCTCTCACAGAAGCCTTTTTAGAAACTTGCATTTCATTTATTTATATCAGAGTCCCAGAGCATGGCACATGCATCCCAGAAACATCATCATATGAAATACGCATATTGATGTGGCAGCCTCATTTGATCTAAGTGTCATGTGCGTTTCACACACATGGAACCATTCTCAGGAAAGAGTCGGCGTTCCAGAACCCAGAGGGGTTGAGGGTAGTTTCCTCACTCTTTTATTTGCTTTCAGCACCGGATGATACATTACACTTTATATGTGCTCAGCTGTATTATCGTAACTGTTTTTTGGTAATATGCTGGTTTTAACTAAATTACCTCTCACAAAATAGACAGATTTCCTGCAAAGAAACCATGGACTGAAGTGAAAACCATAACATAAGTGCAAGCAAATGAACAACAAAATGATAGAGGAGACACTTTTACTCCCAGAACAAACTCTTTGCTATCCACGTTAAAAGGTTAAAATAATGAAGATCAAGTCAGATCTGACAAAAATCCTGACAAAAATATTCAAAATGGTCAAGAAGATGGTTCACAATTTGGATTTACATCTACAAGTTTCTCACTTAACTATCTTTATTACGAATCTCTCCTTAAGGGCATGCTGTGTCTTGAAATACTAATGTAATATGATACTATTAAGATTGTCAAGGCATTTAAAATATGATTCATTTCATCTTGATATCATCTCGTACACACATTGGAAGCACATACCGAAAGCTTTTTACTGATTAGAGGGCATGACCATCTGACTTATGAAAAAGAGGTATGGGTGGTAGCCCAACTTTTCATAAGTCAGATGGACATGCAGACATGTCCCAGTCCAAACCAGTAGTGTCTAGCATTTTGGTCAGGAGTCAGGAAAGAGACATGGTGCAAATGTGGGCTAAAATGTACAGCAGTAACAAACAACGCCCTAAATTTTAGTAACTTAATGCCATAAAAGTTTGTTTTTACTCATACTGCATTTCTAATGCAGCTTGGCAGGTGGGACTCTGCTCAATGAAATCTTGCAGGGACTGTGGTAGACAGAATAACGGCCCCCACATGCCAATATCCAGACCCCGTGAATGAATTTATCACCTTACATGGCAAAAAGTGCTCGGCAGTGAGATTAAGTTAAGGAACTTGAGATGGGAGATTGTTTTTGAATTGTGCAGGTGGGCCCAATATACTTATAAGAGGGCGGCAAGAAGGTTAAAGGAAATAGAAGGAGATGTGACCATGGAAGGAGGAGATTGGAGAGATATGAGGGAAGGCAACAAGCCAAGGAGAGCAGGCAGCCTCTAGACACCAAAGAAACCAAGGACATAGATTCTTCCCTGAAGCCTCCAGAAGGAATCAGCCCCGTTGACACCCTGACTTTAGTCCGGTGACTTCTGACCTACAAAACTATAAGATGATAAATTTATATGTTTTACGCCATTAAGTTTGTGGTAATTTGTTTTAGAAGCAATAGAGAATGAATACAGGGACCTGTGTTCCATCTTGACAAATGCTTTTATGTTTCCTAAGCTAGAAAACAGAAAAGTGGTGAATTGCATGCATTCTCTTAAAACTTCAGCTGGAAGTGCTATGCATATTTCTTCTGCTTACATTTCATTGGCCAGCACAAGCCACATGGTCACACCTGACTTCAAAGGTGGTGGGGTGTGCAACGCTGCCATAGGCCACAAGTGGACAGCCAGAGCACTTGTGAATAGCTCTAGGGACCAACATACAGGAAGAGCAGAAGTGTAAAAAAATAGGACTTTGATGAGCAAAGGTGTGACTCGACACTGGAAAACTCAGTAGGTGACCGAGTGCTTGCAATCAGTATAGGGAAAAAAACTTGAAAAATTTCTCACTACTAAATTTGGAGTAGGCACTTGTGAGCGAGGCAGTGGCTACCAAGTCTTCATCTGAATCCCAAAGAAGGAATATTCCACCTCTTCTGTGCCCCATGAAGCTAGAAGAGACAGGCCAGCCTTGACAAGAGGAAAAGGGATCATGAGGATCAGGGTCAGTGAACTCAGACTGCTTTATACTGGCTGTAGTTCCCAGGTCCCTTAGCTCAGGGGTCCCCAATCCCTGGGCCACTGACTGGTACTGTTAGGAACTAGGCTTCACAACAGGAGGTGAGCAGCAGGCTAGCTAGCGAGAAACTTCATCTGTATTTACAGCCACTCCCCAGTGCTAGCATAACTACCTCAGCTCCATCTCAGATCATCAGGCATTAGATTCTCATAGAAGCACTGGTCCCCGTGCCAAAAATGTTGGAAACCACTTAAATGGTTTCGGGCTGGGTTTGGAAAATGGGAGTCCCTGGTAGGAAATTGGCTGGTGGGAGGAGCCAGGATATTTCTTTCTCTCTTTTTCTTTTTGGGTACAGACAGGGACTGTCTTCTTCTCTCCTGCTTCTGCTGGGTCAGCCTATTTTCAAGTTCCAGCTTCCACCAAGTGACCCCAAACCCTGAGCTCCAATAACTCCACCTCCTCCTTTGGTCTCTTCAGCCTAGGCACGGAAATAAACTTTATGCTTTTGCCAATATGAGTTACTTCATTGTTTCCTGACTGATTTTCAAGCCTCTTACATCATCTATATAACTAATTATCTGCATTAAAATTTCAGTTGGTTTCTGGTTTCTTAATTAGACCCTAGCTGAAACACTGAGTAAGCTGAAACACTGAGTAAAGGCTCACTGTCCACAAGGGCAGCTCTGCACAAAGGAATGTCCTTGTAAGCAGCAAGTGGGAAAAGACTAGTGAGAAGGACACAAGTCAGCTGGATTCAAGGCAGAGTGGGTCGAGATATAGAGTTGTCAGATAAAATGTGGGTATGGTATGTCTCATGCAAAATATAGACTGTATCATTCTTTGTTGTTGGGCTGTCTTGTAGGATGTTTAGCAATATTTGGGGCATACTTACACTAAAAGGTTATTCATTGTTTATTTGAAATTAAAATTCAACTACATGTTTTGTATTTTTATTTGCTAAACCTGGCAACCCTAATAGAGAATGAGCTCATGTTTAGAGTTAGTTTCAATGCTGGACTGTGTAGGAGTTAACATGGGTGAAGGCAGGATCATTTTTGGAAAAAAAAAGGGCACTGGAATCAGACATTGATTGTAGTCTTTGTTATAGAATATAGTTACTGTGTCTGAGGCACATATGAGAGGACATATGAGAGTGAATGCTTAGAAAGATACTTGTGCGTATATGTGTGTGCATATAAATGAATTATAGAAACTTATCTGAAATAATGGCCCAAATTCAGCACTTGCTAGAGAAACATTCTCAATTATTGAGGATTCTAAATATATATTGCTGGTGAATTACCATGTAGTTTTCTAAGACAATGATAGAAGACAAAAGTATATTCCAAAGACCATATGTCCAAACTTGGTGATCTGTCTAACCAAGAGTTTTCAACTAACGGCAGTTTTCTCCCTCAGGGAATACTTGGCAATGCCTGAACACAATTTTGATTGTCATAAAAGGAGGTGGCACTGTCATCTAGTAGGTAGAGGCCAACTAACCATCCTACAATGCACACTCTAGCTCCCAAAACAAAGATCATCCAGTCCAAAAGATCGATAATGCCACTGCTGAGAAACCCTGGTGTCAAATTATATGGAAAGCCAGAAGTCAGCTCACATTCTGTGAAGGCATATACAAAATGTGCTATTCTAAGAGTGAAACTAGATAATAATGCTGCAATTGCATGAGGACAGATTCCAAACTAAAATAGAAGCATCTGGCACCGCAGAGGCCTCTCATTTGTTATCCTGTATCTGGAATTTAGCCACCTCTGCACATAGACAATAAATCACTGTGTGTGGTATGTGCACAGCATCGCTATTCCAAGTATATTTAATCAGTACCCCTAAGTGTATTAACCAGGACACAGTGCCATTCTTTTCTTCAGAGTGATTTATTTCTGCATGATTCAAGAGATGGATATGTGCATGACAATATGGTTCAAGTTCAAGGAGTTCATTGGGGAAAGTTGTGAGCTAAATTAGGCCAAGGTGATACTAGAGACATGGCTGAAACCCAAGGGAATTCTCAGTTCCTAGGTAAAGTAATCGAGTGTGTTTATCAAAGCTCTGTCAATTCCAGGGGACAGAAAACCAACCCAAATGGCTCAAAAACAAAGGAGGATATATTTCTGCAAATACCTGAGACCATTCCTGGGCTATCTCATGGGGCCAGAGGAGGAGCTATAGCCACCAGCGCCTGCTCCTGGGCACTGCCAAAGTTTTCTTGTTCTCTCGCTTCATTTCTCATCTGACTTGTTTGCAGAAAAGCTTTTTCCGCAGGGTCATGGTAGAAAAGATGGCTAATGGCAGCCTAAATGTCACGTACTCCTAACTTAGAACTTTTCTTTCCTGCTATCTATATGTCAGACTCAGGGAAGTCCTTTGTTTGTCCCTGCCTGGGTCATTGCCCACCCTTAGATCCTATGATTTGGCCAAGTCTGTGCCATGGGCCCATCCCTGTCATCAGGAGTGAGGTTACACCTCCAAATATTAGAGGGGGAATTAAAATCACTTTCCTGGGACCACATTACTATTCTTTCTATAGTTCTGATACTTCCCGACTGCAACATCTGGCACCAGCTGCTGGAAGGAGCTGGACTTGTGAGGGTTTTCATCCCTGGCTGTGCAGGGCTACCTTGGAGGTTCAGGGCTACCCTGAACTTTTTAGCTAAGGAACTGACCCTCCTTATGTGAGGAAATTGTCCCTGTACTCATGAGCTTTTTATGTTGGAGCATCATAGAAACAGAATTACATGGTAGGAACTCGATAATACATGATGATTGGTTAATGAAATTTTTTTATTCCCAAGTCTTATTCAAAACTTATACAAAGTATTCCAGATAAGTGAGTTTTAAAACTCCTCCTCCTCTTCTTCATCTTGATTAATTTGAAGGTAACATAATTTATAACTCTGTTGACTGTTTAACCAATCATGTCAATTGTTCTTCAAAATTTTTTTTGTGTGTGAGATATTTCAAATACCTTTTGGAAAAAGTCACCTCAGAAGTTACAGTTACCTTGTTCTTGCTCCTTTCAATGGTTACAACTCCTTTACTGAGATTCCCAGTGTTTCTATTCACTTTGATTCTTTCCTGAATATGTGAGCAGCATTCATGATTCCATATTCTACAAGGTGGGTGGCATCAAGGGTGAATTTAAGAAACTGCTGCTTCTTTTTTTTATTGTTTCTCTTTGACACAAGCTTTTTCACAGGCACCATGTGGGCAGCAGAGGTAGAAAAAGAATTAATAACAATTCAGTCCTTTAGATAATGTGTGTGGGTAGTGAGTAAAACACACTGCAGGCCTCATTGGCTGATGTCATTTGAGTGATGGAAGAGAAGAAGTGTGGTCTATGGAGTCAAATATACTGAGTTCCATCAGTTCTACCACTAACTGTATGATTGACCCATTGAATTTCTCTAAGCCCCACCTTCTTCATCTGTAAATGGACCAATAATCCCCACATCTTAAGGACTCCAAGAGACTCTGTGAGATTATTCATGTATAGTGCCTGCATACAGTAAATGCTCCAAAATGCTCCTGTCCTTTCTCTATTTCTCTGCAGATTAGGCTTCTAGCAAAATCTAGAGCTGTATTTCTTTAATTTCAGTAATATATATATATATATAGCTCTACTTGTAGGAACATTTTTGAACATTGAAAAAAATACCTAGGTAATATATATGAAAATATCTAAATAGATGACACTTTAAAATATAAGATATCATATACGATAATTTGGTAAGTAAGCTAAGCTGATCAGAATTCAACTTTTATGTGCCTGAACAAAATGACTTTAGATCTGAAGATACTAAAAATAAACATTGGAAAATTTTCTATTACTTCACCTCATCCTTCTTACAAGGGTCAAATTCTGTTTCACTCTGAAGTTTCAAAGTATGTATAAATTTCTCTTCTCTGGTGGTCAAACTACCAATGGGGTGTAAATGCCTTACCGAATGCTAACTTGTAGGACTGTCAGTGTACCATGCCAAGTTTCTAAGAATAAAGAACATGGAGCCTTTCTAGAGCACTGCTATTTAAATAAATATTATGGGGAAGCACTTTGAGAACCGACTATACTTCTAGATTTCTTAACTATGATAATTTCTCCCAGTATGAGCAAGAATAAAGATTTATATTTCAGAATAAATGGATAAGGTGTTCTGGCAACCTGGAATTTAGAATTTGTTTAGTCTTCCCTGCATTTGGCACATCTAAGGGGAGAAACGCAAGCATTGTTAGAGAGCTTATGTAGAGAGTGTGAGGTGTAAGAGCCCTTACTTTTCTATAGCTGCTGAGTAAACCTTTGTTCGGCGTACTGGCTGGTGCACTTTGGACAATATGATGAAAGGAATAATTAAATTATGGCTTGACAAGTATTATTTACCCAGAGAAGAGCTTCATTCCTGTTGCTGTTTTTTTTTCCTCTTTCAATTAGCTTACATATAAAGCTGTTATACTATATTTGTTGAATTTCTGAAATTTATTTCTCCCTTTATTTACCCTACTTCAAAAGAAGAAAGAAAATATACAAGGAAATGCATACAATGAGCTCAATTATTCATTTAACTGGGCAAGAGTCAACAAGGGAAATTAATTTATAGGAATAATCTAGAATTATTTATTGCCTTACTTTCTAATGGTTTTGATTTCTACACCTAAAGAAAAATTTCCTTTTCTTTTTCTGAACCAACAACTGTTACGATTATTAAATGAGATAGCATATGTTCACTACTGGCAAAAAGCACATTTTCAATAAATGTTACTTCTTTTCTCAGTCCCTTCTAACACAGGGCAACATGCCTGATGACAGTAAGATAGGTGTTTGTCAAATTTCAGAGCATATCTGATTCATCCAAAAATTTATGAAATATGTCACCACCTGATGCCCACTTCAGAACCATAGGATCAGAATTCCCAGGACTATGTCTAACAAGCTCTGATAGACACTCAGTACCAGAGCAGCTGATTATAAACTTAGGTTAAGCAGAGCCTACAACAATTTCTGGTTTTGTTTCTTTGGCTCTCAAAATTTGAATGAGTTCTGAATTAGTAGTTATAAAGAGAAATTTGGGGCTAGAACTTAGTATTTATTCCAGCTCCATCTTTTGCAGTGGAAGCTGAATCCAAGAGAGGCCTCATGACTTGCCAGGGACACCCACTCAGCTGCTGTTCATGGCATGGTTGTCTCACACCTGGGCTGGCTTTGAGCATTAAGTTCTAATTGGCTTCATGTGGTATCAACATTTACCTTGGGATCAAATTTACGTACTTTGGCTGCTTATATATAGAAGGCTCTATGCTGAATATGTCACACTGATCCTGTACTTGGAGGCTGTTCTTTGTACAAAAATAGCTCCCTAATTCTAATGACTGGCTATTTCTCACTTTTATTACCTGATATAATTACTTCTTGCCCAGTCTCCTGTGTAGTTGTGTGATTCATGACTATTATTAGCAGGAGGTGTGTGTGCACTTTAAAAGGAATATTGTGAGCAAAGATCATTGAACAAATACTGCCCAATCCCATTTGATTATTTTAATGTCTCAGGAACTTGAGAGATTTAGGTAAATATCTTTCGGAAGGATTGTTTCCTCTTATAGCTTCAAGTTGAATTGGCTTTTGGGAGTATAAAGTTGACCCATTGTTCAAATACAGACAATTTTAAATGCCTTTCCACCTATTTTAGAAATATACTATAAGAACATGAAAGGCCACCACATATGATTTAAACTGATGTTTTTGAAGTTGAATTCCTAAAATTGAAGGAGTATCTCAAGATTGGGTATAACTAATGTGCTCTCTCCTACCTGAAACTTGAGTTATTATTATTGGAAATTAGTTTCTCTCAGGCTGTCCCTTAGTGTTTTCTGAGCCAGGCCCAGGACGTAGTTCACATGTCTTCTCACTTGTTACCCCTACTTGTTTATCCAGCTGTGTCCTCGTCCGTGGCTGACTCTCAAGGGATTCCTCTCTTTTGCCTGAGGTGGTCCTCTACTGCTAACTGATGCTATTACACTGCTTATACTTCTGTCTTTTCATTCCCTATAACTCTGTTTTAAGAAGTTTCCTGAAGATTTGATAACAATGAAAAGGATATACAATACAGCAGAGAAAGACTAGGCCAGTACTCAGGTTCCCTAATAGCACTTAGGTTCCCTGCTTAACTCCAGGTCTTCCTTCACTAGGCTGGGGCAGCTCACTCCCTAGTGGATGCTTCTAAATGCTTCAAAGTTTGTGCTAGCTGTGTCCCATCCTTAGAGAGAAAAGAGAATTTCTTCACTATCTCTGTCTTTGGCCTACTTGCCTTAGATCATTAATCTATTTCTAGAACAAAGAAGAGAGGAACACCTAGGGTGGAGGACTCAAAACTTATACGCTGTGATGGTTCTGAGTCTGAGAGGCAGTGAACACCCAACCCTGCTCTGCTCAGGCTTTGGGGTAGCTTACTGGCACCTGGGAAAGGGGTGTTAGGAGTCTGAATGGCTGATTTTGATTATGCAAGGCCAGTTTTGGCATGGTGCTATAGGATCATCCTTCTTAGAAAAATCATCCAGCCAGGACTGTTCCTAATATTTGAGGGACCCAAGGTTATAGTATAAACAAAAGCCTGCATACCACATGTCTAAATCTTCAGAATTTATAAATCAAGCTACATCACAGCCTAGTCCTAGTGCCCAACATGGCCAAAGTGCTTCCTGGGGCTTGTCCTTGCAACCTGGAAGCTAAGGAGTCACACCCTGCCCCTGCCTGCAAAGGGTAGCCCAACTCTGCTGGGGGAGGCAGGACAGCCAGGCCAAGGCAGACCCAGGTTTGGGCTCAGACTGCTGTGAGTGAATTCACTGCCTGAACTCAGGATTCCCAACAGGAGCACTTTTGGGGAGAACTTTCCTTCCTTAAGCCTTAGTAATATCTCATGGCACCAGAGTTCTCCAGCACACTTAAGGAATTGCTATTTATGGAAGGGTTTTTGTACCCCAGAAGCAGAGGACTGAATAAATCATATTCCTCATTTTGTAGCACATAATTATCTCTGATTCATGCAAGGCACCTCTCTGAATCATTCGTTCGTTTATCCACAGCGAATTTATCATTGGGCACTGTATACACAGTGCTTTAGGGCTCACAATACTTTGTGAGGCTCATGAAAATGATTTAATTTCTTTTAAATCAGAAGTAAAAATGTGATTTCAGGTTAAAAAAGATGTTTTTATATACAGTATTAATATATTCATCTTTATACCAACATAGTTATAAAATATGATTTTAAATATATTTTCATGGACAAAAGAATTCACAAATGCAAAATAACTTAGGGCCTGTGGGTATCAGAACGTGGCCTTGTATTTACTCATCTCTTTATCTTATAACCTAGGCCTATTGTCCCCAACAAGCAACCCTTTTAATGGGTATATTTATTTCTATTTAAATGCTTTTTGAAAAATGTATATTGTTGCTTTGTGTGATATACCTTTTGTTTAAGTGAAATTGCATTGTCCTGCTTTTTTCCACAAGCACCATGTTTTTAAGATCAACTCATCCATGAGTATGTTCAGCTCCTTGCTTCTACCTGCTGCCAAATACTCCGCGGTGCACCCGCGCCAGTTCACTCACTCGGTCTCCCAGTGAGCCCACCCAGACTCCAGCTCCGCGCAGCCGCAGTGCTGCAGTGACCCGCCATGGAGCCATGGACGTTTCCCTCTCGGACCTGGGTGGGAATGCCAGGGTACATGCCAGAGGGCACTTACATGCTTATTTTGGCTAAGTAATACCAAAAGCTCTCTGGACGAAATGCTGTTTTCATATTTTTCTTTTTTTGTGTGCTAGTCATGTCAGGGTTTTGCTATCAGTTATGTTAGCTTCTTAAAATAAATTGGGTAGTTATTTTAAAATTTCACCATAAAGGGAATTTTATTAATGGCACTAGTTTATTTCTCTCACAAAAAACAACTCAACCACATGAAGTGAACATATCCTCAAGATTTTATTTTCTTCATCATAAAACAAAATATGAAGCTTAGAACTGGATCACTTGGCCCCTTCTCTTCTTATCTCCTCCCAGTTCAGAGTGCTTGCATCTCTTAATAGGCATTCAATACATTCAAGCCTCAGGACAGTCTTCTTTGTAGTGTTAGCCTTTTTGCCAAAAATCAGCTTAGTCTGCCCACTGTACCCACACTGCTCCCTGTTGTACAGAGTCCTTGCCATTCCTGTACTATGTCACTTTGTGGGGTTGGAGTTTGCCACACTCAGAGAAAGTCTAGCAGATTTTAGAAACATTCACCACCATGTTTGTGAGAGCATTATCAGCACAGAAAGCTGGGTACCTTTTTTAAAAAAATTTATTTGTATTAACATTGGTTAATAAAATTATATAATTTTCAGATGTACATTATAATTTGACATCTATATATTCTATTGTATGTTTACCACCCAAAGTCCAATTTCTTTCAGCTACCATATATTTGATCCCCTTTACCCACTTTGCCCTCTGCCCTATATTTGACCCCCTTTACTCTGTCTACCTTCCCCCTCCTCACCCACCTCCTACCCTTTGGTATCCACTAGTTCATTGTCCATGTCCATGAGTCTCTCTCTGTTTGTTTGTCCTGTTCATTTGTTGTTTTTAGGTTTATATCCCACATATAAGTGATATCATGTGATTTTTCAACTTTTTCTGTCTGGCTTATTTCACTTAGCATGATTATCTCAAGGTCCATTCATATTGTCGCAAATGGCAGTATTTCAGTTCTTCATATGGCTGAGTAATATTCCATTGTATATATGTACCACAGCTTCTTTAGCCAATCATCTGTCATAGGACACTTTGGTTGCTCCATGTCCTGGCCACCATGAATAATGCTGCTATGAACATCGGTGTGCAGATATCTTTTGAGATATGGGTTTTCAAGTCTTTGGGGGTAAATAGCCAGGAGAGGGATTGTTGGATCATATGGTAGATCAATTCTTAGTGTTTGGTAAACTTCATACTGTTTTCCATAGTGGCTGTACCAATTTGCAGTCCCACCAGAAGTGTATGAGGGTTCCTTTTTCTCCTCATCCTCTCCAACATCTGTAATTACTTTTCCTGTTGATTAGAGCTATTCTACCAGGTGTGAGATGGTATCTCATTGTGGTTTTAATTTGCATTTCCCTAATAGCTAGTGATGTTGAGTATTTTTTCATATATTTGTTGGCCATTTGTATACCTTCTTGGGAGAAGTGTCTGTTCAGGTCCTCTGACCATTTTTTGATCTTTGTTGTTGTTGTTATTGTTATTGAGTCATATGAGTTCTATGTATATTTTGGATATTGGACCCTTATTGGAGGCATTGCTTGCAAATATATTTTCATGTTTGGATAGTTGTCTCTTTACCTTGTTGATGGTTTCTTTTTCTGTGTGGAAACATTTTAGTTTGATGTAGTCCCATTCATTTATTTTTGCATTTACTTCCCTTGCCTGTGAGGTCAAATTTATAAAATCCTCTTTAAGTCCAAGGTCCTTGAATTTAGTTCCTATAGTTTCTTCTTTGCATTTTATTGTTTCCGGTCTTATGTTCAGGTCCTTAATCCATTTTAAGTTAATTTTGATGTGTGCTGATAGACAACAGTCTAGTTTCATTCTTTTTCAGGTGGCTTTCCAGTTTTCCCAGCACCGTTTATTGAAGAGGCTTTCCTTTCTCCACTGTATGTTTTTGGCATTTTTGGTGAAAATTATTTGCCCATGTAAATAGGGGATAACTTCTGGACTCTCCATTCTGTTCCACTGGTCTGTGTGTCTGTTTTGCCGTTTTGATTACTGTCGCTTTGCAGTGTAATTTGAAGTCAGGCAGAGTGATGCCTCCAGACTCATTCTTTTTTCCCAGGATGGCTTTGGCAATTCAGGATCTTTTGTGCTTCCATACAAATCTGATAATTTTTTGTTTCATTTCTTTAAAAAATGCTGATGGGATTTTGATGGGAGTTGTAGTAAATCTGTATAATGCTTTAGGTAAAATATGGTCATTCTAACTATGTTGATTCTTCTAATCCAAGAACACAAAATATCTTTTTCATTTCTTTGTATCTTTTTCAATTTCTTTTAACAGGGTCTTATAGTTTTCATTATATAGGTCCTTCACATGTTTCATTAGATTTATTCCTAGGTATTTTATTCTTTTTGTTGCAATTGCAAAAGAAATTTTTTTTTTCACTCTTTTTTCTAAGACTTCTTATTAGTGTATAAGAACGTTATGGATTTTTGAATGATGATTTTGTATCCAGAAACTTTACTGTATTTGCTTATTATTTCTAGTAGTGATCTTGTAAAGTCTTTAGGGTTTTCTATACAGAGAATCATGTCATCCACAAATAGTGACAGTTTGACTTCTTCATTTCTTATTTGGATGCCTTTTATATCTTTCTCTTACCTGATTGTACTTGCTAGGACCTCCAATGTTATATTGAATAACAGCGGCAATAATGTACAGCCTTGCCTTATTTCCTGATCCTAGAAGGAAGGTTTTTAGTTTCTCACCATTAAGTATAATGTTGATTGAGGGTTTGTCATAGATGGCCTTTATTATGTTAAGGTACCTTCCTTCTATATTGATTTTGTTAAGTGTTTTGATCATAAATGGATGCTGTATCTTGTCGAAAGCTTTTCAGCATCTATTGATATAATCATATGGTTCTCGTTTTTTAATTTGCTTATATGGTATATCACATTAATCAATTTGCATATGTTGAACCATCCCTGTGCCTCTGGGATAAAGCCCACTTGATCGTGGGGTATAATCTTTTTAATATGTTGCTGTATTCAGTTCACTAGTATCTTATTTAGGATTTTTGCATCTGTGTTCATGAGAGATATTGGTTTGTGGTTTTCTTTGTGTTATCTTTACCAGGTTTTGGTATCAGAGTAATATTGACCTCATAAAATGAGTTGGGAAGTATTGCCTCCTCTTTGATTTTTTGGAAGTGTTTGAGGAGAATAGATATTAAATCTTCTTTGAATGTTTGGTAGAATTCACTGGTAAAGCTATTGGGTCCTGGACTTTTACTTTTTGTTAGGTTTTTGATGATTGTTTTAATTTCTATACTGCTTATCTATCTATTTAGATTTTCTAGTTCTTCTTGATTCAGTCTAAGAATATTGTATTTTTCTAAGTACTGGTCCATTTCATCTAGGTTATTAAATTTGGTGTTATATAGTTTTTCATAGTATTAATTCATTTTTATAGTCCATATCTATCTTGCTCAGTGTGATGTCTCTGGCACCTAGCACAGGACCTGGCACCAGATCTTATTGAATGGATGACTTCATATCCATAATAATATTTTGGCTACTCTTCCTTAGCTGCAGGAGCTGTCAGTGTTGGGTGCTACTTTTACCTGAGTGACTTACTTGGGCCATATATGGAGCACTGGTGTTATGTAAATGCTGTGGTGATTGTTTTGCATAACGTATGTTTATGTTGTTGTATAATAAGGGTAAAGCCACAGTCATGTGTACAAGGATTGAGGTTATACTTGAAGGGTGAGGTCGTATTTGAAGGATGAGATAATTCATTGTGTCATCAACTAGGCAAGAAGCCTCTGTCTTACAATTGGTTGGGAGAAGTGTAGGTGGGTAACAGAATGGGAAGTCTTTCTTTCTCTTGTACTTGACCACTTGTCAATATGACTTGGGAAGAGACATTGAGAAGGAGGTCTTTACATGATACCTTCCATGTGGCCTTTTTTTTCTCTGAGTCGCAGCCCTATCTTATTATACCTGTGAAATGAGACAGCAATGCTGTGGCTCCAAAGAGCTGGGACTTCTTCTTTCTCTTGGCTCTCAGTAGTTGACCAGGGATTCCCTACTTTGTCACTATCGACTTCTTGGACTAGATAGTTCTTTGTTGTAGGGGCTGTGCTGGGCTTTGTGGGAGGGTTAGTAGCATCGTACTTTAAGTACTGTAGCAGGTAAAATGGAATGCTCTACTTACTAGATGACAATAGCATCTCCTCAGTTGTGATGACAAAAAATGTTTCCAGACTTTGCTAAATGTCCCCTGGGGAATCTTGTTTAAGAACCCCTGAACTAGAATTTTATGTTTTCTGTATTTACTCCCTTTGGCATTTTGTGAAGTCTTCTTGAAAATTCTATCCTGTCTCTATTGTGCTAAGGGGCAAGAAAACACTTCTTGAATATGCACAAACTGGGTCCTTAAAGGAGGAGCAAGCAGACATTGGAAGCTACTGTGGTTGATGGTGGCAGTAGAAATAAAAGCCAAAGAATCCTGAGGGGAAACAAATTCAGCAGCTTTCCACCTGGAGATTCTCCAGGAATTTGAACTTCAAAGAGTTTGACACTTTAAGGAGGGATGGTGGTTTGTTTATGTTGTTCATTCTGTGAATTTATGGATTTTTTTTCCCCACTATGAGGCAGGTAGACATTTGAGAAGTTCTGAATAAATGTCATGCCACTTTATTGAGGCCTAATTAGAACTGAGTTTTATAGTTCTTAACTGGGAAAGGGAAAATACAAAGAGTAAAAATCTATCATGACTGAAACCCCAAGAAATAAAGATGCAGAGCGCTTAATGGCTTTTCCAGCTATTTTAGAATTTAAGAGAGAATGACGGTGCTGTTCCTGGTGGCTAAGCATCTGGAAATGTTTTGCCCTTGTTTTCTGGGCACCATGGTTAACTCACAAGGGACTCTCCCTCTTGGCATCTTTTACATGAAGTACTAGTTGCAACTTGTTGGCAAAGATAAGATTGATGGATCTTTCGATTCCCCATGCTTTCCTTTCCTTGTCCTTTGAAACATTCCACCCAGGCCCTGAAATGCGAGCCCATGGAACAGTACAACGAGGTGGCTTGCAAAGCAGGCGCAAAGTTTTGAAAAACCTCTCAGTATAGGTTTCTTTGGACAAATGACAGCTCAATAAATTTATGTCCTAGAGCTAATTTGCATTTCTTAAAAATTTGAGATACTGTGGAATAGGTAGGGATATTGCCGGGGACAGTTTGCATATTGATCTGAGTTCAAGAAACATTATTAAATGGTGCAAGAGACTGGGCAAGACATTGGATAAGGAGGGGAAGTTGGTCAGGCAAGACTGCTTTTGGGAGTATACTCATTTTGTAATGCAATATTTTCTCCTTTAAGGGATGTGGGACAGTGGGCAGTAACGATTTTTAATCAAGAAAGTAACATCAGATTTATTAAATTAGCAAATGAATGTAGCATTGATGCAGCAGAATTTCCAAAATATAAGTGCACTGCTGGTGGTACATGGGATGATTGTAGGTGGACTGTGCAGGGCTGACACTCAACTGGTAAGGACTGACAGAGCCTTCTGCTCATTTGTGCCTTTCTGCCATTCTGGATTGTTACATATTTCATATATAACTCCTAGGTGCATGGACACATTTAAAAATGTTGGTAGTTATATTCAACTGTGAATTCAGAAACTATGGTATAATATAAAAAATTCTCTTAAAATGCATGTATTCAAGAAAAGATGAGTTAATTTAAAAAATTAAATAATAGAATAGACACACAAGTAAAATCCTGAAGGTGGCATGTGAATGACTAAAGTTTGGGAAACACACACAGAGGAACAAGAGGTTAGAGAAAGATAACTGGTTAATAGTCATTTGATTCACTGGCATGACCAGTCTTTGATGGGTGGAATAACAGGTTTGCAGTATTAAGCCAACTCAATATTTACATTTTTAGCCTTTTACCTTCATTGAGCATGAAAATTTCTATTCCAGTTAAAAGGACTTTAAGGACTGGGGAGGTAAATGGAGAAAATTCATGGAACCAGAGGAATCCCAAAATATCAGTCTAGGCTTTTGCTATGGGAGGGCAAATGTTAAGCTTATTTTAGAATGAAGTTGTGGAGAAGAAAGGTGGGTAGAAGGATTAGTGTTTAGTCTCTTCTTTCTGGGAATAACTGTTCAGCCAGGGAACCTAGCCCAGTCATAAACTGTCTCCCCAAGCACACACAAATAACCATAACTGGGACTGTCTCTGGGGTGGGGAAGCCGAGGACTAAGGGACAACAGGCATGAGGAAGAGAATTGCTTTTCATTGCATATCCTTTTGTATCTTTTAAATTATTTATGGTATTTAAGTATTTTCTGTTTGAAATACAAATTTTAAAAATTAAAATAAAGTACCACAGGCTCATATCTAAAAGTTTGTTAAGCCTTGAATTCTATATCTGTAAATATTTTGAGCATTTTTAAAAGTCTTTTCTCTACTTACTCATGAATGGACCCATGCTGTGAACTTTCCTAAAATCTCTCAAAGGCTCACAAAATTCTAACAAGCAGCATCTGGCCTCAGTGTACCTCATACCTCTTGCTGAGTGGCCCCAAGCTCTAGCAGCACTAGCAGCAAGTGGCCTTGGTTCGCAGGTTGACCTCTTGGGGCACTTTCAAGCCCACTGTGTGGTGGCCATCTGTGGATGGCCTGGTGACTCTTGTCAAGTGTCCCTGGGAAGTACAAAGACTGTGGCTGAACTTGGTCTGAGGTTGGGCCCCTCCCAGGAGGCCTATGGGCCGGCACACTGGTGGCTGGCTTCAGCTGGAGCCAGAGCACCACCCAGGGCTGCATCTGAGAAGGACACACCCAAAAGCAGACTGGGTAGGCACCAGAGCTGTGCTAAGTGAATCCTGGTCTGTAGCATCAGATCCTCACTAACTAATCCTTACAACCAATCAACCTAAGAGTCAATTCCTCCTATGGATGTGCAAACAGCAACCAAAGCACAACTACAACAGGAGGGCATACAGAACCCAAACAAGGTACCAGATACAAAGAAGAGAGAGGAAGAAATTGAGGACCTATTTGAAGAAATGATGATGGCAAATTCCCCTAATCTGGTGAAGGAAATAGACATAGATATACAACCCTAGAAAGCACACAGAGTCCCAAATAGGATGAACTCAAAGCAGCCCACACCAAGACACATCATATTAAAATGCTAAAGGTTAAAGACAAAGAGAGAATCTTAAAAGCTTCAAGAGAAAAGCAGTCAGATATTTACAGGGAAAACTGTTGTAAGACTGTCAGCTGATTTATCAACAGAAACTTTGCAGGCCAGAAGGGATTGGCATGAAAAGTGATGAAAAGCAAGGACCTATAACCAAGATTACCCTACCCAATGAAGCTATCATTAAGAATCGAAGGACAGATAAAGAGCCTTCCAGACAAGAAAAAGCTAAAGGAGTTCATTGCCACCAAGCCAGTATTACAAGACATGTTAAATGGACTTCTTTAAGTAGAAAACAAAATATGTGTTAAAAATATGAATAATAGCATGTGGCTGCCACACTATCTCAGCATCCAGGATCTCTGTACCAGGTCCCTATTTGGAAAATGCAGCAAAGATGGAGTACATAACTTGTCTAAGACACCCAGTTGAGAGGTGGTAAAGCCATGATTCAAACCCATATGTTCTCACTCTAGATCCCTGGTTCTCATACTTGGAGTGACTTCAGAAACATGGCAGAGTGAGAGACATCTCTGGATCTCTCCCCTTGAAATAACAATAAGCTAAATATCTAAAACTTAACAAAAACACCCAAACTGCACACCAGCACATTTGAACATGGGCTCTGCACATAAGAACTACCACAGGTCAGAACCTTGGGTGTAGGGTGGTGGACAAGGAGAAATAAACAGCTGCCCCTCACAACTGCCTGAGCTTTCTATAGAAGGAGGGGAAGAAGAGGAGGTGAGGCGAGCTCCCTGAACAGCCCTGCCTGGGAAAGCTGTGAGCTCCATGTGCTGGCAACAATTCCCAGTCATCAGGGCAGAAGTCAGAGAAACAGGGATGGCAGAAAAGTGAGAACAGTAGAGAAACAACAGTTGATTTTTATCAGCTGTGGTTGCAAAAATGAGACTGAGCTGTAGCCCTCATCCCCCCAACACAAAGGGCCCCTCCCCCTTACCCTATGAGACGAAACACTGCAGAGCTCCAGGAGAATATGAGTAAACGCTACCAAAACTTTTGCTAACACTGACAGGAACTGAAACTGAGAGTAATGAGGGTGATTAAATATCTACAAGAAAAAAAACATTATTAAGACTATATAAAGCAGAGATCCAAGAGGCTTAGATGCCATCTATTGGGAATCAAAGGAAATTGAGAATTTCCCAAATCTAAGGAATGAGCTGGAGCTTGGAATTCAAGTCATCGGAACACCCCATTATCTCAACCCCAAAAGGCCTTCACCAAGACACATTGTATTGAAATTATCAAAAATCTATGACAAAGACAGAATTCTCAGGACGGCCAAGGAAAAGAAGATGGTAACCTATAAAGAAAAACCCATTAGATTATCGTCGGACTTCTCAGCATGAATCTTATGAACCAGAAAGGAGTGGAATCAAATATTCAAACTATTAAATGAAAGGAACTACCAGCCTAGAATAATGTATTCAGCTAAGATCTTTAGATATAAAAGAGAAATTAAGACCTTTCCAGACACACAAAAATTGAAGGAATTCTCCACTATGAGGCCTACAATACAGGAAATACTGAAAGAGGTCAGCTCACCTAAGACAAAATGAAAAAAAAAAAAACATAATTAGGAGTAAGGTGACTAGCAGACTGATAGAAGCAGATAAATGCAACCCTTACCAGGCACAAGGCATTATAAACTTAAAAATAAGAAAATATTTGACATAGCAAGATAGTAATGAACATTCAGTATACATACAGACTATTTGAGACAACAATGACTGAAAGGGGGAGGATTCAAAGATCCAAATTTGCAAAGGGGAATGGAGATAAAGCATACACAGAAGAAAAGGGATGACTATCTAACTATATCTATATCATCTATATCTATATCTATAACTATATTTTATATATTTGTAATGTTAACTACATGCCAAAGATTCAGAACCAAAGTATATAACATAAAACAAGAAGGACCAGAGGGAAAACCTACAAAAGCCAACCAAAATAAAGAAAACAGAAACACAAAGACAAGTAAGCAATGGAAATACCAAGCTACCAGAAAGCAAAAGATAAAATGGCTATAAGAATACCTCATATTTCAATAATCACCCTAAATGTAAATGGATTTAACCCACCAATAAAAAGGCACAGAGTTGCAGAATGGATCAAAAACCAAAATCCAACCATATGCTGCCTTCAGGAGACACATCTCAGCTCCAAAGACAAATATAGACTCAAAGTGAAAGGGTTGAAAATAATATTTCAAGCAAATGGCATGCAGAGAAAAGAGGGAGTAGCAGTTCTAATATCAGATGAAATAGACTTCAAAATAAAAAGGTAAAGAAAGATACTGAGGGACACTTCATAATGATAAAGGGAATCATGCATCAAGAAGACATAGCACTTATTAATATCTATGCTACCAATCAGGGAGCCTTGAAATATATAAAGCAATTATTAACAAAACCAAAGGGAAAAAGAGACCAAAACATTATCATAGTAGGGGACCTAAATACCCCACTGTCAGATATGGACAGATCATTCAAACAGAAAAGCAATAAGGAAATAACATCCTTAAATGATATTAGACCAACTGGACATAATTGACATTTATAGAGCCTTTTATCCCAAAACAGCTGCTTATACATTCTTTTTTAGTACACCTGGAACATTCTCAAGGATTGACCACACACTGGGACACAAATATAATAGCCTCAACAAATATAAGAGGGTTGAAATCATACCAAACATATTCTCTAATCATAATGCTTTGAAACTAGAGATCAATTGTAAAAAGAAAGAGGAAAGAACCACAAATACATGGAAATTAAACAACATACTACTGAAGAATAACTGGGTCAGAGAAGAAATAAAAAGAGAGAGCAAGAAATACATAGAAACAAATGGTAATGATAGCACAACATATCAAAACTTTTGGGACACGGCAAAAGCAGTCATAAGAAGAAAATTCATATCATTACAGGCTTACCTCCAAAAACAGAGATGAAAGAGGGGAAATATGACAGACACAGTAGAAATACAAAGGATCATACAAGAATACTATGAAAAAGTATATAACACCAATTTAATAACCTAGAAGAAATGGACCAGTACTTAGAAAAATACAGCTTTCCCAGACTGATTCAAGAAGAACTGGAAAATATAAATAGACCAATCAGCAGTATGGAACTTGTAACAATCATCAAAAAATTACCAAAAAGTTAAAGTCCAGGACCCAATGACTTCACCAGTGAATTCTACCAAACATTCAAAGAAGATTTAATATCTATTCTTATGATAGATTATTGGCTAAAGAAGCTGTGACACATATATACAATGAAATATTACTCAGCCATAAGAAGAACTGAAATACTGCCATTTGCAACAACATGGATAGACCTTGAGATAATCATGCAAAGTGAAATAAGCCAGAGAGAAGAAGTTGACAATCACATGACATCACTTATATGTGGGATATAAACCTAAAAGCAACAAATGAACAGAACAAACAAACAGAGACTCATGGACATGGACAATGGACTAGAGAGTAGAGGGGAGGGGGAAGAGGGTAGATACACAGGGGGAAATTTTTTAAAATCATTTCTTCGATTTAAAAAATTAATTAATTAATTAATTAAAGTAAATAAATAAAAATATGAATAATAAAATGGCAATAAATACATATCAACAATTCAAATGAAAATGGGTTATATATGCCAATCAAAAGATAGGGTGGCCGAATGGATAAGAAAACAAGACCCTTACATGTGCTTTCTACAAGACTCACTTTAGATGAAAAGACACAGACTGAAAGTAAAATATAGAAGATTTTTCATCAAAATGGAAATGAAAAAAAATCTGGGATAGCAATGCTTAATACTAATATGGAACATTACTTGTAAAATTTTTACTATTATGCAGGAAATGATATAAGACATCTCTTGCAGAGTTCTTTTAGTAAATCTTTTTAGTAAACCTAGTTAATTCTTCCCTCTTTACTCTAGGAAAATGGCTCTCTCTCTCAAATCCCGATAATTGCCCTGAAACTGGTGACTCAGATCCTCTGGCTATTGATAAGGGTCATTGGCCCATTGTCAGCAGAAATAGTGTTAGGCCAGACAGGGTCCTTAGAGTCTGAGAGGGGAAGGGTCTTTAGGCCAAAGGTTTTTTACATTCTTTAGGAAATATATTAACCAAGCCTATTTTTTTTTACTCACTTAATAGGCAAATCAATAATAGAAATATATCACTAATAGATATATGACTTAAGTAACAAGTTTGTATCTTCATTCCTTGTCTAGGGACTGAGGCAGCACTTCAGCAGGAAACCCAAGACCCCACACTAACTAAGACAGAAAGAGATTCATGAAACCCTAGTAGGCAGGGACAACACCCCTTCTCAGCAGAAAGTGGATACAGAAGAGACCTCTGTCCTTCAACACCCATACTAATAATAAGGAGGCTCATGGCTTTTAGAAAAGAGTTAGGCACAAAAGTTGGTTAGGGGGTTTCGGGTCTGCCTGCGAAAACATTGAGGTTATCCTATCCTAGAAGGGGACTGCCCTAATCCAACTGAATTAAATAAACCAGAAGGCATTTTTAGGCTAAAAGTAACTCATAAAAAGGAACAAATGAGCATAGAATTAGGTACCAGTTTAAGCCAATCACTCTCACCTGTGCAATAAAGACCCCCAACGACCTTCAATTCACCTGAGCTTCATTACACCCTTATTAAAATATGATGCATATGCCCAGAAGTTCATTAATTTTATTATAACAGACTGAATTCTGGGAATGAACATCCGCAGAAAGTAAATGATGAATCACTGAGTCCTGTCGATCTTAGTTGTCAATCTAGGAAGCCCACCCCTCTAAGAAAAGTAACACCCACAGCTAATAGGGATACAAACCTCAAAGGCTTTGTTGCCAGGCCTTTTGAGTCACACTTTTCTTGCCTAGGCCTGCTTTCACATCAGAAGTATACTTACCCTTCGAATAAAGCTTTTCTTTCGGCTGTATTTCAGTGTCTTGCTCAATTCTTTGTTCAAGATATCGAGAACCTGGACAACATGCCAGGAGAGGATCCCCACTCTTTGATAACAATACCAGACAAAATAGACTTTAAAACAAAGACTTTAAAACAAGAGACAAAATAGAACCTAGTAATCCTGCTTCTAGCTATTTATCTGAAGAAACTCAAAATGCTACTTCGAAGAGACATATGCATCCATATGTTTATTGTAGCATTATTTACAATAGCCAGAATGTGAAGGCCACCTGGGTGTTCATTAATAGATAAATGGGCTATTTATCAGCCATAAAAAAGAATGAAATCTTGCCATCTGCAACAACATGAATGGACCTAGAGGGTATTGTGCTGAGTGGAGTAAGTCAGACAGAGAATGCAAATGTTATATGATTTCATTTACATGTGGAATTAAGGAACAAAATAAATAGCACAGAAAGAAACTTACAGATACAGAGAACGTTTTGAGGGTTTCCAGATGGGAGGAGATTGGGGGAGTTGGTGAAAGTGGGGAAGGGATTAAGAAATAGAGATTGGTAGTTACAAAATAGTCAGGGGATGTAAAGTACAGCATAAGAAATATAGTTGATAATATTGTAATAACTATGTATGGTGTCAAACAAATACTAGATTTACCTGGTGATAATCTTTTAAGTTATATAAATGTCTAATCACTGTTTTGTAGACCTGAAACTAATATAATATTGTACACCAACTATAATTGAAAAATAAAAAAATATATAGAACACTTTAAAAAAGAAAAAAGAACAAAAGGAGTAAATATATATAAAGTTTTCAATACAAGGTGTCAATGAAATGAGGATGACATTAATGATAACAGCCACTAGGAGAGAGCTCATCTGCTCTGGCCCATAGATGATTTTGCATTCCCACAGAACCCCTGCAGGGTAAGTATTCCGTCTACTTTGTCTACATTACGGATGCTAGTAGATGCTGCAGTCATGACTGGGACCTGGGTCTCTCTGATTCTTAGTCAGGTAATGGTGATAATGATGTTTGGTGCCATGCAAAGATAGTGAGAGAGAGCAAGGAAGAATGCCCCAAGGAAAGTTCAAAAGTCTGACCCCAGTCTTGGTCTCCGTGTAGCAGACAGGGAGACAGAGGTGACAGGTCATGATCAGAGGTGGGAAGGCAGCCCTATTTGCACTGCACCCTACTAGAGACTGGGGCAGAAGAACAACTGAAAACCAAGGCCAACAGTCCTAAAACTGTTGTCAGCTTTAAATAAAATGTAAAATATGTGACACACAGCATAAGCTCAATGAATGGTAATTGTTTCCAGTAGGGAAAGGGAGCAGGAGAATTCAACTCTCCCTGGATCTGGTAGGAATGAAGACTGAAATATTCTCCAGGTCAAAGATGCCCCTGAAGAAGGAAAAATCAGGAAAAGCCTGGGGAAATCAGGTAAGGCTGAGGAGCATGTCTTGCCAGATCAGTCAAAAGGGTATTTTTTGATAACACAAAAGGTGAAATGATACTGGTAGTTATCAGTTAGGGAGTGCTTTTTTCAGGCACCATACCAAAGACATTAAAAAAAAAGTTATACTTACACAAATTTTTGTTTTTCTTAAAGACCACCTAACAGCTCAATTAAAAACAATAGGACACACGAATGACTCTTTATAGACTTTAAGAATGGTTTCTCAAATAAATACAAAAAAAAAGTGTTCCTAATTTCAGCTAGTAATATTAACATTACGATTGGCCAAATAATTTCTACTGTTTGGGGATTTGACAAAAGGGAGGGTGGCAGGGAACTTGCTGGGTTGAGACTTCCTTCTCTGGATGTTAAAGTTTTGTTGTTAAGGATAGTTTTTTAAAAGCACAGCTTTATTGAGATATAATTTATATACATTAAATTTACCTTCTTAAAATGTACAATTGAGTGGGGTTTTTTTTTAGTATGTTTACAAAATAGCTCAACCACCAACTCTCATTTCAGAACATTTCTATTGAAAATGAATTTTCTACTCAAAAGGCTAAACTTATAATCAGCTCTTTGTTCTGCTTCTATAGATATGTTGACTGCACAGGCCCAAGGGCAAGGTGACCTTGAAATTAACTAAAGACTCATCCACCCTTTTGCTTGTCTATCTAGATAACAAATGTATTGCCTGAGTTTCTGTCTGAAAATCTACTGCTCTGTTACTGCCTGTAATCCACAGCAACTCCCCGGTCTGTAACCTGGATAAGCCCTATAAAAGCAAGGTTGTCCCTGAACTCTGGGGCCAGATCTTCAGAGCACTAACTCTTCTGGGACTGCCAGCGTAATAAACCTGAGTTCTCTGACTCTCCAAGTGGTGCTTGGTTTCTTGCTGGTCTGATTTTTTTTCTGCAACAACATCACCCCCAAAAGAAACCCAGACCCTTTAGTAGTCACTCCCTATTTCCTCCTCCCCCTAAACTCGTTCTGTCTCTATGGATTTGCCTATTCTGGATATTTTGTATAAATAGAATTACATAATGTGTGGCTTTTTGTGACTTGCTTCTTTCACTTAGTATAATATTTTCAAGGTTCATCCATGTTGTGGTATATATGTGGAAAGCATTAAAAAACAAAAAAACAAAAAGATATATCATCCTCACTAAAAACAAAACAAAACCAAAATCAACTTCTAGTTAGTTTCTGATAGAAAAATACCCATCTGCCAACTCAGGGTTATCCAGGTCTTAGTACATCTGAACTGTCTGTGTCCTTTACCTCTTTTTCCTTTTCTGCTACAGTCCTCACTTCTTTTAGGCTAAATTAAAAAAAAAAAAAAACAAGAAGAAACAATCTCCTTTTTTTAGCACACAACTTTCACTTCTGTATCTGCTGACTGATCACATGGGAACTTACCTCATTCTGGGAATAATAATGGAGGATTTCCTCCCTGGACAATGTTATGTGAAAGGCAAGCAAGCACTTTTTTTATTCTGCAAGCCAGAATTTTCGTAAATAACCTAGAAACATGCATTTACTTATTGCATGGCACTATATAAGATGCTCTGTGAGATATAAAGATGAAAAAATAAAGACCTGCTTTAGGTAGCTTATATTCTAATGAGATCTAAAACATTCTTGATAACATTTATTGTCTTTTATTATGCTACACTTCTTTTCGAGAATAAATGTTCTGTTAGCCTCCCCAACGCCTACAATGTTTTGCACAAAGTGGGCCTTATTTTTAGGATGTCCAAAGGAAAATGTACAAAAAGTGCTGAGAAAGGTCAGAGGAGGGGTGGAGAGATCCAAGAAAGCTACATGGAGAAAAAGGTTTCTGTGGTAAGCTGTGAAGGATGATCAGGATTCAGGCGTGTGGAGCTGGAAAGAGAATTCTGGGAAGAAGACAAGTAGAGAGGTGAAACAGTGTGAGGCTTGGAACAGTAACTGTGAAATAAAGGTAATAATGACTTAACTTTGAAATAGAAGAGAAGGAAGTTGAGAAGGTTATATAATTGGCCTAAACTTTGAAGTAAAGAAAGAAGCAAGGGTGTCTTTAAAGAAGGAAAGGAATAGGGGTGAGATATGAGTCTAAAGGAATGTGGAAAAGGCTTGTCTATAGGGGATGGCTTAGGAACCAAATAGACATTAAGACAAGAGATCATGAAGTGTTAGTGGGTCATAAAATTGTAGATATCTACAAATATTGGATGATTTAGGTTATAGTTTAACTAATTTTTTAATTATGTTGGTGTACATAACATTTTATATTTTAATAATTTTAGATTCTATTGAGAATTAAAATATAGTATACATTCATTTATTTATTGTCTAGTCAACAAACATTATTAAACACTGCTTTAGGCTCTGGGAACACAGAAGTGAACAAGATAAACAAGATTTCTGCCTTTTTAAACATGTACATTCAAGTGGGGAGAAACAGACCAAAAAACCCCAAGTAACAAAAATATGGGTAATATTAGCAGAAACAAATACATACAGTTAAACATCATTAATTCAAAAATAATACAAAGCATTAAGAATGGCTATTTTCTAGCTAACTAACAATTGTTTTCTAATACAAATATTAGAAAAAGTAAACATAATTCATTCAAAGTTCATTTTCTCTAGTGCTTCATATGTCAAATTAACAAGGTTTTATTGCATCAAGTCAGGAAGTTATTCAGCACAGTATGACAGTTTGAAAATGTTTGGGACTCTTCAACACAGAGTATTATGATTAATTTCCAGAGACTCATGCTAAGAGTGGTGAAGTCTTGGTAACAATAGATAACACTGTATTTTTTCCTCTCAAATGTACATATTTAGATGCAGAAAATGCAAAAATGCTTAGACACATAAGAAACCATTCCTACTTTCAAAGAGTTCCCAGTTCCCAGTTCCTATAGGATCAAAGAATTCATTAGAAAGCTAACAAAATACACTGTAAAATACACTGCCCTTCCAAGTACTGAGGAAGGGCATTCACTAATGTCACAAATAACTACTGAACTTGGCCTTGAAGGATAAGGGGGAAGGAAGAGTGATCTGCTCAGGGAGAAACAACTGCATTAACAAAGGTGAGGAAAAAGTAGGTATAGAGAAAGAAAACTAATATTTATTGTGTTCTAAGCACAACATTTGGTCATAGTAGACATTTTATACATATTTGTTCAGTAAATAGCCATTCTTGATAGGAAAAGATCATTGCAGTCATTTTGTAGATAAAGAGATTAAATAATAGTTCTAAAGTCACATGGCTAGAAGTGGTAGAGTTAGATATTGACCCCAGGCTGTCTGCCTAGCAAGTGTATATTCTTTGCCCTGTCCAGCTGTGTGACTAAAATATAGAGTGTTTGCATGAGATAGCAGAGTGGGCATTGTAGCCAGGAGTGAACTGAGAAATACAAGTTGGGACTCTCCTTAGTGGAGGCCACCATCTTAAAGTAGGACAGTGATGTAATCAGTCTTTATTTGAAGAAGATAACTGTGATAGAGTGGGGATGGAGGAAGTGGCTATGACAGTAAACTGATAAACAAGTTAAAAAATGCTATCGTGCAGAGCTGATGCAGAAGGATATGAAACCAAGCAAGGGCTCTGGGCATGGGGGCTGACTGTGATCTTTCCACCTGCCACTGGCCCATGGTGCTGCTACAATTACTTTGGCTGTTCTTTGTCAATATGAAATTCTTTTAGTTTTGCATGCAACAGACTTTGCAAATTTATATTTGCTCTTCAAAATTAGAAGAGGTTTTATTAAGTGGAAAAACAGTAGCTTCTCCCACAAGGTAATAAGGAAGAAGGCACATTTTAGGAGAAACTGGTTTTGGTGTAGTAAAACTCTGAAGCGTGGTGGTCATAATGATATAACCAAATAATTATAATATGGGTGGGTGGGGGGGTCTATGTGCTATTAAATATAAGACTCTTTTAGCGTATTTTAACTGGTTAGGAAAGCTATATTTATGCATCATATCTTTCTGAAAACAATCTTCCTCTAAAATACTCCAAAACACCAAAGTAAAACATCTGGTACCAGGCAGTATGTAAAAATAACCTTTTATCTAGCAGCTATTTTTGATGGCAACTGGGGCCATCATTCAGAATTGCTCTACCTCACTGCCACCTGCTGGTCAAGGCCCAGTACAACCCACAACCATATGACCATAATGATCAGCATCTGAATGAGTGTCCCCCGAAGGCTGCAAAAAGGATCTCAATTTTTCCTGTTAAGAAAATACATTGCCTTTTTAACTTACATCCAGGGCCAGGTCCTGGTTTTGTGGGTCCTGTAGTGTATTCAGTTGGGAGGACCTCTTTAAGATGAGAGAATACAAAATTACAATTACAGAAATCAGGTATGAAAAAGTATTTTAAAATAAAAGAAGTGACAACAAAACATAAATTTTGAAAAGCTGATAAGTACCACATACACCACAATCCAGAAAAATAAAATATTTTTTATTAGTTAACTATCTGACACTCCTCTCTAACCTCGTTTCCCCTACATTTAAAAAATTCTTTCTCTTCATAAAAAAATGATTTTATAATATTTTCTATGGCAAATATTAACCATGATTCATCAAAATTTGTTTACTGTTGATAGCTGAGAAGAATTTCCCTCAAAATTATATTTTATTAGTAGTTATGTACAAATACATTGAGGTTTGGGGTCAAACATGAGGAAATCTTTATCACTCATATAGAAGCTGTAAGATTTCAGGATATTTTCCAGTTTCCTTGTATAGTATTTAATCTTGAATACTGCTTAAATTGATGGCACTTATTACTAGTTTGTCTCTATGACCCCTGTGATGGGTATATTATAATTTCTGTTATCTTTTTAGATGGCAATGTTTCATATCTAATTAACAAGAAATTTAAATGTTTCCAATTAAATATATTTTTTCTCCTCTTTATTCATAAAATTATTAAACAATTAAAAAACCTATTTATTATTCTATTTGAAGTTTATCTCTTCTCTTTGATTACTGCTTTTGATATGACATAAGAAATATTTTGGTCACAATTTACTTTTCAATGTCATACTAATTTTTATTGATTTCGTTCTTCATAGTAAGCACTTTTCATATTCAATTAATATTTTAATCTGAATTTTCTTTGAAATGGTAACTGTGAGGTGTTATGGGTGTGTTTTTATCGTGGCAATCATTTCACAATATATGCATATAACACATAATACATCACATTGTATACTTAAATTTATACAACTTTGTCAATTTTACCTCAATAATGCTAGAAAAAGTTTTTCTTTCAGTTCTTTAATACATGAATGATAAGTCAAATAATGTCTGTTGCTTCTCACTTGTTTTACTGAAACTTTCAAAAACTACTTTCAAAACTGCAGCTAACAAAACACATTCTCTACTCAATTTTTGCCTAGAAGGAACCCCAAACTGCCTGCAGCCATGCTAATGCTTTTGACCCTAGGGAAATGTGACAGATGGGAAGTTAAACTGGATAGGGACAGCTGTCTGAACCACCTGTGATTAAAATATCTTACTTTTGAAAATTTTATGAAAACATCTTATGAGCACAGTGCTGGGGCCCCTTGCAGGGATCATTAACTACACTGGAAAATTTTATAGATCTCACTGTAATTTCTTCTGTTCCCAGGAAGTGCCAGGGTTTGGAGGCAACTTTGTATTAATTATAGATTCCATTCTGCTGTTTCTGTCCCTGCAGAAAACTGCTTTAATTTAGATCAGGTGAATGGAAAGTCAGTCTAAAATAGACAGGATTCAGAAATAGGAATTATTTTTAAATGTACATTTTAAAGGCATGAACTAAAAAACAAGGGACTGATTTAGTTTTGTCCCTGCAATAACTTGACCTTGGTAAGTCACTTACTCTCCTCTGTAAAATGAGAGAACTGGGGTATCTGCTTAACTAAGTAACTAGATGACTTCTAAGATTTTTTTTAACTCTAAAACTCTTTGAACTTGATGTACGTATAGAACACACACTAGGCTGTTGTCAAGAAGAGAGCATATTAGACCTTTTAAAAAAAAACTTGCAAAAATTATTTGTAATTAGTGTGATCATTTTTTATTTGTGTGCTACCAAGCTTGAAAATTTTGGTTTAATAAATGAGCTAAACATTTGCTCTAGTCACAATCTCATATGTATTTTTAACTGGCCCAGAACCCTACATTCTTCTATTACAGTATACCATTTATTTACTTACAGTGCATTTCCATGATGATTATCATTGATTTAATATTGTCAAATTAATATTGTATGTATATATGTATATATTACTAGGAAAAGCATCATTATGTCATTAGGCTTTCGTTATTATTGTTGCAAATCTCCACCTTCTAGGGAAAAAATATTGTTTAAAAAAATTTATCTAAAAGATAAAAACCTTTTTGCTATGATCTGCTTTGTATTCCCATATTTTATTGCTTCTTGGAAAAAGTGATGCTATTTCCACCATGGCCAGCCAATTTGCAAGTCTTTAGATTTCTGAAAGCAGATGTTGGGGCCCCAGTTCATATCCTCCCAGAAGGCTCTGGGCTCCTTATGCAAATTTATTCCATCCCTTCCCAGAAACCTGCTTTGCATTCTAGAGATCCCAGGGAGGACAGTGCCAAGATTCTGTCTGATACACCCTTTGTCCTCCTCTAACGCTTCTTGTACAATACATTTCATAACTAAGAGGGGCTGATGAAATGCTTCTTCCAGAAGACAAGGTGTGCCACAGCTTCCATTGCCAGACAGAGGACCAGCTGGAATAACCGAGCACCTTTGCTCAGTAAACCTTTTGTTTCAAGTTGGCCTTAGTAAGTTTCCCACTACATAGATAACCCAGTACACATGGTTAGTAATGCCACATATGGGAGGACTTCTTGGTCCTTGGACCTTAGGAACACTTGATAGAGTAACACATCTGTCCTCTAAAGCCACTTTGAGGATTTAAGCAAAGTGCTGACATACAGCACTTGGACCTTCCTCTCCCTTTCTCTCTGGAATCGGTCTGCAGAAAGCACGTGCTCTGTCTGCACCTGGCCACCCAATAAAGGCTCTTCTGGTTCGGTGATACCTGGGGTTTTCTAGGGCTTCTGTGGCTGCATGGGTCAGCCTGCTTAATTCTTGACTTCAGTTACTAGGCCGTCCATTATTGCTGCATATAAACCACATGTTTCCATTCAGCTTTTACTAGGAATGAAGCTACTAATTATTTTGTCTCCATCTGTTTGCTTCCTTTGTATCTCTCAGATGGTTCAGAGATAAGGTGGGTGAGAAGGGTACTATTTATCAACTCTCTCAGGCCTCTACACTATGTACCAAGACACAGGGAACTATATTAGTCAAGACATTTGTTTTTTTTCCCAGAGTGAATGAACAATCTAGCAACTATAAAGAGGTAAAAATGACAAATTTGCCAGGGTAACACACACCAAAATCTGGGCAATCCCAACGCTTTCCCCCTCTATCCACCAGCACAAATTATTCCACCTCTGAATGAATCATCACAATAATGAAGCTAATGGCGTGGATGGTATTGCAAAATTCTCCTCCCACCCATTCTCTCTGTCTCTCTGTCTCTCTCTGTCTCTCTCTGTCGCTCTGTCTCTGTCTCTGTCTCTGTCTCTCTCTGTTTCTCTGTCTCTGTCTCTGTCTCTCTCTGTGTGTGTGTGTGTGTGTGTGTGTGTGTGTTGGAATGGGAAAGAATAGACAGAGAGGAGAGGTAAGAAAAGGAAGAAGCAAATTGGAAACATTTCAAGCAGATTCTGGTGCTGAACTTGTTTTAACTTGCCAGGGAATAGTGGAGCCTTGTCCTGTTCGTGTAAGTCAGCAGACTTCCTTTGAGTATGTGCTAAATGGCAGGTACATTTCATATTCTTTGTCCTTGGTTGCAAGGTCCCTTCATTAGGCTGTCCTGGAATGCTTGGTGAAGTGTCTAATTCAGACTAACAGATTACTCCCTGAACCGCAAATATGACTTTACTTTTCCTGACTTTGTCCCTTTTCTAGATATCATTCCATTCATCTGGAATGGCCTTTCCCCAATTCCAGCCCTTTGTAATCCTCTCACATCCTTCAAACCTATCTGTTTTGATCATTTCCGTGGATGTAACCTTTTGATTTGTGTAAGAAGGACCCTTCCTTTGCTATTTCAGAATCTGTTTATTTAATGAACTACCTGCTGAATTTCAGAATCTGTTTATTTAATGAGCTACCTCCAGGTTCCTCTAGTGGGTCCCCTGAATTGGCTTTTCACAGTTCTATCATGGCAGGAGTCTAATACAAAAAGACTTTACAGACACAGAAGCTATCTCTCACACATCTCAAAAGACACCATATGAATATCTATTCAATTCATTTGTTCATGTATCTTGTTTCAGCTCAGATTATATACTCTTGGAGGGAGTATATTTTGCATCTTCTAAGATACTTACTTAAAAACTGATATTTAATTAATGGCAGAAGAGAATGAACAAACTATCCTCTCTCTCCTCCTGAATTCTGAAAGACATATTAAAGTAGTCCACAATAAGCCCTAAGTGCTTTGTCCTGAAACTTCATATGTGTTTGCATCCTTCTCTGTAGTATACCCATATTTATTTTAACATAAAAATGTTATGAATTGCTTACATGGAGTAAACTTAATGCTTTGAAATGATGTTCAATACTGAACTGACAAGTCTATATAATCTCTGATATACTTCTACTCACCTATGTTGTGTATTCCAGTTTGAGAAGTATAAATAAAAGATGCTCAATAAATATTTTTGGATGAATAAATGAATGAAAAATTTGATAATACTAATGGTATTTAACATTTAGGTAACTACTTCCAGAAATTTATACACTAGGTCACAGTCTTCTAAGGGATCTAACTCAAAGCATGATATAAGTTTGATCTGTATCTCTTTAAGTTAGACCAGTTAATGTATGGATGTAATAATTTCTTATGGTCTATAATTGGCTTCACTTTACAGGTGGGAAAGTGGAGGCTTAGTCAGGTAAAGGAGCACCACAATTAGCTGTGAGTAAAAAGACCATAACAGCCATGCCTCTGAGGGCTGACTCCCTCCTGAGAGCCCCTAGAACTTCCATTGCAGCACTTTTCACACCTGGTTGTCATTACCTGAGCACTTCAGATCCCACCACTGGGCAGTGAACTCCTCCTGGCTGGGACTACATCCTGATCACCACCGTGCTCTCAGGAATGATGACAGCCCCTCCTACATGGATGGCTTTCAGGAAATGTTAGAATGAATAAGTAAAAATATATAAATCAAAGAAACTGCTGAATAATTCTAGATTTTCCAGGCCTTTCTTCTAAGTAAGAACCTTTTTATTTTAATCCATGCTGAGGTAGTGCTCTTAATTACAAGTGTAAATGAAAGAAAACCTAATGCTTATATTGGAAAGTGAACTTAATGTTTCTCAAGACTTTTCAATTCTATTTTTATTGTATGGAAAATGTTCACTCAAGTAGATTTTTACTCTGTAGTGTCCAACATGATTGGTTCCCTTTCATCTCTTTCAGAAACCCTTGTGGCCCAAGCCACCAGTGATGGTTTTCATTGGTCTCTGAGGACAGACACTTCCTGTTCCACTGTTGCAGGAACACAACTCGCCTTGTTTTCTGTGGCGCTGTTATCAATCATCTCGATCACTGCTCTTACAGGACCCTGAGTGCAAATCGGCTTCAGGTAGGTATAATGAAGGTCCTGTGCTAACTATTTTATAGGTACAGCTGGCAATTCTAGAAATTATAATAATTTTTAAAAGCAGTGTTTTTGAGATGTAGTTCATATATGATAAAATTTAATCTTAAATTAACTAAAGTAATTTAAATTTAAATTGTATATTAAAAGTATATAGTTCAATGACTTTTGGTATATTTACAGAGTTATGCAACCATCACCACCCTCAATTTTGGAATGTTTTCATCACTCTGAAAAGAAACCTTGCACCCTTTAGCTATCACTCCCAACTTTTACCCCTGGGAAACTAGTCTGGTGCACAATGAGAACTCCCTGTTGCAAGTACAACAAGCTACTTCATTTGAATATGAATTAGTCAAGATTATTGTGTTTTCTAGTGATAAAAATCCCAATCAAACTGGCTTGGGCAAAAGGAGGATTTACCCATAACAGGATCCATGGAAGCACTGAGCAAACCACGAAAAGGTCACACATACAGCAGGGTCTTAGAAATGAAGAGAACGGGGCACTTGAATGCTGCCAAGACTCTTCCTTCTCTCTGCCATTCTCTTCACGCAGTACTCGTTTTTTTTCCCCTCAATGTAAACCACTATCCTTCATATGGGGAGAAACATGTAGTATCTCCTCTGCCTTACACTTTGGCTACCACCGAGGAAGCCAAAAATAATTCTGAAAGCTAAAGCCAGCAACATGGACAGAGTTAACCTGAAAGACAAGACGGCAGACCTTCAAAAACCACTGTTGATTTGTGGGGTGGGTTTTTCTTTTTCTCAGGGATATGTTATGTTGTGCTTCAAACGTAATGTACTCTATGAATCAGAAGTGATAGTGGTGACAGCAACATCTGGGTTGCAAATTAAAGATTTATAAGTAATAAAAATTAAGAAACATGTTTGCTTCACATCATGTGTTTAAAATATAATATTAGTAATGATCCAGATACATAGGTATAATAAAAGCAATGGGAAGTATCATGAAAATTAGGTCAAAAAGAAAGGTAAAATAAGAATAGAATGTTAATGCAAACATATGACCATGTTCTGGTCAATGGGATGCAAGTGGAGGTAATGTGTACAACTGATACAAAATGTCTTCCAAAGGTGGCCCCTTCTTCCTCTTCTCTATTTTTATTCTCTCTTTGAGTGAGGATGCAAAGCCTAGAGCTGAAGCAGCAGTTATCTTGAATCATGAAGTGGAATCTGCCTGGGTTCCCGATGACTGTGGAGCCATTATACCAGCCCAGGATTACTTAGGCCAACATTTATGTGAGAGAGACAAAGTCTCAATGTATCCAAGCATGAATTTCTGTCATGCTTGGTCAAACCTTGGGATGAATAACTGCAATAAGGTGCTTCCTATTCTAATATTTCTTAATCTCAATGGATTGACTGACAAGGTAGGATAACAGCATTTGTAGATAAAGTAAAAAAACAAAAACAAACAAACAAACAAACAAAAACTTACTTTCCAGGCACTATTTCTTAGAAAGCCACTGGAATTAATCAATTAAGAGGAAGACATGGGATCTTGGAAATGGGGAGTTCAACACAGAAGAGAGATGAAAGCAGTTTCTCAAATGGGCTGAAGGGAAGCTCTAGGATAATAGCAGCAAGCCTGGAGAGCAACCCATCCAGACTAGAGCAGAAGGATAGAGGGCACCAGGAGAGATGACTCCAGGGAAAAAAGGGAACGAGCAGAAGACTTCATGGGTTTAGCTATCATGAGATTTTACAGCTCTGGAGGATAGTATGGGAATGAATTTGTGATTGCCACAAGTAAGTAAATGAAAAAAAAAATCAATTAAAAGCTAGAGAAGATACAAAAATTGTATAAATAAAATCTGATTACAGCATTCTGTATGGCTCAGCAATGGCATAATCCTAATAGAATAAACACACTACTGATTTAATAAAAATCTGTGAAAGAACTGAAGCAACTATATTGGATAGAAGATAGTAAGAAATGTGTGCATGTGTGTATGAGTATAGGGAGAAGAGATCTAAACCCTCATCTTTACAATAAAAAATCAATAATGTCTAAATTTTTGTAGAAAACCAAGATATAGAAATATAGAAGTAAATACCAATGAAAAGCTACAGAGTTGAAACTGGTTGCCTCTGAGGAATGGGGATCAAGGACGTGGAGGGGTAGGCCAAGGGAAAGCTGATTTGTCCTTATTGTGTGACTATGTAGAACATTGGGGCGACCAAAATGACTTAAATGATAGAGGCTCTGTTCATCCTCTGGTGACCAAATTAAAGTTGTGACAGAAACAAGGAGCAGCAGCAAGGAAAAATCACCTGGGATCTATATGAACAAGGCATACGATTAGGGAGAAATCCAAAAAAGCACTCTGCAACAGCAGAAGGTAGGATGGGATGAGGATACGAGGCTGTCAAGTCTCCAGTGGCTGAGTGGGACAGAGTCAGGAGCAGCAGCAGTGGCACGCCTCTTAAAGGGGCTGCTTCCAGGAGCGGATTTTCACAGGGACGAGCCTATTTGCTCTGAGCACCAGTGCTGATTTGGCTGTGCTCAAAGGGCACCAGAGACTTACAAGGAGACATTATTGGAGCAAGGGCGGAGGCGAGACTTACTGGGTACAGAAGTGCTGGTGCTATCCATTGTTTTCTTTTGAGCCCTTCCCCCTCTCAATGTGAAGACATAGCACCGCATAGCCAAGACATCATCAAACTGGATAACAGAGGTCGTTCCACCAAGAGGATTCCCTGAAACCCTGCCTTCCCCAACTTGCGGCCCCACCCAAGCCATACCCAGGTATGTCTGCAGTGAGTTGGGTGCTTCTTGATGAGCAGCTCCTAGACTCACACTGGTAGCAGCTGGCCTTATTTTCTGGTGTGGTCTTTTGAGGCAACTGTAAGCACAGTATCTGTGGATTGCTTGTTGAATCTTAACAGGTGGCCCTGGACGGGTAGAGGCTTAGGCTAAATTTGGCCTGCAGCTGAACCCCTCTCAGGACTCTGCCGCTGGATACCTACTTCACAAATCCACACTAATAAGACCAGATACTTAGGAACTTTGAAACAGACATGGAAAGGCTGCCAAAATGGGAAGACAAAGAAACAGAAACCATATGAGAACAGAACAGAGATCCAGAAATAGTGGAGTCAAGTAATCTAAGAGATGCAGAGTTCAAAACTCTGGTTATAAAGATGCTCAATGAATGATCTTTTGGCTAAATTCAGTGAGAATTTCAACAAGGAGATAAAAAAACATAAAATGGAAATGGAAATTATAAAAGGGAACTAGTCTGAAGTGAAGAATGCATTATCTGAGATGAGAAGTATATTAAATGGAATAGACAAAAAAATAAAGTGAATAAAGAAGAGGATCAAATGCCCTATCTAGAGGATGAGAAAGCCAAGGACACTCAATTAGAATGGCAAGAGATAAGATGCCAAGGCTAGAAAAATAATTTAAAGAGCATATGGGACACTATTAAGGGTCCAAATATCCATCTGATTGGTATAACTGAAGAAAATCAAGATGTTGAACAGCTGTTTGAAGACATAATGATGGACGACTTCCCTAACCTGGTGAAGGAAATGGACATAAAACCCCAGGAAGCTCAGAGAATTCCAAAAATCAGGGATCCAAAGAGGCCCAAACCAAGACACATCATAATTAAAATGCCAAAGGTTATATACAAAGAAAGAATATTAAAAGCAGCAAGAAAAAAACAGATAGTTACTTATAAGGGGAAACCCATAAGACTGGCAGCTGATTTCTCAAAAGAAACTATTCAGGACAGAAGGGCTTGGCAAAAAAATATTCAACAGAATAAAGAGTCAGGATTTACAACCAAGTATAAGTTATCCAGCAAAGCTATCATTTAGAGTTGGAGGACAGATAAAGAGCTTCCCAGATATAAATAAACTAAAGGAGTTTATCACCACCAAGCCCATATTATAGGAAATGTTGGAGAGACTTCTTTAAGAAGAAAAAACATGTATCAAAAACAGGAATAAAGAATGGTAACAACTACATTCAATAAGTAGCTCAAATGGAAAAGAATTAAGTGCTCCAACTAAAAGAGTGAATTAATGGAAAGGAAAACAAGACCTCTACATGTTGCCTATAAGAGACTCACTTCAGATTAAAAGACACACACAGACTAAAAGGAAGGGGATGGAAAAAGATATTGCTTTGATGGACCTAGAAGGCATTTAAGTCAGAGAAAGATAAACACTATATGATTTCACTTATATGTGGAAACTAAGGAATAAAAAGAACAAACTGATAAAAAACAGACTCACAAATATGGTGAACAATTTGGTGACAGACAGAGGGGAGGGGCGAGTAAAGGGTTGGGAGAATAGGGTGAAGGGTTAAAGAAGTACAAATTAGTAACTGATGGATGGTCACAGGGATGGGGAGCACAGCATAGGGAATGCAGTTAGCATTAATATGTTGCCTAGGTGGAGGCTCAGGGGAGGGAGAGAGAAATTGGGGGGATCATTTTATGAACTATATAGATATCTAACCAATGTACTGTATACTTGAAACTAATTAAAATACGTAAATTATTTTAAAAAAACTATGTAGAACATTAGTTTGACAAGAATAAAAATTAAATTAATGAAATAAAATAAAACGATTTGAGTATATAATCTCTAAGCTCCTTGGAGAGGTTGGATTGAATGCAAGAACATTAGGAAAAATAAGAAGGGAGGACATTATTAGAAAGAATTAGTCTGCAATACAAAATCCTAGCTGAAAATGATTCATGTAGTTTTGTCTTTGTTATCTACCAATACAAAAAAAAATGTTTTTGTTCAGTCACTCATTTATTCATTCATCAACAAACATCTATTGAGGTTCTGGTATATGCCATAGCCCATACTGAGTGCCAGGCCTATAAAGATCAACATGGCATAGTGTCTACCCCCCAGAGCTTATACTCTAATCTTGGTGCTCCTTACTCTGTTCATTACAAAATAACTATAGCATAGTTATTTTCTCAGAGCCTACTCTGGGCCAGTTATTTTCTTTACAGTAACACAAATCCTCATAAATGACTCTGCAAAGGAGGCTTTACAGATGAGGACTGGAGGCTCTGAAAGGTTAAGTCATTTGCTCAATTTTCTTGGAAGGCTGGAGTCAAAATGTGAACCCAGAAGAGATTGACTTAACCACCCATTCTCCTTCCATCACTTTCCCTGACATTTCTCAGTGTGCTTCTGAGGACCATCAGCTTCTTAGAGAAGTTCATTACTTCATTCATTTCGTTGGAGACATGTAAACACTTTTTCGAATGAACTGTATGGCAAGAAAGAAAAAAGAAAAGTGTTCCTGTGTTTTAGGTAAGAAGCCTGTTTACTTGAATATTACCATAAAAAAGCAACCTAAACATTCATCAAAAGGGGAATGGTTAAGTAAATTACATATAACCATGTTTTAGAATAATATACAGCCATTGAAAGTCACATTGCAGAAGACAGTTTATTGACATAAGAAAACATTCTCCATGTACTAGGCAAAACAAGAGCGGTTATTCAAAGACAATTAAATAACTACTAATCAATTGTTAATTAAAATTTAAAGAACAAATTATACATTCTTATGGAAAAAAATAGGCTGTAATAGATTGCATTTTTTGTTCAAAAACACTTCCTGCTTCTTTGTATAGACTCTGCCCCACTGAGGTCAGCTTGACCACTGAATTTGCTGAATGTGAGTGGAAGTGATATGGTCTTCCATGAGACCCATAGGGAGAGGTGGATGGTTCAGCCTGAGTCCCAGATTCTTGAGGATGGATTACGGCTTCAGCTGATCCACCAAGGACATGTGATGTGAGTGAGAAATAAACATCTGTCATTGGCTTACCCTAAAGTGGTACAGATACTTTTAAAAAAATTAATGAACATTATTGAGAACTGACAATTGAAGTGACATGAAGGAGTATCTTTTTATTTCATCTCTTCAAAGGAAAGTTCTGTTTTTTGCTAGACCAGATCTTTATTATGCCATAAAAGTATTATTTAGTAGATATTCTTGTCTTCTGATAAGATAAAGAAAATGGTCTCAGTGTGTTCTGACTGCACTTGATGTGTTCATCCTCCAAGAAAGGAGAGGAAGAAAAAAGTGGGCAGTCCTATAATGGGCTTCATTCATTTCCATGTAAATAAGAATGCAAATGGCAACTTGAGGTCAAAGAAGAGATTCCAACAAAATTGAAAAGACCATGGCCTTTGAAATTAAATTAAAACCTGGCAGACTATAAATATGAAAATCAAGGTAGCAGCAGTGAGTTTACACATAATGAATGCATTCACAGAGCAGGTCAAACTGTTATACAGTAACTCATATTCTGTGTGTAATGAGTAAAAATTATACAGTAACAGTGGTTAAATAGCAGTGAAATTCAATGGAAAGCAAGGTAATTAAAAGTTCATATGAGTATTCCTTTTGACTCATGATATTTGACAATGAGATTAAAAGCAACTTAATAATTAATTAATTATAGAAACAATAACTCAAACTTAACAAGCTACATAGGAAAAGATCAGAAATTATTATAAAATTTCCCACAATGTGCCACAGAGGGACAAAATGGTAAATCAGAAAAATGATTGCAAACACAACTTTGTAGAAAGGGAGGGGGACAAAAACCTCTGATGAAATTCCCCCTAGCATACAGAGTGCTATTCTTGTCTCTGAAGTTGGAAATAAATCAGAATAATTCATTCTGATTCAGAGAAATCCTAGAGAAGGCAATTAAAATGATTTCAGAATGAAGGGGCTATTGAGGTAACTTGCACCTCCCCCCAACATTATGAGAGGTATACAAATAATAGTGCAAGTTACCATTTACCTAATGCTGTGAGTACCATACATAGGCATGTGATGTGCTGAGTGCCTTAGTACTTAATCTATTTAAACCACAAAACACTATGTATAAAGTAGGTTTTTATAGTAAAGACAGACAGCTGCTCACCATAACTTGGTTTTTTCCTTTCTATGCTCACAGCTAGACTGCATTTTTCCAGATTTCCTTGAAGTTAGCTGTGATCTAACTGTTAAAGAAAAGAAAAAAAAATTCTAAGATGAAAAAGTGAGCTGAGTGGAAGAAAAAATGCACTGCTTCCTCAGTAGAAGTAAAGCTTTTTTCTTAGCACTTAGCTTTGAAAGTGACAAACTTTACAGAGCAACTACTAGGCACACATGGCACTAGAATAGATGTTTTTCATAGGAGTGCACAGAAAATAAACCTATGTAGGCAAAGAAAAAGGAAAATACTGTGTCTGATGTTTTTAGTCACTGAAGTTCTGTGAACACATTGAAGAAAGCCTGATAGTAAATGACTGAAACCCAGTCAAAATACTTTTATAAAATATAACTGGAACAAATCGCAGTTTTAAACTGCCTTATTGATATATAATTGACACACTATATAACATGTGCAATGCAATTTTTTTAGTACATTCGGAGTTGTGCAACCATTGCTACAATCTAATTTTAAAAGATTTTTATCTTTCTTTGAAAGGTACATACCCACTGGTCTTCTTTCTCTCACCACCTACCCCTCTAGCTCTAAGCAATCACTAATCTGCTCTCAGCCACTATAACTTTGCTTATTCAGAACATTTCATATAAATGAACTCATACAGTATGTGATTTATTTTGTGACTTCTTTCATCTGGCACAGTGTTTTTGACATTCATCCACGTAGGATATTATCAGTACTTCATTTCTTTTTATTGTTGAATAATACTATATCACATGAAAATGCCATGTATTGTTTATCCATTCAGTAGTTGTACATTTAGGTTGTTTCCACTTTTTGGCTATTACAAATAATGCTTCTATAAACATTTACGCACAAATTATGTATGTTTTTATTTCTCTTGGGTATGTATACATAGGAGTAGAATTATTACATCATATAGTAACTCTGTTTCAGCATCTGAGAAGCTACCATACTGTTTTCCAAAGTAAATATACCATTTTACATTCCCACTAGCAATGTAGGAGTGTTCACTTTCCCTACATTCTTACCAACACCTGTAATGATCTGATTTTTTACTTATAGCCATCTTAACAAGTGTGATGCATTATCTCATGTGGTTTTGATTTGCATTTTCCTTATGCAATGATATCGAATCTCTGTGCATATTGGCTACTTGTATATGTTCTCAGAAGGTCTATCAAATCCTTTGTTCATTTTTAAGTTGGGTACTTTATTATTGAGTTGTAGTCATGTGTATGTGTTTGTATATGCTGGGTACCAGGTCCTTACCAGATGTATGACTTAAAAATATTTTCTCCCCTTCTGTGTTTTGTTTTTTCACTTTTTTGAGAGTGTTCTTTGAAGCACAAAAGCTTTAACTTTGATGAATTTCCATTTATCTATTATTATTATTATTTTTTGTTATTTGTGCTCTTGGTATTGTATCCAAGAATCCACTGCCTAACTAAAGATCATGAAGATTTACTCCTATGTTTTCTTCTAAGGATTTTATAGTTTTCTCTCTCACATTTAGATCTTTGATCCATTTTGGGTTAATTTTTGTATATGGTGTGAAGTAGAGGTCCTACTTTATTCTTTTTCATGTGGATAGTCAGATGTCCTTGAAGCACTACTGAAAAGACTATCCTTTCCCTCCATGTAATTGTCTTGGGGAACTTGTTGAAAACTGAGCCTAAATGAAAGGGTTTATTTTTGGACTTTCAATTGGATTCCATTGGTCCATACATCTATCCTGTGACAGAAAAACACTAATAAGTAATTAAGTGATTTTGACCTTTTTGCTCAAAACTGCAATTATTGCTCTCAAGTGATTCTTATATTTTCAGGCAACCCATGTTGTTTAATTTCAGAGCAAACTTTTCAGAAGTGATAAATGACAAACTTTCCCCCAAATTAAGCGAATTAAAATAAATTACTTTGAGAAGGTTCTAAAAAAATTCAAGCCATTCTGGGTTGTGGTGATATTTGAGCAAGAAATAACTGGCTACTTCACTCAGGCCACTGTGAATTAAAACGGCTCTCACTTTCAGCTCAGGGATGAGTACTTGCAAAGTACTCAACTCATAAAGCTGAGAAGGGAAGCGTTTCCACTCGCACCCGGTGTTTTCTCTCCCCTGAGCAAGTGTTGGGCCTTCTTTAAAAGGCATAGAAAATCCTGTAGCCTCTAGGATTTTTTGACCGCCCTTCTAGAATGTTCACGCAATTTGATGACCCACGCTGAAAAGGCGTAGCGCGGTCAGGTGGCTCTCATCCGAGTTCGCTCGCCTCGCGAGCGTCGCCCAAGAACGCCAAGGTCCTGCTGGGGCTTGTTTCGCGCAAAGCCAAGGGCCCATCTTACAGGACGTCCCATTTGAGTCTCCAGCCTTCCCCCTCTGCCTTCCGCTTCCAACGTACCACTGTGGCCTCGCTTACACCAGGGCACACGGGTCCAAAGTTGCACTTGTCCCTGCCTTCCTGCACGCTGCCGGCGCTCCGTCGCGGGGCTGCTCTGGGAGCAGGCCGGACAACTTCCTAGTTTTTGCCCGACGACGGGGTCCCGAGGTCCCCGGGTCCCCGCGCCGGGACGCGTAACGCTCGCGGGGTGCAGCCACTCTGGCGGCGGCGGCGGCGGAGCGCGCACCGGCGGCGCCCGGCCCAGCGGGCCGGCTGGGCGAGGCGGGCCGGGGGCGGGCGGGCGCGGCCCCACCCACACCTGGGCTCGGCACGCAAGCCGGAGGGCGGTGGCCGACTCGGCGCGGGACGTGGGCCCCGGATTCGTGCTCGCGAGGACACGGCTGCTGGCGGGGGCGCAGGGTGTGCACGGAGCGCTGCTTCTTTCCTAGAAGGCGCCGCTCCACGCCGCGGCCATGCGCTCTCTGTGGAGAGAAGTCCTCTTGGAGACTCTGCTGGGTAAGCCGAGGATGCCCTGGCCGCGCGTTCCCGGGCGCCCGTCCCTCCGGCCCTGCCGGGAGCCGCGGCGCTCGGCAGATAGGCTGAGCTCCGCGAAGCAGAGAAGCGCGCTTCGTGTCCAGCGCCAAGCTGCTTATCTTCCCCCTGGGAACTTTTGCTACCGTAGGGAATAAAAAGAAAAGAAAAGAAAAGGAAAGAAAAAAAGACGTAGGGTAAGTTTCTGAAGCCGAGGATTGGGCGAGGTGCCTGCGGGAGAGGGCGCCTCCCGAATTCCCACGCCACCCTGGGATTGCTCCCAAGGCGCGCGAGTTTCACTCCTGTCGGCCTTGGACCCATATGGCTGGTACTGCTCCTTGAGACCTCTACCTGTGACCTTTATGTTTAACTTAATAAAATCCAGTACCAAACTTGAACTTTCGGAAGGAAAGGGGCACCCGTTGTCCCGGGCGGCAGTAGGTGAGCACACAGGGCGGTAGCTGCTGCTCGTGTTGGCCCGGCGCGAGTGGGCCCTGGTGCTGCCTGCACATTTGGGCATTTGGCGAAAAGCATCGAACTTGAGTTCAGTGTGCTCATTTAGCTTTGCAAAACGTCCCAAGAACAATCGTTGGTGTAATTCTGTCAGAGTTGTATGATTAAAATCAGAATTCTCAGACAGACGTTTGGGAGATTGCTGGAATCTCGCTGTTCATTATGAAACAAGCATTTCTCTGGCCTGGGACGGGTACCTTCCTAGGAACTTTATTTTCTGGGAGCTGGTAATCTGAGGTCCTATTTTTCTGGCTCAGTCTGTATCTCATAATTCCGGGGATGTACTTAGGAGATTTACACTTAGAGCTACCTAGGGTGCTAAGTAGTCCTTGTACTTGATTTCATTTCATAACAACTCTGTGAGGTGGTAAAAGTGCTATTTTGCTGATAAAGGGAGGCTGGGAAGTAACGTGGGAGAAAGTTAGTACACTTTGTGATTAGAAGCTGTATTTCGAGCTGGACTGCGTCGTGGGTTTAAGGTCACTCTGCCTTTGCTACTTTTGTGACCTTAGACAATTACCTTTCTGAGTCTCAGAAGGCTTTCGTTCCTGTTATTTGTTTTTGCATTTGTAAGGGAGAAGTAGAAATAATGACAACCTCCTAGGACACTGGTCGTGTGAGAAATAGAAGAGATGATCCGTGTAAATCCTTAGCACAGAGCCTAGCACGGGGGAGGTGCCCATTAGCATTAATTGTCACTATCACAGAAGATAACACAGTCAGTTGCTGGCAGAGGTGACTTCAGATCTGGATATTCCGCTATGGAGAACTGTCTCCTGAGGGTTGGGTTTAAAATAGTCTGCTTTCAAGAAAATGATTGTTGCCTAACCAGCATGTCTTTGGATATAGTCTGGAGTGGGAGGCGGAAGTCTTGCTTGTTGCTCTTGTCATTTCCACATTTCTCATTCTACATGGGTCAGCGTAGGTAAGGAAATGTTATTAGTCAGGATCCTGATGGGAAAACAAATTCAACGTGAATGGTCTAAATGAAGTGGCTTTAATAAAGGGATGACCTGTGGGATATGAACATGGTTAAATATGAAAACTATGCATGAAAAACGAGGGATGTCCAGGGACTCACACAGACAGCTTGACTGTGGAAGGGGAGGAATTCTCTTCCTGGAAACCAGTAAGGCCAGAGCTGTGAGGGGCGGAGGAGTGTGGG
>PVKZ01000917.1:360000-552153 GCA_004027375.1 Macroglossus sobrinus | reverse complement strand
TTTCTTTCTTTCTTTCTTTCTTTCTTTCTTTCTTTCTTTCTTTCTTTCTTTCTTTCTTTCTTTCTTTCTTTCTTTCTCTTTCTTCTTTCTAATAAGAAAGTCACCAATAACATTGGCTATCCCCCACTCTTTTTATTGGCAAAATATAGACAATTTATATATTTTTATATTACCACTATGTGGTCAGTTTCAGTTTGGGTTCTTGATTCTGTGTAATATTGTCCTTGGCATAAATGTCATTAGAAATGGTGTTAACTATAAATTTAGTAAGAATAGCTGCTAATTATGATAATTTAAATTGGTGTTTGAAAGTATATAGGGGTTGAATACTTGTGATATTTTCCATATATAAAAATGATTATGATATTTACTTAAATTTAGTCCTTTTTGGCAAGGTCTTCCTCTGTGGTGGTTTTGAATTAAATTTTTAGTTCAATGGAAAAGACAGATATCAAGGGACCTTTCTGACTGTCTTAGAAATTGAGTATGATTGAATAAAATATGCTCTTTTATTGTACCTTAGGTTATATTTGTCATATATGTCTTTAAAAATATTATTATACCTGTTATTTTCTCAAGGGATTTAAATTAATTTACAAAAATAATGGCAAAATACAAAGCATTAAAAGGATTAAAGAAAATAGGAACTAGAACGAGAGTCAATCAGAAACAAAATAGGACACATTTGAAAGAGCTGTGCTTTATATGAAGGCTTAAGCTTTCTGGTGGCCTAAGAGAAAGGGAGAATTGAATAACTGTTCTAGATGAGTAAATAGACACTTTCTCTGGGACATATAAAATTTTCTCAGCACATAGCCCTAAAGAAAATTTCTCTCATATGTCCTGAATAGTGCTTTCAACAATGTTTCTAAAGCCAAATCAATAAAGAGTTTCCAAAAACAATCTTTCCTTCTCCCTTTTAATCTGAATGAACGCTAAGGGCAGACTTTGAAAGAATAGTCCAATAATCATTTCCATAAAGGGTCAAGATAATGTAGCACTAATGAGAGTTTTTGATATCTACCTGTTCCTTCTAGAGAAATGGGTAGCTTGCAAGTCCTTCAAATTCTTCTCTCATGGCTGGTAGGCGGTTTGAGACTAATTCTCAGTTGAGGTATTCTGGGTTGTGCATGGAGGTCATGAGTGCTCACCACATGCCCATTGTTCCTTTATAAGCAAGGAGTTTCTTGTATAAAAATTCCCTGCTTGGTCATCTGACCTTGCTTCTGAGGCTGCAGCAAGAGGTGCACCTGCAATTAGTGCCAGGACTATCTTCCAGGTCAGCATCTGAGTGGCCTGGGCAGATAATTCCTTTCATTATGGTTGTTATAATATGAGTAAGAACTGATTACTCAAAGGGCATCTTTGCTCTTAAGGAGCTTGACTTTAAAATAAATAAAAAGAGATGGAGACCAAAAGAGTGGCTTTGAAGTGAAGAGATGCCTTGAAAGGAGTCAAGCAAAAGCCATGAGGTAGAGAGAGAAGGAGAGAGAAACTGAGGCACACAAAAGATGGACCCCTGGAGCTTCTGTTGTTTTTTGGCATGGCAATGTAATGATGAGTGATATGTAGCTTTCTTCATCAGTCTTGCTTGGGGAAATTTTTCATGCTTCCTTACTCTCTTGGGCATCCTTACAATAAACCCGTTGTACGAATTAATCTGCATTTTCCTTTGTAATCTGAAGAGAGCCAAACACAAGTGTTGACCCAAGTAATTTGGAGATTAAATGACAGGCTCATTTAATATTCTTTTACAGAATTAAGGATTCTAACAAAATTCTTACCAGTTTGAATCATTATATATGTTTATATCTTTTTGTCATCAGTAAAAGAAACACAGCAACTAAAATTTCTGGTATAATTATAAGAAACATCTATTGAAGGTTATCGAGGTTTATAGTTTTGTTAAATCCATAAATACATCTAAGCATTATACATAAATCCTTGTAATATATTTGTTTCAGTAATAACTCTGAGATTAAAAGTTGCAGTGTTTTAAGACAGCATACAATCCCTTAACACAGCAGTTCAAATGTTAAGGAACACTACAATTTGGAAGGTAAAGTCTTCTATGGAGCAGCATGTCACAGGGCTGATATCTTTGATTGTAATCAGAACAAATAGGTAGACTGCTTTTACTATGTTATGTTTATGTTTTGGAAAAACAATGTCATGCTGCAATTACTCATCCATTTTCTGCAAGAAAATACAGGCTCTGGAACTTCCAAGCTCTCCTATTGTCTTTTCCTACTGTAAAATCAGAATATCGAATTACAGTGAGATAATTCTAATGAAATGAAGTACATTCATCCTTTTGCCTCTTGGGGTGCTCTGCTAATGTAGTCTCCTTTCTTTAATGATTCTGCCCAAATTGGTGATGACCTTTCTAATGAAACATAAAACCTACAATATGCAACCTTACTAATATATTTTAATGCAATTAGGTCACACAAAAGGCTTGTTAAGTTTGTAATGTCTGCTTTCACCTTTACTAGAATTTCTAGTTATATCAAATGTGTTATTCCTCTCTGTATCATTGTAATTCTATTCCAAATAAATAGGAGTTTATTAAATAAAACTAAATATCATCACTCTGTAAAATATGTTAGAGGGGTTGGTGATTAAAAAATTATGAAAGGTAGTTAAAATTAATAAATTAAGTTTTACATTTTACTAATAGCCATATTATATGTCATTTTAAAAACTATTACATGTATTTCTAGAGAGACACAATTTTATAAATGTATTAAGTAGTTTTGCATTTAATAATGTTTTGTAGTTGTCCCTTATTAAGTGGTTTCCTCATTAGAAATAATTATCTGTACAGAGCTACTGATGCTCGTAGGGATGTTGCCTAGGTAAACATCCACACTGATGCCCGTGTCCTATAGTGGTAAAACTTGTTTGTTGAATTGCTTGTTAAAAATGGACGTTTCAGAGTTATAACTTAGTTCTTTTGAAAATGTATTAATCATCTGCCTTGTTCAGGATTGTCTTAATGTAGAGTTACTATCTGACATAAATAAATATGGGGAGAAGGCAATCAAAGCACTTTGAACTTCAAGCATACCATTCTACTCTCTTATCTGGCCACACATGACCACTTAGAAGCTGTAGTTTCTAGGGCTGCCACTGGTGCAGCAACCTGCTGGCCAATGGTCCTCTAGAGATAGGAGGTTGCTTACGTTCCATGTGGAATTTATGTAACACAGATAACTGTCTGCCAGGAAGTAAGCTGAGGCCACAAAAGTTATTAAAGGTGTGCGATTAAATCCAGCCCTGATCGAAGGGGATCGCAGAGACGATAGCAGAGGGGATTTTGAGAAAGCGAGCTCCACTGAGGGTGCACACGTGGCAAGGCCGGCAAGTCTGAGCTGACTGCGCTGCTGTCAGCCACCACTCCATCCGATGTGGCTGCAGGCACTTCGGAATCTCTTAACGTACTGAAGAAGAAAGAAGGAGATGACAGCAGGGAAGAAAAACTAGGGAGAAAATATATAAAAAATTCACCATATAAATTAGCTGGGCCTCTTGCCACAAAAACTGACAATTTCATCTGAATGGGAGTCCCGGGGCTCCTTCTTCAAGGGCCTGGAGGAATTGCATCACGTCATCTAGAAGGTAATTATTAAAACTGCATAGCTGGTTGTGTGAGTACAAAAAATATGAAAACTTGTCTCCAGAAAAACATTAAAAAGTCCACATATGTCAATGAATTGGAGTCTGTTTGCTTCTAACAGCTGCTATTTTGGGAACTCCTCTGAGGATGTTTAAAGAGCAAGTTTTGCAGATTGAGGTGGCTGCTCCATTGTCATGGACAGTTGAAACCAGAGTAGGCTATTGAGAGGGAACTAACGGTTTTGGCACTGGTTTTGGGTGTTAAGTATCAACTAACATGTTTATGCCCGCCCTTCAGATGTCCACATACAAAGACCTCTTTCTCTCCCTTCTGGCAAGAATCCAGGCCAATCTTGGAATGCTTAGTCCCCCGCCCATCATTAAGGGCACTGTGTTAATCGTGAGGCTTCATCTCAGAAGCACCCTGGAAGGGAATGCTCACTGACCCACAACATCCACATTTCCGCTTCTGTGGAAATTGCATGCACATGAACATGGGGTTCTGAAGCAGAACTAAGAAACAATCAAGTTCAAATTCACTTAAAACTACCTAGAGATAGAGATTTAATATTTTAGCCATGCTAATGGATCGATCATTGAATTGTTACTATCATTTAAGAAAGTCTGTTATATTAGACATGTATAATAGAAATGATTATTATATATATCATATATCAATATCATATTTAATCATATATACATATGATTCTTTGTCACTATTATTTCTATGGAAAACACAGATACATATATTTTATTGAGTAACACGTAGGCCAAATCTTAGCCTGCTAAAAAAATATTAGCTTGATCTGAAATAATATGCTCAAATTGGATTTTGATAAATAGTATGATAAGCAGGCAGGCAGAGAAAACATTATATCTTTTCTTATAGCTTTAAGCTGAGTGCTATAACTGTGCCAGTATAAGTAAAAAGAAAATTCTATTTTCTTTTGTGATCTATTTGGCTTTAAAATTATCTCAATGTTCTGTAGGCATTGCTGAGACTGAAAAATTTAATGAGCTGTATGTTTATAAATTTATTAACATAAAGTCTACTATCAATAGAGAAATGTTTTTATTGAAGAAATTTGACAAATAACTGTGTAAGTTTAAGGTATACAGAGTTACTTTGATACATTCACATACTGTACTTGTAAATAGTTATATTTGTAACAATATTTATCTCATTACATACTTATAGTATAGTATTATTGTCTATATTCAATATATGGTACATTAGATCTCTATGGCTTATTTAGTGCTTGTTATAAATTTGTACTCTTAAACACCATTAATCTTATTTCTCTAAACTCTGTGTCCTCTGGTAACAACCATTTTATTCTCTTTCTCTTTTTACAGGTTTGATTTTTTAAAAAATTCTATATATAAGTGATATAATACAGTACTTGTCTTTCTCTGTCTGACTTATCTCACTTAGCATAATGTGCTCAAGGTCTATCCTAATGTTGCAAATGACAAGGTATCCTTATTTTTCATGATTGAATATTATTCCATTGTGTATATATATACTATCTTGTTTTTATCCATTCATCCATCGATAGGCATATGGGTTGTTTCCATATCTTGGCTATTGTGAATAATGCTGTGATTAACATAGGTTTATATATCTTGTCAAATTCCTGTTTTCATTTCCTTTGAGTGTGTACCTAAAAATGGATTAGCTAGCTTGTAGAGTACATCTATTTTTTTTTTTTGCAAAGCCTCCATATTGTTTTCCACAATGATTGAACTAATTTACATTTCCACCAACACTGTATAAGGGTTCCCTTTTCACCACATCCTCACCAGCACCTGTTATCTCTTATCTTTTTGATGTCAGCTGTTCTAGCAGATGTGAGGTGATATCTCATTGTGGGCTTTATTTGCATTTCTCTACTGCTAGTGATGGTAAGCATTTTCTCATTTGTCTAATGACCATTTGAAAGTCCTCTTTGGAAAATTATCTATGTAGTTCTTTTGCCCATTTTAAATCAGATTGTTTTGTTGTTGTTGTTAAGTTGTATAAGTTCATCATATATTTTGAAAATTAATTCCTTATTTGATATATGATTTGCAAAATTTTTCTCCTATTCTGTAGGCTGTCTTTTCATTTTGTTTATGATTTTCTTCGTTGTGCAGAGGGTTTGGGTTTGATGTGGTGGTCCAACTTGTTTCAATATTTTTGTTGTTGTTGTAGAGGAGAGAAATTTGAATCATTCTACCAGTAAACAATTTATAGGGTGTGTCTTTGAAAATGAAAAAAGGAATAGTTTCTTTTGTGAATATTGCAGATTGGGCATCTTTGACTTAATATTTGGGGAAGGGGTTAAAATAAACATGGACTTGTCCCTAAATTATTATGGGTTTTATACTGTATAAATGATTACTTATTTACTTAAAATTGTGACTTATTTGGGTTACATATACAGCATATGGTTCTTCTCATGTGATTACCATATTTGTCTTTATGACTCAAAATTGAGTCTTGAATCTTTAGTAAAGCAGAAAAATTCTCCCCTACATACCAACTATTTTGCATATTTATGCTGTCCAATTTATATATTTTTCCTTCAAGGTACTAGTGCAATTTTTTACTTCTTAAAAAATTCCTCAAACATTAGCTTTATTTATTATTTCTCCAGTTACATTGCCAGTGTGATATCTTTTTCAGGCGAGCACAGGCATGATTCTTCAATTTTTAGGCTGGAATAGTGGTTTAAAAATCCTTGGAGACAAGACCTAAGCTCCTTGTCTTGTGGGACAACATCTGTCTTGCTAAATTCTGTATGCCTGGCATATAGCTAGAGCTCAGTAAATACTTTTTGAATGTATGATTGGATAAACCTTCTGTGATTTTTGTGAGTAGGGAAGGAAATGGCATGTCTCTGCTTCTCTATGTGTGCTTTATACAGAAACTACAGCATTTAACAGGCCTGCAGCCTGGGTAAGAGTCATACAGGTTTCATGAGTACAGGCCATGACCACTGAGGCCTTTGCTTTCCTGTTCTCTTAGAGACCAGGCTGCTTTAGTAATCATACTCAGTAAGTGAGGAATCAAATGCATCAAGCCTCATATTCCTGTTATCCCTACGGAGGGAATGGGAGGGACAGGGAGGGGAGGTGAGGGAAGAGGTATCCATCCTTTGTTTTCAGTACTCTCATCTCCATTCATCTCTGTTTCCCCTTTCTGATCCAATGCCTGATGACTTTGAGGTAACACTTTACCTCTCTTTGATGTTTCCATTCATTCTACATTAGTTACTATTTACTATTTAGCTCTCTGGTGTTGCTATAGTTATTCCCTTAGCATTACTTTAGATCTTGTGTTCTACAGAACTGCTTCCATTCTGATATTTCAACAACCCATTTGCTGAGCACAATCCATCCTTTCCTTTTTCACTAACTGTATTTCTTCCACAGCCTGATAAAAACCACCAGGTCCGTACCTTCTAAGTTCTTTCTCTTTTCGTTCCTACTTAGATTTTGTACTCCATCATTTTCATACTCTCTTGCCAACAACCTCTACCTACTTGCCCTACTGTTCCATATGCCTGTGGAACCCTAACCCTGGTTCAATCTAACTCTTTGCCTCCTCCATTCCTATATCAGACTGCTGGCCCTGATAGAAAAAGACCATTTGGCATTCCTTCTCTGTCCCCACTCCTCGGTTCTGTGCTTCTTACTTAAATACCTCTTTCATCTGTCCTCTTCTCATTTTGCTCACTGCCATACCCTTAACAGGCCCTTATTACCTTTTATCTCCATAGATTCACTAACTTGCTAACTGGTCTCACTGCCTTCATTCTTGACTCCCTACTATCCAGTCTCCACAGAGTAGCTTTAATGTTCTTTATATATTTCAAATGTGATCAAGAAACTTCACTTTTCACATCATTTAGTGGCTCTTTTCGGTTAAGGGCAGAATGCAAACTTTTAAATATGGTAAGTTTCAATGTGATCTGGCTCCTTGTCCATATTGCCGATTCCACTACCCATCTCTCTTGTCTCTCTTTCCTCTCTTTTTCAGTTCCGCAGTTGCTCAATGTACTCTATTTTCTTTGGGTATTCTCTCTCTTTTGCGCCTTCTTTTCACCCTCTTATCTCTAACTTTATTTCTCCTGGTGAACCCCTACTCATTTTTCCAGTTTTTGTTTACTGTTTCAAGGAATCCTTCCTGAGATTTCCCATGAGTTGTGCTCCCACTATGTGCTCCCTGGGCCCACTATATCTCCTTTATGATAATATTTAAAATATTGTAGTTTAAGTGCTTATTTACCTATATCCCCCACTATTTTATAAAATTAAAGAGGATAAGGACCCTATTTGCCTACTATATTATAGGCATTGTACTATGCATTGTACTATGTACTTTGCATTGTACTATGCTGTCTCATTATTGTGTATCTAGTGCATAGTAAAATGACTATAATATAGTAAGTTGTAAATAAATATTTGTAGCAGAGAGTATAGAGTGATGACAAGGTCAATGGACATGAACACAATTTCCTGGGTTCGAATTCTGAAATTGTCAATAACTTGCCATATAGCTTTAGATAAATTGCTTAACTGCTCTATGTCTAGCTTTCTTATTTATACAGTGAGAATTATAGTAGTACTCACCTAATATGGTTGTTTTGTGCACTGAATTAATACACGTAAAGTGTGTAGAATAATGCCTGGCACAGAGTAAGCACCTGACTATCATTATTTGTTAAAATATTTAATATGGTTATTTAAAAATAATGGAAATATATATATATCGCCATTGCTATCACTTTAGCTGAAAATGATCGTATCTTTACATACCTTTATGAACAATTTGTGCATGTTAAATTGAATCAATTAGTTGAACATGTTCTCCATTTAAATAATATAAACATCAATCTAGACATTTCTCTTTAGTGATATAGAGAGCACAGCTGTGTACCTTCCTGCACATTGACCAGTATTGCTTCATATTTTTTTTGTCTGTTCTTGCAGTGACCTCACCCAGTGGCACTAGCAGTGGATTTGACTATCAAGTTGATCACGTCTGCTTTTATATTCATCTCTAAAACATGGCATTATCAGGCCTACTGAATTTTTAAAATAGCACTTTCTTTAATTTTTAGCATCATGGAATAGTCCATCTACACAGGAAGAGATAGTTCCACTCTTTCAATAGGAAGAGTTCCAACCATCTCCATAAGAAAACAGAAACTTGCAAAGGCATAGTTATTCGTTCAGAGACATGCATTGATTAATACTGAAAACAGGAATAAAGAATAGCAGTCTAGAATTCACAATATAACATTATTTCAATGTATTAAAATTTTTTTTTATTTGCCTGCACTCCATTCTCCATGCAGCAGCTCATGGTCCTTTAATCAGATCATGGAACAGAAGTGGGAACATCTTGCTGTAGCTACAAAAACTACCTACTACTCGATTTGTTGGAACTGGCAGAGTGGCTTCTCTTGTGCTCCACTTTAAGCCAAATGTTTAAAAATTTAAATTATTTAAAAATATAAACTGGGGATAGATTCACTTAGGTAGGGATTGGCATAGGAATTCATAAAGCAAACCTAAGAGGTAATTGTTTTATTAGAGAATTCTACACTTTAAAGGAACATAGAATTCCTTTAAATAACAGGCACTTAAAATGTTAGCTCTATTACCACAATTTATTAACACAACACTTCGAAGAAATACATTGATTATATAATGTGAGGAAAATTCATACTCACATATGGATAATATTTCTTCTTAAAACTTATTATTCTATTAAACCATAAGTGCAAAATAATCTCCTGTTTTTGTATTGCCTATAATTTTGATTTTCATTGAAATCTAACTAGTGGCAGAATAACCAAAGAGAGAAGTTAGGAACCCAAAGGAGCTGTTATGGTTCAATGGTTCTGGCATTTATTTATCTGTTTATTTACATTTATTGAGGTGACATTGGTTAACAAAATCATATAGATTTCAATTGTACAATTCAACAATATGTCATATGAATATTGCATTGTGTGTTCACCACCCAAAGTCAATCTCCTTCCATCACAATATTTTTGACCTCCTTTACCCTTTTCTACTTCTCTCCTCACTCCTTTTTCTCTGATAACTACTACACTGTTATCTGTGTCTATGAGTTTCTTTTGTTTGTTTATTTGTCTTGGTTGTTTGTTGCTTTCAGTTATATATCTGACATGCGAGTGAAATCATATGGTTCTCAATTTTTCTGTCTGACTTATTTTGCTTAGCATGATAATCTCAAGATCCATCTATGTGGTCACAAATGGCAGTATTTCATTTTTTCTTATGGTTGAGCAATATTCTATTGTATATACGTACGACAATCTTCTTTATCCAGTCATATTTTGAAAGACACTTTGGTTGTTTTCATGTCTTGGCCACCTGTCTTTTAATCACTTTTATGCGTTTGGGATCAACTTCACCTGTGCTGGCTGTGAGACATGTAGATGTCACCTGCTCTGATTGTTTCTAGACTCAGGCACACTCATTCAGAAAGCACAGGCTTGGATACTAAGTATAAGTCCTGCTTATCTTGACACAGTGTTACAGTATCTAAAATTTTCTATAAACATGAATTCATGTTTATGTCTTTGAAAAAGCATTTATAATAAAACCTAGTCATTTTTGTACTGGAAAAATATGACTTTTAATGATTACCAATGATTTATCAGTAATGTAAACATTATTCTCTCTTTTAATTAGTGGAGACAAGTCAGAAACTGAGAATTAAGTGTCAATGGCTGCTTAATTGGTGCAATTTTCACTTCATTGAAAAATATTTACCAGCACTATTTGTTAAATGATCTGAACTTACTCTCATGGAAAAACAAAGGTAGAAAATGCCTAGCCTTCTTACATAAGAGTGTTTTTTTAGAGTTTTTGTTGTTTTGGTAATGCTCTTTGGTTTTCCTGTTGTCTGTTACAAACCTTTGTATGTTTAAGAATGTTAAAAAAATTCTATCATGAAATTATTGATTTTGGTGGAGAATGTGCTCCTTATAAAATCTTTGTTGGTTATTGAAAAAATAATATAGTGACTACTCAGCTATTAAAATGATCATATTTTAAATACTATTCAAATTAATGGGAGAGGAAATGAAATATGAGGAAATTACAAACTAAATCTCTATAAGGAGTAAGATTATATTTTGGAAATTTAAGATGGTCAGATTCTTTATTTTGCTTAAATTTTTCTCTTTATTTCCCTTTTTCTCTCTCCTTTTCTCCACAAAGAATATTTGTGGATTTCTCATCTCAGCTCTTATGCCTAAGGGTTACATCCTAGGTGATCTCTTTTGCCAGCCATGCATGAAATTTATCATCACTACTAAGTTCTCTCACTTCATGGCTTTATCTATGCCCATGACAATGACAAGCAAATCTATATCTTCAGGCTTTAGCTCTCCTCCACACCTGAACTCTTTAGGAGTACTTCAAATTTGATGTGTCCGAAAGTGAAATTACTAACATCCTTACTCAAACTTTCTTTTCTCACATTGTTACTTTTAGTTAATGCTTAACCAAGGGACTAACCATCTTCCCTGTGACTCAGGCTAAGAAACTGTCATCCTGGACTCTGATCTCCACCTCCCTTTCTACCTTCTGTTCCTAGGGTCACCAATTCCTGTTAATGTGACTACTAAATATCTTTTTATTTTATTTCTTCTATGCAGACCCACCATCACAATTAAAACCTTCACCATCTCTTGCTTGTGTTTTTGCAACAAACTTGTAACAGGTCTTCTTGCTTCCAGTTTCCTTGGTCTCCACTCCATCTTATGTTGCAACTAGAGTAATACTCCCATAACCAAAATCTGATTGTGGTATTTTTCTGTCTTGAAACCTTTGATGGTCACACTTTATCAAGTTCAAACTCTACTATGGAACATAGTAGATACTATGTTAGAAACTTCAAAGTTTCTAAAAAACTAGATTTTAATTGTTATCACCATAAAAACAAAATGATAATTATGTAACTTGGTAGAGATATTAACTATACCTTGAACTGTATCTGTAACATTAGAAACCAGAAAGGAAACTGGTAGAGGTTATGCTACAGTGGTAATCATATGCAATATATGTGTATAAAATCAACAAGTAGTATACCTTAAACTTATACAATTTTATATGTCAATTCTATCTCAATTAAAAAAAAAGTATGCTAGGGTCTGGCTATCTGTGTTTGTATATTAATTTTGCCCAAATGAGACCTTGTACACATGATTTACCTTATCTAAGCCTCAGTTTTCTCATCTGTAAATTTTGGATTATTTTGAAAGGTATTTTGAAGATTAAATGAACTCATAGCTAAATAATGTTAAATAAATAAATAAATAAATAAATAAATAAATAAATAAATAAATAAACTCTTTCTCCATGTGCATATGCAGTTGCACACTGTTCCCCAAACAGGCTCTCATTGTCTTGCTTCTGGAAATTTGCTCATAGGTTGTTCCTTACAAGAAGCAACCTAAATGGTTTTCCTCTGAAATTTTTCTTGAGACAGTCAGGCTAAATGTACCATTCCCTTCTTGACGTTCCAGTGGGGCCTTGTAGAAATCTTTATTACAGCCCCTGTTGAATTGTTTTGCAATTGTTTATGTATGTGTCTCCTTAAATAGACTGTTGGAGTGGATGGCTTGATTCATCTTTTTATTTCCCTCAGTGCCCATCACACAAAGTGTGTTCAATAAACGTTTGTTAAAGGAATGAATTAATTGTGGCACTTTCTTTTCTTGGACTCATGTTGTTTTAGCACCATAAAAGGTTCCCCCTTATCCCCCATAAGACAATAAAGTTCTAAAGGGAGATTGAATAATTCTGTGACTTGAAAAAATATCTGCTGCTTGTGTAGGATGAACAGTTTTTCTTCTCTGAGAACTTCTATCCTGCCGATGTGAGCAAAATGAGTACAGTGTTAACCTGATTAAAATGAGCTCAGATCAGGCTTTACTTAATTTTTATTTGGAAAAATATAAAATATCTAGACAAAAAAATAAAAAGAGAATTCCTTCTCTTCTCTTGTATTATTCTCTTGATGCATTACTGCTCTTTTACACTTAAAACTTGTTAATTACCAGGAAAGTTGTTTAGTACCACAGTTAGATATTGTGAGGATTTCTGAGTTTGGTCTTGCAAATATCATCAGTACTGCTTAACAGAACAAAAATGTCAAAGTAGGTGAAGTATGGATTTGTAGGCTCCACCTCCATCTCTTCCTCTCCCTCTTGGATCCCCTGTTCTCATGATAGTCTCTGCTTGCTGCAGGCCTAATACCAGCCACCCTCCTCAGAACTTCTGCTTCCATATCCCTTCTTCTCCATGGAAGCTTTTGATTATTGCACTCAGTTCAAGATGAAACTGGATTCTTCTGGTCCTATATAAGGTAAATGATCTGCATTGTAGCAGCTAGGAAACAAGGCTTTGACCCAAAGGAGAGACTTCAGTGCTGTGCAGGAGACGTTTGATGAATGAATAGCTCCCTCCAAATCACTCTGCAGTGGGTAAAGGAGCCCTTGAGCCTCAGTGCTCTCAAATGTCATTGGAAACCAGAATAAAAAAGCAGTGACTCCCTCATTCTTTGTGGTATAGTAAAAGGGACACAGACCATGAGGTTAGGAAGACCTGGATTTGAAGTTTCTCCCACAAGAACCTGATATGGTTGATACTGAGTTTCAGTTTCCAGCTATGCACTAGGAATTATGCCACCTATCCAGGAAGTGTTGTTGTAAAGGTTAAATGAGATAACATTTGTTAACTGCTTTGGAATGAGCCAGGTACGCAGAAGTATATCACCAACAAAAGACACACTTATTGATATTTTTATCCATTCAAACTTTAATTGACATCTAACTTCATCTTAAGTATTGTGTCAATTGCTGAGGTAATCTTTTATCTTTATTTTAGCCTAAACTTTCATGTTTATCTGTAGTGAAATCTTTGAGACACTTTCACTATGTAGCTTTCCTCTTTATGTTTAGGATCAATTGCCCTTGGGAAGAGAGTAAAGAATGTGAATAAAAAAGGAGAAGACTGTCATTGGGACACAAAATTGATAACCTGTCCCAGAATGCAATGTGCCTCCATGAAAATGATTTAGAGACTGTAGAATCTATGAAAGTTAATCAAGGAGTATTAACGGCTCATTGAAATCCCTTATATTTAATCGGGGAAGGAGAAGAAATGATAGGGGATAAAGGAGGCCATTTAGTAGCTAAATGTTCAGAGGCAGAAATATAAAAAGCTTGAATTATCAGCTCTGAAATCCTGTGAGCTGTCCCTCAGTTTGACGCTGATCCCCTTTCCTCTTTGAGTAGCTCACCTGAATCACCTTTTTAAAAAGCAGTTAAGGTTTTGAATGAAGATAAAAAATTCTCAACTTAGACAACAAACAGCTACTGTGCAGCCACACTGGAAAACATAAAACCACTTGAAAACTTGAAAACATAAAACCAGGGTCACTAACATACCATCTTTAAACTTTTTTCACATAAATTAATATTTGATACCTAAAAGTCACTGGAGAAATATTTGCCCCTCTTCCTACAAAATTTCAGTGGCTTATTCTGCTCTATATGTTAATAGCACATGTTGCTTCTATCTCTGGAAGTGGAATCTTCTGAGAACCTTTCATAGACCTTTGATTAGCTCTCACTTGCTTGAAGGTTGTAATTCAGGGATCATTCAGGGACTTGGTCACCTGTAAAAGACTGAACAGACTTCTCCAAGGGGAGGCTGACAAGTTTCTTTTTTGGATGAATTTCTTACGCAAATATTGTTTTAGTCACATTTATGTAAAATTGCATTACTCTTTTAAATTTATTTCACTATTTAACAAATATCTTTTCCTAAAGTAGCCTCTACAGTATAAGTTTTGCTACCTCCTTTTGTTCTTATAACTGTGATGATCAAGCTGTATGCTGTATATTAATGTCGATGGAATCAGTTAAGTGTAAGTGCAATTTTTATTTATCACAATTACCTCAATCAAGCTTATCCATAATTGGAAAGTGGTGACAAAATGCTTAATTATATTATATAAAGCAAAAATTTTACATCCTTGCACAAACGATATTTAATATGACAATGTAACATAACAATGAATAATGAATTGGTATAAATACTTACAAATTTTCAGGTAGAATTTTAACTTCAGTTTAAGCAGACAATTTTGTACTATATAAAATAAATTGTATATAGGTTGAATCAATTTTTTATTTTTAATCTTTTTTTTTTTAAACAAATTATCTAAAGCCATGCTTCTCAAACTTAAGTATGCGTTAAGATTGCTTGGCTTGCTAAAATATTGCTGGCCCTTCCTTCCCTCCTACCCTGCCCCGCAACTCTCTCTATTTTTGACTTAGTAGGTTCGGGGGTGGGACCTGAGAATTCGCATTTATTACGCATTCTCAGATGAGGCTGCTGCTGCTAGTTGAGAACCCTTGATCCAGAGACTGTGATGTAAGAGAAGAAAAAGAGTCTTAGGAAACATTCCAGTACCTTTGGCTTCTCCATATAACAAGCTGTGTAACCTTAAATACATTTTCTTTTGGGGCACTTGTATTTTCAATTATGAGACAAGGATAAGAATGCTTGTCCTGCTCACTTCCCACAGATGGGGGGGGGATCAAAGATCACACTCTGGATATATACAGGCCTGTGTTAGCACTGACACCGAGTGGGATGCTCAGTGGAACCGCTGGCACTTCTCAGGCTATTATTTGCAAAGGGGTGTTTAAAATTAATTGAGAAGACCTGTATTATAGAATGAGAATTCAAACCTTTCAGTTTTCTAAGAGTTGTCTTAATTTACATGCTGCATAAATAGTAATATTTGCAGAGAACCTCAGGACTCCAATACATAATCAGGTCAGAGGAGCTGATTACACAGACAGTAAATTAATTTTCTTTAAGTATGAATTGGCATAGAAACTTTGTTCTGAGTCTGCATTTACTTAAGAAGACCTACATCTTTTACTTCTTCTTTTTCTCATTTAGAAAGCATTTTATTGAGGGCCCACCGTGTGTTGTACACTGTGCTAGGAAGTGCATTTTTGAGATGCTTTCATTGTGCTCACAGTCTGTAAAGGTACTTGTAATTTACAGTGATAACTGTTACGTAGAGGAATGTGCTAAGCTGTGCAGGAGCATAGAGGAGGGAAGACCTGATTCTGCCTGAAGGGGTCAGGGAAGGCTTCCAGTTAATGTGTTGCTCTCTTTAAAAAGTGAATGTAGAGAGAGAGATCTTTGAGGTAGTCCCAAAGTCTCAGTCAAACATGTCACTCTTGTAATTCAAAGGAAAGAGGAGATGACTAGAGAGGAAATATAGTATTTATTTAGAGAAAACAAACAGCTAAGAGCAATATGTGATTCCTTCCCTTTTAAATACTTTTGCTCCTGAGGATTAAGTAGGATAATTCATTCACTCATTCACCCAGTCTCTAAATTATCACCCAGTATCTACATCTAAACATTTCACAGGCTTTTCCAAACATTTAAAATAAAATACCAATTGATTGTCATGGCTGATAAGGTCATGCACAATATGGCCATAATATGGCATCACATTTTTACTCCCTCCCCCATCTCCTGCCACTTTCCTCTGTGTTTTCTTGAGCCATGTTGAACTCTCTTGAGCTTCTAGGTTTCATGGTCAAACCACCCTGCTTATCATCTCAGTGCCTTTGCATTTGTTGTTTCTTCTAACTGGTTCTTTGCTTGGCTAATTCTTCTCATCTTTCTGGTCTCAATGTATATGTGTCCTCCTGAAGAGGTCTTTCCTGCTCATTGAATTTAAGATCTCTTCTCCTCAGTCTTATAATCCTTTATTAGACCACTCCGTTCTGTTCCACTGTAGCCTATCACAGGTTTATATAATATATTGGTTTGCTATTTGTTTGTTATCTGCCTTCTCTACTATTTTGTCTCTACTGTCAATTATAATGCTTTGTATTAAAGAGGTGTTTTATACTCATTTGTGGAATGTTATATTCTTATAAAATTGTTTTATGTCTGAAGAATAGCCATAGTCTTTGTTGTAAAAGAATTCATAGTTTAAGCTGAGGCAGTGTTGTCTGGTAGAACTTTCTGCAATAATGGAAATTTTTTATAATCTGTGCTATCCAATAAAGTAGCCACTAACCACATGTGGCTTTTGAACTCTTGAAATATGGTTAGTGTGACTGAGGAACTAAATTTTTAGGTTAGCTTAAATTAAATTAAAATAGGCACATATTGGTTATATGGTTACCATATTGAATAGTGAAGAAGAGAATTTGTGTCCTTCAGAAGGTTCAGCAGAACCAATTCTAAACAAGTCTATGTATAAAAACAATTTCTTATTATCAGAAAGTAACTCATCAGGGATAGCATTGTGGCACAATATGTGTTTGTTATTATCATAAAATAATAATTCTGAATAATATATTTGGACTATCTGTATTACCTTTAGACTAGGTGGCTTAAAAGAATGTTTATTTCTATTTTTAAAGTGCATTTTTGAAAACACTCTCTTGAGTTTGCAAACTTTGGTGCTGAGGCTTCTATAATTTTCAAATGATTGTGATGACAGAAGGAAAAAAGTAATTGGAATTGTAGTTGAAGTGGGTACTCTGCAGAATTTTTTTCACTAATTTAAATAAATCAACATCTTTCCTTGTATGTAAAATTTTTTAAATAAATGCAAAATTGTCTTAAGAAAGGGCTCATAAATATCCATGTACTTTCTGGATATCATTTAGTTAAAGAGCCAGAGCGAGAGAGAGAGAGAGAGAGAGAGAGAGAGAGAGAGAGAGAGAGAGAGAGAGAGAAAGGAAGCTATAGAAAGCAAAGCAAAGTTTTTGGCTAAAATTTGGGATTAGTCTCTAAAATTAGAGTACTATCAAAGACATAGTTTACATAATCCATTCATCCAACAGGTATAGTCCAGATCAATAACCCATCAGAATCTAATCAGTCACCCAAAGGGCATAATCATTCACCATCTCTGCCCATCTCACTCACTAGTATCTTCTTACTATCCTTGCTTCAACTCCCCTGGAATATTGAGGAACCCTGACTCATTCCTGCAAAGTATTCCTATCAACCAGCATCAACTAAAACAACTGAGGGTCTTAGAGAAAACTTAAAAAGATTTTTATAAATAAAAACCCAGGCAACCCACCAAATAAAACCTGTCTGGTATCCTAAGTCAAAATCGCTGTGTGAGAATATGGAGACAGTTTTATCTTGACAGATTGAAATACATTTCCTCCTTTTTTGCAGAAAGGAGTGATGGGATTTTGAAGAATGGTCCTAATTGTAATTGTAACAAGTGGTCTGCCTTGTCTGACTTCTCCTGATTACTGGCTTCTTAATGGTGAGTTTTCTTTTTTGTTTTGTTTTGTGTTGTTTGTTTTTTGTTTTTTGGTTATTTGTCTGCAACAAGGTTCAAGGGTCTTTTATCAGGTTGGTTTTATTCGATCAGTTTTGATCACAGGAATTAACAAGAAAAACAGTGAGACTTCATGCTCCTTTTAGAATATTTTATTTGGGGTAGAATGGTCTTTTATTATTTCTTTAAAGTTTACCAGAGAGTATTTATTTGATTTTTTAAAAATTGTATAGAGTAGGCAGAAGAAATTTATGATCCTGGAAAATGTTTATCAGAAGGTAAAAGCTGGCACTACCATAACCAGTTGGTCAGGGCACAATCACAAATTGATTAAACATGAAAGATGCTGTAAGCTCCAAAACAGAATCTCCACTGACCAATTCTTTGAGTTCCATGAGTGTGTTTGAGAGATGTGCCCAGAGGCTTGCGCTCCCTTCTGGTGAGAGCAGGTTGAGAGAGCATGTTTGCTTCAGAACCAACCCTATGCCCCGTGAATGCACACCCTGGGGTCCAAGGCAAAAAGTCTCTTAGAAGAATATGCTTATGTGAAAGATATGGGTATTTCTATAAAAAAATGATGTGGATACCCCAAATAATTTTTATCTTTTTTTTTCTTTCTTCCCCACCTACGAGAATAGGATGTTCTTAGCTTGGTGGCCTGTATGAGTAGGTTTTTGTGGCTGTTGATGGGGGAGTGTCAGAATGTGTTCAGTAGCTGTTCGGTGAGGGCGCTTTTCAGGTAGTGATTTCTAAGTGCCCTAAAAGTGGCTATAATATGGACCAGGTTAGGTGTTTAGTTGGAGACCTTGGACAGCTGTCAAAATCCTGCCTGAAGCTAGGGAGGAAGAAAATATAAATGACAAAATTCACACAGAAAATTAAAATGGCTTTTGTGTTTGGATCATTACTTATATGAATTACAAAATTAATGTTTTATGTTTGACAGCTGCATTTGTTATTGTTTTTAAGTAAAGCATTTGGATCAGTTATATAAGTAGAAATTTCACCAAAATTCTGTCCAGGAGCTTGTTCATACTTCTTGCCCCCAATGCAGTCCTCACTTTACAGAAACACTAGGCCATCGATGAATCACAAATGGTGAACTTACTCAAACCTATATTTTAACTCATCTTATGTCGTAAATTCACTCCCCACCACCCCACCAACCTGGATTGATGTGCCAAAAACAAGATGCTCTTCTAAAAGATTCTTAGTTGCTTTTGAGGGTCTTTGTTAAATCATATTTACCATCTGGTATGGTGGTGGTAGTATTTGGAGCATACCTCTCAGGAAACCTAAGGAGGGATGAAGAGGTGAGTCAGCCTTTGGAGGAGAATGGCTGAGTGAGCCACTCTGAATATTGCCAACCCCAACTGGTTTGGTCTCTCAAAAGAACAGATTGTGTTTCTGCGTATGGATGCTAGTGTCAGTTTAAAACAGGGAAGCGGGGTGAAGGTTTCTTTCAATAGCCATTGATGTACTTACAAAGTTTCCTTGGATTGAGGACCTATCTGATAAGGCAGACAAAATGATTTTCCAGGATCCACAGCTCAGTACTCAGCTCTAGCAGGGTGAGTCAGAATCAGAGGAAGGCTACTTTATATATGCACAAAAAGAAAAATTTGAATTATTATAATAGCCCCACTTTTGTCAACAATGTTTCCATTACATGAAGGACTTCAACAGGACATTGAAATTGAAAATGTGAAGTCGCACAGTCTATCTATATCCTTTAGAGTATCACCCAATTTAAATAATCCTACCCATGGGAAAATCTGTGGAAGAGTTAGTTGTCACAATCACAAATGCTTTAGTGGTTTGGCAGGACCTAGTGCTATTGGCCCTTTGCATTTATCTTAGGTGAAGGGAATCTATGGAAGGGGGAAGAAACAGATATTCTGGGGGAGATATTCAGAACTACACATGTGCTGAGAGGGGAGCAGTGTCTAGTTTGCAGAAAGAAAGCTTAGGGTGGTGCAGAGACCAGTGCAATTGTTTATCCAGGAGATTTATATGAAATAGTCCACAGGAGGGCTAGATTCCCAAGCACATAGGCTCTCGAGCCAGACACCCAAGTCTGAGTCCCCATGTGGCCACTGGGCGGTTACACAGCATCTCTGCTATGAGAATCATAATCACACCTACATTACTAGGTTATCATGAAGATTAAATGGTCTGTTATTAGTAACATGCTTTTAATAGTGCCTGCACATAATAAATACTATTTATGTTTATTAAATAAATATATTCATACTTGGGGTGAAATGACATTCTTTACATTTGGACCCAGACTGATGTTCAGGACAGAAGTAAAGAAGATGGGTGAAAATTATTTTTGTTTTATGCTGCCCAACATTGTGTGCATGCAACCTTTCTCCAGAGCACATATTTAACTAGATTCAGCTCCTTGTCCCTGGAGCTCCCCCAGGTGGGGGTTGCGGAGATACAGGTCCTCAAAACCCGGTACAAGCTTCCTGAAAAGATGCCTTTCGAAATCGAAGAGAGTGAAAGATTCTCAGGTCTATATTTGAAAGTGTGACTATCAAATAATCAAGTAACTAGCACAGCCTGGGATACAGAGCATTATTTCAGGTTCAGACATGTAAAGCAAAGTTAGGCCACAATCTACCTCTGAAATGAAAGCCAATACTGTTTAGAACAGTTACCATTTTATTATTAAGGGTACACCTTAGCCCTGTTTCTAGAAGCACTGCAAGATATATTGACAAATCAAGCTGCATTTCCTTCTGATAAACTAGCCAAGTTTAATTCTCTATTCAAGGCTTGGTGAAGATAAATTATTAGCAGATCAGAACCACTATATTCTGATGTCAAGATCTATTTTGGCCTGAGGGAAAAGGTTTGGATTGGAAGAGTAACATTTTGACAAACTATGTAAATTATCTCTGATTCAGCAATATTTTACAACCAAAATAAAGATGAACTAGGACAGACTTTTACCTCTTCACTTTGAGAAAGCAATCTAAACTTTCACCTTTATTCTCAGATAGGTGGAAGCCCTTAAAGAAAGTTTCTGGTGTCCTAAAGCTGTATTGGGGGCACTATGGGACACAGGCAGAGCAAAGGTTAACAAGGTTTTATGGTGTCTCAACAGTATGTAGAGCTAGTGTTTGTGAGATCCATTTTATTTTTTTATTAAAGTTGATATTTCTTCTGAGAAGAGGTCTTAAAACGTAAAGCATCACACAGAAACACCATTTTAAAACCTCAGTGGCAGTGGGTGGAGTTCACAAGTGCTATGCTGGGTGAATAACTGGAATAGAGGGGAGTTGGTCTACTGTGTAAAAATGAAGCCATAAAAAGGGCAAAACAGGCTTCCTCTGGGTCATTTGGTGTACACAGACATAAAGAAAGGTAATTCAGAAACCCTGCCCCGCCCCCTCCCCCGAAATGGTACACGTTTTGGGAGGCAGGTATAGTTGGCTTTATCACCTGCAGCTCAAGGTGGCTCACTTTGACTCGTCTCAGGCACCACTTATAAGGTGCCCATGTGCTGCTGCACTGGCAGCTTTAACAGAATCCCTTTCTTCTCCTCCATTTTTACTTTACCAGCGATGGAGATGATCAGAACCAAACTAGCACCTTGCTGTGTGTGCTGCAGAAGTGGGAGGAAAAAAAATGGTTTTGGACCTTGACAGAAAACCCTAAGAGGTTCATCAATTATTCTGTAGTTTCTCTTTTCTCCCAACTTGGTTTAATCTTCTCATTTGCCAGAGCAGAAACCACATGGGTCTTTTACATGGTGACATTTTAAATTGTTTTCTAGAAAGCTGCTCCTTACAATCAACTCGAAAATGATCAAAGACACTTCTTATTTCCTGATTAATTGGTTATCACCCAGTTTGAACTTTCTGTTCTCAGCATATAGTCTGGAATGCACTGAGGCAGGCAGGGTCTCACTAATGCTAAGTGCCCTGAGGCTGATGGGGCATAAAAGTATTACTGTATAAATGATGTCTGGGGAGCCTTATAAGTGGTTCCATTTCTCACCACATTCGTAAGTAACAGAGAAAAGCAAAGGAGTCAGGCAGAAGATTCAAACTCCAGCTTTATTCCTGATGAAGATGCTGGAGAATCTAGGTGAGGTATGCAGGCAATGAAAGGATTTCTAAAACCAAGCCCAGAGTCAGGTAGAGTTACCCTCTTCATCCCAGAACCATGGGCAGGACAGAGAGGCAGAGCTGAAAGGATAGTTCTCATGATGAGGGAAGATCCCAAGGGGCCAAGACACTCATGTCCAGTTCCTTTTCTTAAATTGGTGGTTCTCAAAGAATGGTCCCAGTTTCCCTGAGGTCAAAACTAATTTCATAATAATAGGAAGACATTATTTGCATTTTTACTCTCTTTTTTCACAAGAGTGTACAATGGAATTTTCCAGAGGCTACATTGTGTGATACTGCAAAAGATCGATATGAGAATTCATCTATCTTCTCTTAAGTTAGATTTTAAAGAGTTTGCAAAAGTCTAAAGCAATGGTATTCTCACTACAATTTTGTTTGGCAAATATATTCTTTTATAAAATGTTATAAATGTTATTGTTTTAAAATAAATAATCTTTAATGTTCTCAGTTTTAACTTCTAATGTAGTAAACATCAGTGGATATAAACTCATAACCTAAAAGCTCCTGGTGGTTATTTACAAATTTTAAGAGTGCACAAGGATCCAAGACCAAAAAGTTTGAGAATCACCATCTTAAATTAACAATCAGATTCATCCTGAATGAAGAGAGAAGCCAGAGGTGTTAGTATAGTACATTTCTCACCATAGAAATTTCTGCCCCACCTCACTAGTAACCAACCTCCTTAGAAGACTAGGGTGGCACCTGATTAAGATCATTGCTCCAATGTTTGTGACTAATGATGCTAGTAGAAAGTAGGGCAAAACCATTTCAACTTCAAAAGTATTGATAGTAAGTTCTTTGGCGTTTCTGTGGATGGGGATTAGGTACCAGCTAAGAACATTAAACTGGATTTTGAGACAGGGAATTGTCTTAGAGTACAGAAAACCTGTGCAGGCTGAAGGGCAGGTTGAGAAGGACCATGCATACAAAACGGTAGACTGTGCAAAACAGCTGCCACTCTGCAGCTTATCTCCTGAGCAGAAATGCCTTAGCCACCCTCAAATGCATTGTGACTTTTTGCATATTTTTTCTCTACTACCTATGAGGAGAAGGCCATCTCTAGAGACCTGAGGGGATAGTGTTCAATATCTGCTCTTACACCAACTAGGAGAACAGTTTTTTTCACACTGATTTTCTCTTCTTATTTGGTATTTCTTCTTTAAAATCAAAAGAGGGTTGGGCTAAGGAGAGAACATGCCTTACACAGAGTAAACTGATGTATGTGCTTTTATTAAATCTAGATTGGGAGTCAGGACTCACTTGCTGGAGACATGAAGAAAGGCCAAGTTTTATCACGTTCAAACAGCGTGATCCCTGAGGTAGTAGCACCTAGACATTGTAGGACTCAGTATTTGTTGCATAAATGATACATTTTGAACTTTGGTCTAAAAATTTCAATATCTGATTTAATTTCAAAGTCCTGTCTCCTCAAACCTGGATTTGTAAGCTGTGAATAATTGAATAAGAATGATTAATTAGATAAATAGTAAAGATTGAAGGTATTGTTTCAAATTAAGTTTTTATTATTCTCTCTGAAAAGACAAGTACATATGCATAGTAGATAACACACCGATCACCTATAATGAGACAAGAATGGTTTTAAGAATTGTACATTCTCACAACTACCCTTAACACTTGGGAATATTATTATGCCTGCTTTATATAAGAAGAAACAGGAAAACTCTGAGTGGTGAGAATAGGATCCGAACCCTGGCAGTCTGACTCCTGCTCCCAATGCTAGTCCATTCTGTCAAGCCTCATGGTCAGCAGCTGAGCATATTAGAAATAACTTCCCCTCCTCCACTTGAGAAAGAAGAATTCAGTCTCTTTACATTACTAAGTTTACTTAGGAGGGTGTGTTAGTTGTTAGTAGTGATAGGTTTTGCCAAAAGTTAAGTTTGGAACAGTTATTGCAGCTCTTCCGCCACCCAATATCTGTCAGGGCTCCACAAAGCATGTGGAGTCAATTCTCCCATGTCAGTTTTTTCCTCTCTCGGTTGGATATGTCTTCACTGGAGTGTCTCAACCCAGATGAGCAAGATTGTATCACAGCCAAAGAAGAATTCCCATGATTACAGAAAACTCCTGTATGTTTCTTCTTTTCTATCCACAATGGAAATAGCTTTATTTTGCCTTCTTAATAATTTACTTGAAAAAACCTTTACTGGAAAAAGAAATCCAAACAATATATAAAACAATTATAAGCAAGAAAGTAAAAATCACCTTAAATCCTACCTCTTGAGGTGGTAGTGTTAATATTTTGGTGCCTTTCATGTATCCCTTCATATGTACATGTAAATACTTAACATTATTTTACACAAATAGGATCAGAGCACATGCTATCTTTTAATACAGGACTTTAAATAATTTTTTACTTGTTCTTATTTCTCCATCTTCCTTAGACTTATCTCCCACTACAAATCATTCTCTTTTACTTAAAGAAACCCATGTTAATAATCTGTTGTATGTTTCTGTGATTTCCTTAAAATAATCTAAAACAGATATAACATGTAATACATATATCATCATTGTTTGTTTTATAAAATATATACATGTACATCTAAAAATTTTTGTCATTGTTTTATAAATAGTAGAATCAAATATATTTTTGGCTGTATCTTGTTTCTCTCACTTAACAAAACCTCATGAATATTTCTTAAATCAGTTGGTATATATACCTAATTCATTCTTTTAATGACAATATTATATTCCATGAGCTGGAAGTAGCTAATACCTTTCAACCATCCCCTGATGATTGACATTAATTGTTTCTTTTTTCTTTAAATTAATTTTAGGGTTTCTTTCAGCAACCTAGGGATCTTGAAAATCTTGTCTTCAATGGAAAACTATTTCATGTCTTACATTTTTTGATATTGATTGAAAACGTCTTTAGTATTATCAGGTTATAGAAGATGAATAATGTAAAATGAATAATATATAGTAGTACACCTGAAAGAAGAATTTTTTCTTTGACTTTGAAACTGTACAATTTTATTGGTAAGTTTTCACAAAATTGTTTACTAGAATCCTTAATAAATCACACAGTTAGAAAAAGCATCCGAATTAAGAAATTACTGTATTATTTTAGAAAAAGGATGCAAACATCTAAGGGGTCAGTAGTGGCCAGCAGAACTTAATTTCTTATGAATAGATTGTATTTTATGAAGTAGACCAGGTAAGGCAGGCCAGATGCTTGTAGCTCTGATATAAGATTGCTTTCTCATTCACGTTGTGTGATGGGCAATAAGGAGGAGAAACAATACCAGCCTAGGTATTGTGTGTGATACATGGGGTCTGATTGTAGACAGAATGGTTCTGAGGACTCTTAGAACTAGTGATCCCAATCTCATTGTGTTAGGATCAGGATGAAAATGGAAGTGAAACAAGATAGAGCAGAAACAAGTGAAGTTTGGAATGGCCAGTTTTAATAGAATGCAGAAATTGTTTAGAATAGGTAAGAACCTGATGGAAGAAAAATAAGACAGAGCAATAAAATTTTTCTGAAGTCATGACAATGCCTGAGTGAATTAGCCAACTAGTAATTTAAGAATTATAGTTGAAACAAGGCAAAATACATAAACAATAATGTGTTAGAGAAAGTAAGATGAAAGAAATCTAATAAAATTATTAGTGGTCGAAGGCTGCTAAAGAGAAAAAGTAAAAACAGAATAGAACAAAATGTAGGTGAAAAGGTACTTGGATTTTCCCCAGACACCAGGACAAAGTTGATGATGGAGAACTTCTTGCCATAGAGATTGTAGGGGTAGATGAAGGCTGCATTTGAAAGTTGGGATCTATTTTCTCAGAGAGAGCAAGTGAAGTAACAAAGATAGCGATCAGGGTCAAGGAAAGAGAATGAGAGAGAGAGAGAGAGAGAGAGAGAGAGAGAGAGAGAGAGAGAGAGAGAGAGAGAGAGAGAGAGAGAGGTTTTTTTGGATAATAAAGACAATTTGTCTATTCAGTGTTTTTTCAAGGGGTAACCTTAAGTGTTACTGTATCAAAATCTGTATCAAAAGAAGGTCTCTGTCAATGGACATTTAGGTTGTTTCTGTATCTTGGTTATTGGGAATAGGGGTGCTATTATTCCTCTGAGAACCTGATTTCAATTTTTTGAATAAATACCCAAAAGTGGGATTACTGGATTATTGGGTAGTTCTATTTTCAATTTTTTGAGGACTTCCCATACTGCTTCTATGGTGGTGGCACCATTGTGCTTTCTCACCAACACGATGCAAGGATTCCAGTTTCTCCACATCCTCACCACCACTTTTTGTCTTTTGTTTTTCTGAATTCTAAGTTCATTACAATGGCGTACTTATTATTTAGCCTTAAAAAAGAAAAAAATTCCGCACTCTGCAACGATAAGCAAATCTATAAAATATTATATTAAATGAGTTAAGCCAGTCACAGAAAAATAAACACAATTTTACTTACATGAGGTATCTAAAATAGCCAAAGTCATAGAATTAAAGAGTGGAATGGTGGTTGCTAGAGGCTTGGGGGAGGGGGAAATGAAGAGCTACTAATCAATGTACATAAAGTTGCAGTCAAGCAAGGTGAATAAGCTCTAAAGATTTGCTGTAAAACTTACCTATAGCCAACAGTAATATATTGTACACTTAAAAATTTATTAAGAGAGTAGGCATGTTAAGTGTTTGTTCGACAATAAAATAATAGAAAGTCTCAGTGTTAATGGAAGGTCTTCTAAAGGTTTAGTTGAGCTTTTCATCATAAATCTAGAGTTTTTTTTTTCGAAAGGAATATAAAGCCACTTATTGACCACTATTTACCAGTATTTGCAATAAAGTAAATAATATACAGTTAGATATTCTGACTACTACAAAGTTATTGTTTTCTCTGGCTTATGCTGAATCAAGAACCCAAATACTGTGATTATCTACATGTAAGGAATGAGTTGGGATAAAGAAAAAACATGCAGGTCTGGAGTTTAATAAATCTAGAGTTTGGGGGAAAATTCTAGGCACTTAAAAGTAATGAATACCTAAAACTGGTATGTCGATCTAATATGTTGATTTTTTTTTTTTTGGCCAATTTTAACCCCACAAATTAGCAAAGATATTTACTACCAAAGTTGTGGTGGCTACCGAATGCAGGCAAAGTGACTCTCACCAAACCTTAATTAAAGCAACCTATTTTACATGATAAAATCTGCTTTAATACATTAAACTATGATGTCTTTTACTTTATGGGGTACTATGGCATTAGTTTCTTCAACAATGAAGATGTAAACAAAAAATTTAAAAAATTAATGTGATAGACTCTCTGGCTTATGTTAAGCAAAAAAATAAAAGAAATTGAGAGTTATAACCATGTATACAAAATGCAACATTCATAATCAGGTTTGGTTAACCTTGTATGAAATTTGCTACCATTGCTATTACAAGTTGAGAATGTCTTGTAACAATTTTAAAACTAATTTGGAAACAAGTAAACATGGGTATACATCTTAAATATAAAACTTGGAGTAGCATTAGAAATGACAATTGTAGAAAGAAAATGACAGAGCATTTGTGGAGATATTTTAGCATATAATTTTCAACACATAATCCATATAATCAAAAGGCTTGAGATAACCTTGAGAGGTTGTCAGGGCCATCCTTCTGCTATAATAGGGAATAGTTAACATAAGGCACTATGTATTGACAGGCATAAGCAGGTGAGGTGAGGGCAGTGACTAATTAATCTAAAAATAGCATTATTTTCATTTTAGTTTCAATGTAATGAATGATCTTCTAGCAAATGTATGCCTCTTTTGGAATTTATCTAAATCTCGTATGGTAAATAATTTTGATCGAATTGCATTTAGCTTTATAAATTGCACTTGCATCATCATGTGGTACAAAGAAATGTTTTTATGTAGCTATCAAAGATACCTAATAAAATAAAAAATATATTTTATTCATAGATATATTTATTTCTTTGTTTTTGTTGCTATAATAAATGATATATTTTAAAAATTACATTTTAATCATTCTTGTATAAGAATGCAAATAATTATATTTTGGTACATAAAATTTTTATTTACTTTTTATTATTTTAAAAATTAATTATGATGACATTTGTTAATGAAATTATATAGGTTTCAAGTGTACAATTCAATATGATAATGTTTTCAGAATTTGTGCTATGGCTTAGAAAATCTTTGTATATGGCCCTTGGCTCTAAATATAATTATCTCCTGCCGTAGCATTAATTTTAGACTGGACTGTGAGTCTGATTTGCAATTTAGGAGGACCTTTCATTAAACATATTTTCATAGAAGTGTTTCCTTTCGAATGTAATTGGTTGGATTCTAGGATCCAAGAGGTGGAGTAGAGAAGGATCACAGAATATTCCTCCTCCCAAAGCTTAAAAACAGTGTAAAGAGTAGCTCCAATTCCCGAACAGCAGTCAAGTAAGAAAAAGGGTATGCTTTTTTTATTATTAAATTTCAAAAAGTGTTGATGAAAGAAAAAGATGGAAGATTTTGGTGTAGAGAGGTGTTCCTCCTTACTTTGCTTACTTTGTTTTTGCTTACTTTGTTTTCAAGAAGCAGTGCAGAAGAAAGAAGGTGACTGGGAGGAATAAAAAGAAAAGAAGGAAAAACAAAAACAAGTCTTCCTAATATCCTGCTTCTGAGAAAAGTGAACCGAGAGAAGTTTTTCTAGCTAAATCAAGGAAAAATACTCTAAAACAAAAAACTTATGTCTAGTACAGATAAGACAGGTAAGAAGAAGCCAGCCCTTGCCATTTTCCAGGGCATTGAAATCTCTCTCACTCTCTCTCTCTCTCTCTCTCATTCTCTCTCTCTCTCTCTCATATCTATCCATCTATCAATTCTATCTATATATCTATATCTATGTCATCTATATATCTAGTATATATGGGGGGAGAGAGAGATTTTAAGGAATTGACTCATGCAATTGTGGAGGCTGGCAAATCCAAAATCTTTAGGGTAGGATTTTTTTTCTTTCTCTGAAAAACTCTCTCTAATACAGCTTAGCAACATAAAATCTAATTTCTTGCTTTTGCAAATGCAAATAAAGATGTTCTGGTTAGCACGTGGCCTTATGTTTAGTTAATTAAGGATCCAAGTGCCTTCTATCTTATGACTTTAATTCTAGGGCCTTCAAGTTATTTTCTTGAAGTTCAGGTGAAGATCCCTGGCACCTGGTTGGCATACATGGAAAGAGAGAGGAAAAATTATTTGTGGGAGGTTTTTATGAGTTTGACTTAGACTGGCACACATCACTTTGCTCACAGCCAGTTAGGCTGAACTCAGTTGTAAGCTCATTCAGCTGCCAGGGAGGCTGCCAGGGAGACTGGAAAATATGTATCTGAGCCAAGGAAAGAAAAGGAAATGATCTTTTGCAAACTCGTAGGTGTCTCTGCCACTCTCTCTTGTCTCGTTTGTAGATTTGCTCAGATTATCAAGTGGGAAAGTGTTTCAAAACAATCATATCTTATACAAATGTGTGCTATCATTATCATTATTTTAAATATTAAGGTTTCTGCAAAAAAGGCTGACTTTTCAGTTTCTTGGTGAGTTCAGTATACTACCTGGTATAAATAATCAAGAAATATATTCAATGTGGAGCACTCGAATGGAATCCTGAAAATAATATTTACTGTTCTTCCTGATGATAACATGTGCATTGTGGAAGATATGCAAAATAGAGAAAAACATAAAAAGAAAATTTTAGGCATTCCCAATCTTGGTACACACAGTCTGCATAATTAAAACTCTTTAAGTTGTAGCAACTCATTGAAACAGGTTTAAATAGAAAAGAGAATGTATTGGTTTGTGAAATTGAGCAGGCCAAGGGTTGATCTCTGGATGTAGGTGGTTGGTTTAATCCAGCAGAACTCTGACTCCACTCCCCTGTGGTCCTCTCGTCTTTGCCTCTTCTTTGCACTGACTTTAGCCCTCAGGCTGGCTCTTTCGTAAGAGCAGAAATGGCCACAGCAGTTCCAGATGTAATGCTCTTACACTGTACTAACCAGAGGAAGGAAGGATGGCTCTTTTAGTTGCTTTCTCTGCAGAATTGAGCAGCTGTTTTCCTTTCTCCCAGAAAAATCTTTTGACTCAGGGACCTGAATTAGATTGTATGCTCATTGCTGATCCAAACATAGAAGTAGGGATTTACTCAGGTTAGACAAGGCACACCGAGGAGCTGAGTGAGGGGGCAACTCTCTCTGAGCATACAAGCTGCACAGGAAAGGCACAGATACTGATGAAAGTTGGAGACTTGTTATTAAGAAGAATGGGAGATGAATACTGGGGAGTCTAATGCAGCAAATGCCTCTGCACACCCATAAACACACACGCACACACACAGACACCACTTTAACAGAGTCAGTGGTATACTGTACATACTCTTTCTTTTATAGCCTGTTTTATTTTTCCACTTAAGACACATCATAACCATTTCCCCATGCTGTTAGATATTTTTTATAATGTGTTGTCAGTGGCTTCAATTCTTCCATCATGTGGATCTACCATACGTTATTTAACAAATCTATTGTTAGATACTCAGGTAGGTTTTTTTTTTTGGTATTACGCTGCAGTGCACATTCTTAAACATATTTTGCGTGCATCTCTAATGATCATAGCAACATTTTACACTTATTACACATTTTAGCTTTATACATTTTACACATTTTAGCTTTATATTATTAATATTGATTTCACCTACAAATCATTTTTATAACATATTACTAATTTCACAGCCAGACATGTGATCTGGAACAAATTTCTTAATCTCTCTGTGCCTCACGTGTAAACGGATTTAATAGTAGCATTGATTTCATAAGTAAGGATTAAATGATGATGAGTGCAAAAATTTGTACAATGTATGCTGAGCACTTAGTATTATTTATGTATTACTCCCTTCTCCCTTTTAGCAACTAGCAGGAGTAGGTTCTCAATGACTATCAATTTGGTGAATAAATGAGGTAGTACTTTAAATACTTAATCCTAATGTCACATAAATTAAATTTTTCTTAGCATTAATTTAATCTCTATATTTAACACCTATTATTATGATATTTTGACAGCAACACAATTTCATTACACTAATTTTATAGATGAGACTGTTATTGGGTAAAGAGATGGAACAAAGATTACACATTTAGTTCATAGTCAAGATGTTAAACTCCTTGAATCTTTTATCTATATAAGTAAGGTTTTATCAAATAGTAGGCTAATCATTTAGTCATTTATAAGACAGAATAATTATTTTTTGCTCCTGATATCATTTATTTTATACCATTCTTCCACATAAACTTATTTTCCAATAATAAAAAAGGCACACAAAATAGAGAATTGGAGTCTAATAGGACTTAATTATGTTATTAATAAAAATCTGTTTAATTTTTGAAAAGAAAATTAAGTCACTTATGATTAGATAAATCATGGTATACAAATAGAATTTAATACTCTATATCAGTGGAAAAGAATGGACTACATTTACACATACAATGGTGAGCAAAAGAAGCCAGATACAAAAGAGTACCTACTGTATGATTCTATTTATATGAAGTCAAAACCAGGCAAAATTAATTTATGGTCGTAGGAATTAGGTTAGTGCTTACCTTTGGGGATCTTTTTTATTACCTGGGAGGGGCTAGTAGGGAGCTTTCTGGGATGCTAGAAAGTTTTATATTTCTATCTGGATGGTGGTTACACAGATGTATTTACATGGGAAATATAATTGAGTTGTGCGTTTAGGATTTATGCCCTTTTCTGTTTTGAGATTTACTTCAATTCCAAGTTTAAAATTTAAATTAAAAGTATTAAATTAAAATATAAATATGTAAATGTGCAATGCTAAAAGAGAATTTAAAGAGATGTAAATAAAATAAAATTTCCAAGTTGAAGCTATTGAAACAGAAAACTAGTGTAACTAAATGAGACATCTAATGAGCTTATAGGTGTGAAGATATGTTCTAAAATAGCAAATGTTATATATTTGTTAATTTAAAAATAATTTTGGAAGTAATGGGTCTAGGCAATCATTACCAATGGCTATTGAAAACTTTAGATGGAAGACTAGTAGGAAACTGTAACCGATGGAGTTGGCTGATAACACTTGAACTCACTTATCAAGCTTTAATCACAGAAAGAGAAAACCATTGATTTTGAACCTCCTGATGAGATATATAGGTTGTACACTGCATATCTTGTGAAGCATTCTGCCAAAAAATTGAACCTGAACCTGATCAAGCCTCTGGCATTAACTGCCAGTTTTCAGGAAATATTGAGGATAGAGGACAATATTAACAGCATCATAGGTTGTAATCAGCTACAACTAGGATGTGGAAAACTACAAGGCAAGTGACCCTATTTTTAAACTCAAAAATGGAAAGGAAAAAAAAAAGATGAGGAGAGATTTTACTATTATGGGAGGCCCAAGGGATCATTCAATTAAATCCAGCATATCTATGTTTATTTAGATTCTGATTCAAACTAAACAAAACACATTTATGAGATAATCAGTGACATCTGAACTATAATGAGATGTTAAATGATGATTTTTTTAGGTGGGATGGTATGACAAGGTCATGTGTAATAAAAGAGAGTCAAGACTTTATCTTTTAAACATACATATTAAAACATACATATTTATAAATAAAAAGATAGAAAAATCCAATGTGTAAGTGGAAAGGGGTATAGATGAAACAAGTTTGTCTATATGTTGATATCTTTTAAAGCTGAGTAACAAGTATATGAGGGATTATTATATTATTCTCTCTATTTGAGATTGTTTAAAAGTTTTCAGTAAAAAAATTAAAATTGTTTGTATTTAATTTAATAATTGAAACTAAAATGATCAGAGAATAAATTGAAATGAGAAAGATTTTTGATCCAACCTTTATTCACTAAAACATGATACAGCAGCAAATGCTTACACTTCTATCCTCAGACTATGTTAATACACTTAAAATACATTCATATATGTTTAATATACACTAATATCTTTTATGGAATTGGGTTATGCTTACCTTTAACAGACTGGCACCGTATAATTTATCAGAAAAGATAAAAATGGGTTAAAAAAAACTTAAAAAAATACTGAATTCCTTTAAAATACTAGGAGGATCATTATCCCCCTCCATTTTTTGTATTTTTATAAGTTCTTTTATTAACTCACATTATTTAGTGTTGTGAGACCTACTGATACATTTATTTGATATTCATTATAGGTTCATCTAAACGGAAAAATTTCTTGTTTTAAATATTCCATTAGAATTTATGTGCCAATTCATATAGTGGCTTCTCAGTATATGGAGTCCAATCTGCCCAACAGCATTTTAGCAGGTACCAGTTTTAGATTTGAAAATCAATCAATACATCAACAAAGCAAGAAATTAGCTTGATAATTCATTATTATGTGTTATGAGTGTTCCACAATATCCTTGCTTGCCCTTGGACAGGGTCAGATTTGGGGCTGGACAATGTGTGTGCTTACAGGATGTTCTGGGCCTGAGAGCTTGAAGTTGAGCATATTCCAGGAGTGTTGCTGCTGCCACTGTCTTTCAAATGTCTACTCAGCATAGCTGGAGATGTGTAGGACCAGTCTTATGGCTTTCAGGGAGGATTGCAGAGAAATGTTTTTATCTTTCTTCACCTTCTCTGATGCATTAAATCAGGGCTAGAACTTATATCTTGTCATGGAAATGTCACTTTCTACAGAGTGTGACTGTTATAGGTGTTATCAATAAGCAGCATAAAACAATTTGAAAGACATCTGGCTTTTTTTTCTCTGTTACATGCTTCCTTTCACTAAAATATAAAATCTTTATTTATGTTCATAGCAGCTCATTAAATGTCTTCAGGCTGGTGTAAATTTTAAGATGCTCTTTTACATCAGGATGTATAGCATTAATGTGTGAATTTGCTTTTTAGCCCAATTAGTCTATTTTTAAATATTACTTTAAATTCACATTTTAGACTTAGTTTTCATATCATCCAAATATTTAGGAAGAAAATATAGAATGGTACATTTATTTAATAGATAATCACAAATTGGAATTATTAGAGAAACTGCATTATTAAATGCAGTCTCAAATTACTTTTAAAATATGCAGGACCGGAGGACTAAAGATATAAATAGATTTGATTATGGACCAAATTCTGCATAATTTTGTTGTTTTGTAACTTGATATCTTGAAGGGAAAAAATTTTAAGTTCAACGAACCAGGCCAAAAATAATGAGACTGGAATTTTTCAATAAGCATTTAAGATTTTAAATGTTTATCCAAGCATTATTTTCTTCTAGAAAATCTTTAGTTTATTTAATTATGTTTGCTCAAAATATGTTTGGAGGTCTTTCATAATAGTCATTTTCTAGTCACGCTCAAAGATGAGTCTAATTCCATACTATTTTTGAACAAAATAGTACTAATCAGCTCATTCAAACTTTTTGTTCAGAAGATTCAGCACTGAATAAATTTTATTTTCAAAAATTAAATTCTCTCTTTAAGAACAAAAAATAAAGATTTTCCACAGTTCAAAATATTCAAATAAATGTGCTGCCAGCTTTTGAAGTCCAAATATTTGGGACAGTGGCAGCAGTTTTGCAGTGTATCGTCACCCTAAAAGGGGGCAGAGTCTATATGGATAGAAAACTTTTGATGAGCTTGTTAAAATCTGTCACATAACTCTAAAGTCACATTTTCTTAGAATTTTATGTGAATAATTTTTTATGCTAAGCCTGTTGATTTTTGTGAACTATATTATGTCTCCCTAAAAGTCTAGGTTTTAGACCAGAAGGGGTCAGCATGGCACTCACCTTTGTTTTTTGATGTTAGTTCTTGTCTCCATTTTTGAAATAATTCCATGTACTTAGACACAGAAGTAATATTTATTTATTTATCTGTTTTAGGAAGGAGATTGTGGAGTCAAAGGCATAAACAATATGAACAATTAAACCTGCCGCTATGCACATATAGGTGCAAGTGCCAATAAGATGAATAATGTTGGGAATTTGGATGTTGTGCTACAATCACATCGATGATACAAATTCATTGGGTTCGTGAAAGAAGAGGGTATTGAAACCATTTTACTTAGGACTCTAGATTGCAAGTGACAGAAAATTGAGTCTAAGCTCAATTTTCATATTGGTTTCATATTAGTTTATGTAACAAAATGCTTTTAATCATGACTCAAAGATGATGATCAGAATCTGGTTTCTTTCTATTACCTTTCTTTTTTCTCAGACTTCTTGTGGAGTAAATATGGCAGTAGTAGTTCTATCCTACATGCCTCAAGGTTTGAGTACATCTGGGAAGAATTTTTGCATCTGTCCCGAGTCTCAGCAAAAGTCTCATTTTCTCTGATTGGGTCATGTGCCTGTCTTCAATCATTCTGAAAGAAATGAGATGTACCAATTGATTTAGGCCAATCAGGACTTATCTTTGGAAATAGCAGTGGGTTAATCCTGTTCAAATAAATGGGTTGAGAATAGGGTTAGGGTTAGGGTGGTTTCCCAAGGCATATTTGGAGTGGGGATGCTGGCTGGCAGAAATAACAGATGTCACCCACAAGCACAAGCATCAGTTACATTTTTACTTTCTCCCAGGTAGTCTGCTTGTACTTTACATACATTACCTTATGTAGCACATGAAATGTTTTTCTTTTGGCGATTCTCTCTCATCTGTAGATTAGTCTTAGAATGTGTGTGTGTGTGTGTGTGTGTGTGTGTGTGTGTGTGTTGTGAAGTGGGAAAGGCCACTACTTGGGGTGACCTGGATATGGGCTCCCACTCTTACTTAATTTTTTATTGCATTTTCCAATGGAAAAAAAATGCTTTATAACATGATTGTAAATTAATGACCCACTGGACTAAAGAAACAAATAAAGTAACAACATTTGGTGTAGGTGAAATTAGAGAGCTGACAATTTCTATATACTTTCCCTTCCCATCAACTTATTGGTATTGCAGAAAAATGGGTGACACTATTTTTAGGCTTTGTGTATATATTTACATATCTACTATTTACATATAAGTGAAAATAGTCATTTTGTATTCCATCTGCTGTTTAGCACAAAACCAGGCACCAGATAGAATAACTGCTGACCAATGTTTTAAAATGTAGGTATAACATTTTCTGATTCATAAGCCAAGTACAATTTTTCTGACTTCGAGCTGCTATCATCAGCCTGAATGAAGCTTGTGGAGGATAAAGGAAAGATCTGTGGAGTTATGGTCCTTCATGGCTGAGTTAGGCCTGGCAGAGGAGAGAGACAGCCAGTTATGGACAAAACCTCTCTCTCCTGTGGTCTTAACATTGAAAAACCTACACTTTCTACTTCTTCATGTTGGTCTCCATAGGACAGTCAGAAGGAAGTGGAAGAAATGCAATATTGTCCCAGTATCTATAAAGAATTAACCAAAAGGATAATTAAATAGGGGCTAAGAGAGAGAGAGTGTTATATTTATTGGATTAAAAAGTCTATAAAAATATATTAGAAAGCTTTATTATAATGTTATAGATGATATGTGCATTCAGATAAACTACATGCTACAGAAATTAGTGTACTTTTCACATTTCTACAGTCTATAAAAAAGTTCCATGGATTTGAAATTATTCTAATAACACCTGTGCTGTGGTTGTGATGTGGCTTCTGTAAAATCAAGTCCTCTCAGCCCCTAGAAACACTTTCAATCCAAGAGGTAGTCTCTGAGAAGGATGAAGTTTTCTTTCAAGGTTATAAACCAGTCAAAATTCACAAAAAAGAAGCTTTAAATTTCTACATTGGAAAAAGAGTTGTTAAAGCTGGCTTTTAAAGTGATGAAACTGCAATGTGGTATTCTGAATACATTCTCTGTTATCCCCTTGCCTCCCTCCACTCCCTCTGGCTGAGCACTTGTATTTAGAAACTGGTAGAACTGTTGTCTACATTAACATTGCCTCCTTTCTCCATTGATTTTTGTTGTGAATAGGCCTCCTTGAATTCATGGTCATCTGCATCTTCAGGGTTTCCCTAAGGGATATTGGATTTCCTGCTTGGAGGACTAATCAGAACCATTAATCAGCCATGAAAATAAGCATTGGCCTATTAGCTGAAAGCCTGAAGGAAATCAGGGCTGGTTTATTGAAAATTAGGCGGTAGGTGAAGAAGAAATACATGTAAGAGATTTGAAATGGCAAAAAAAAAATTAATGTTTATGTGGGTTAGAGGTTTTGAATTTTCTTCAGAGATAAGAAGGGGCTGCCCAGAAGGACTCACATTCTCCCAGTCCATGAACAGGGCCTCATGTCACAATGGGCAGAACATGGGCCTTGGCTTCAGGTAGAAGGAGTGAGAATCTGTGCTTTGCATGCTGTTGACTTGCTGACCTCCATTTCTATATCTATAATTAAATAATATACTGCATTGTTCTAATCTCATTTTACAATAATTTTTTTACAATAATTATTACAAAAAATTACAATAATTTTTCTCAGAGGGCAGTTGTGGAGACTAAATAATGCAGGAAATATCACAAGATATTGGAACTTGGAACTGCTAGTTTTTGATTGAGTTTGGGTTTTCCTTGAAGCAGGGCTTGAGGCATAAATTTGAGAGAAGTTTATGTGGGAAGTGTAGGGAATGTTGGTAGAGAGGCGGGGAAGTAAAGGAAGAAAGACAAGTAGCTAATAAGGGAGCATGAACTATTCAGCCAACTATTGCAGTGGGCAACTGTAGATTAATCACAGAGGGACACTCTGGGAAATGAGACAAAGCATACATCTCAGAATTATGACATCCAAGGACCAAGAGAGCTGGAGTATTTATACAACAATCTTGAAAGTTTAGGTATACTCTCAACAAGTGTTGATTCCTCAGCATTTCCAAATTATTGACTGTGGTCAGCATAGCGTTCTGTATTTTTTAGTATTTCAGGAAAAAAGAGTCTTTAGGTCCTGATACAGATCTTGACAGTTGGAAGGTAGCTGGAGCATATGGAAAGAGCATAGTGATACGATGGGTTACTGGATTGTTGATGCCACTGCAGCAGAAGTAGATGTATTTATCTTAAAGAGCAGAGTAAATGGGGGTATCTCTCATACCCACTTTATTAGAAAGATACATGAAAGTGTGCTCCAGCAAAAGGAGGATGTAACCAAGAACAAGCAATCATGGGACACAGGAAACAGTAGAACCAACCCAGAAAAGCAGTGAAGGGGCTTCCTAGGATGAGGGCAAGGTGGCATGCCAGGGGAGCAGTCAGTCTTTAAAATGAAACAGGGGTCCTGGGGGAGGTGATTTCTGGGTAAAAAGAAAAGGAATAGAATATCCAATGAGATGGAGACTTAGAAAATGAAAAAAAATGATAGAGACTAATAGTTGTTAGAAAAACGAGGAATTCCAAGAAAGGAAGACATATGTGCAAGCGAATGTATAGTTTACTACTTGAGCTTTTCAAGGAGTAATATATACATAGCCCAATTTTCAGCTTTCACAATCAGCATACAGATAATGCAATTATGATTATGATAGACCTAATTATGAGATCAGAATGCAATGTTAGTATTACCAGAAAAGGTAAAAGTTGGAGGGTGAAGGAAAGCTAAAGAGAAGGGTAAAATTATTAATATTTTTCTCTTCCAAAGTGAGGAGTCAAAAGATACCTATAGATGTTGGAACTCCTGGGGCTTACTACCTAACATGCATTCTCATTTTGCTTTTTCCTTCCCAGATGTGTACTTCTCAACCCCCTGGCCAGTTCACATGGATGAAAATACTTCCTCTCTTCACTTTCTTGTCTGTATCTTTTTTTCCCCTTCTTTCTGCTGATTTCCTCTACCTGTCATGAATTATACTAGTGCACATTTACTCTGAGTTTGGGGCTTGTATTGGTGGCCTTACTCTTCAAGGTCATTTCATTTGACATCATTTCTGTGTTACTTTTTATTTGAAGTTCTCACTCTATTACTGCTATTGACTATTCTCTCCTACTATCCCACCCTGAAAAGGCTTACTCCAGTTATGGATTTGCACATCTTTTTCTCACACTCCCTCCCCACTGATTTCCTACTATTGTTTTTAACTTCATCTTCGCCTTTATCCTTAACTATGTTCCCTCTCTTATTTATCACTCTTCTACTCATAGTTTCTTTTTCTCCATGGTGCGGTACTACTATCCTTTGTCACTTGACATTAGCTACTGAATGGCATGTCCAACCTGTATCTCCAGGTTCCAAGGCAGCGTTCTACCTCTGCTAAGGCAACCTCTGCCTGGCTGGCTGAATCTTAGCCTAGAAATTCAAGCATACAAGAAATAAAATTTTTGTTTGCTTTCTTTTCTGAACTTAATTTCTACTTTAAGTCTTTCTTTTCCATGTGGCAGAACCTAATCTTGGTCAATTCAATGTCCCCCCATCTCCCTGTTGCCCCTAAGTTCTAGGTGTATGTGTGGGCAGAAGGCATTCTTATGTAGAGTCATGTGGAGGGTCTGATCCTTGGTATTAACTATCCATATGGCATAGGTTCAATGTCCTTTCCTCTGTTTGTCTCAGTAACCAGCCCAAGAAAGTTGTTGCTGTGTCATTCTTTGCTACCAATGGCAAGTTCTCTTGATCCTGGGGTGTCCTGTTTCACCTGGCACTGTAGGATGCTCCATGAGGCTATCTAAGATCCTTTCTGCTTGGACACAACCCATAGTTAATTCTTCCCCATGGTCTTCTCATCTGTTCAGGGCTTTACTTGGAAAGAGTCATAGGCTTCTCTCCACTCAGATGTCTTAAACCCACCTGGAAATTCCATCATTGCCACCCATCTCTCCCTACTCAGTTTCCTCTCAGCTTTCTTATCTTGTTGTAATCTTTTATCTAGCCCCAGAGTAGAATCACCTAGTTCTTTCTCTACAGGTTTTCTCTTTCATTTTGTGTTTATATCCTGAGTTCCATTAAAATTTAGGCTTTTGATATGCAAAGCCCTTTTCTCTACCTTCTTTGGTGACATTCTTTCCCTTAATATAGTAAATGCAACAGGGTTGTGTGTTGGGTGAAGGAAACATAAGAAAGAGGAAAAAAATTCCAGAAAAAAATAGTTAATATTTTAAACATTTTATTCACTGCCCTAGCCTTCCTTTCTTTGATCAGAACTGCCTATCCCTCCATCCTTCCCCTCGCCTCCCACAGCTGCCACCACATCCTTATTATATGCTGCTTATTCTTGGCCTCCAGAAGGAACTGCAGCCACTCACCCTTTCTATTGCACCAGAGAGAGCTTCAGTACCCCAAGGCTACCCTGAATTCCTTGAACCTTTCAGTCTTGCTTGAGTCAGCTCCCTCAATGCTGGGATAAGAGTGTGCAGGACAGAAATTAGAAGGCCCATTCCTGGCTTCGCCTTTCACTAGTTCAGAGATACTGAAATAGTGGGTGTATCCCTTATTCTTTCTTAGTATTTAATTTCCTTATGTGTAAAATAGCAATAATATTTTTTTCATAGCATTACTGTGAATATTAAATATTAAAATGTATGTAAAAGTGCTTTACAAATGGAAAACATTTATACATCTAAGAGTTACTATTCCTTTTCTATCTCCTCAACTTTTTGCAACTTCTTGATAGCCCCACCCCTGACCAAATCTCTTAGGATAAAATAATAAAAAATAAGTCAGTTGATAGAAAACTTCTGATATTTTCCCCAAACAGGTACAAGAATCAAAGCCTTGACTTACCATAGCCTCTGTTCTTTGCTCTTGCTTTTGATCCTTGAGCTGGTAGAGATTTAATTGAGGTTACAGAATTGTGATGACAGTTTATGTTCTAGGTTTAAGTTATTGTAAATATATTTTTGTCTTCCTCCAGTTTCCCAATATATCCCCTCTGTTTTTTAACCCTCAGTTTTCTTTCCATTCTTAGCTGGTGACTCACTCTTCATAGCACCTGGCATCAACACGGTACACGCATCAGTCTTTTTGGTGAATAAACACATGATATTTATTTTCCTTGATTATTCCCCTCCTTTTCTGAACTATCCTGTCCCATTTTTTTTTCAACTTCTAACTGTAAATATCTTTTAGGGTTCTTTCTGGCTCTTTGGATATTATTTCCGTCCTTTCTCTAGTAGCAGACAATTCTGGGTTTACATCTCCAAAGTTAAGTCTTTCTCTTGAGGCCTCATTTATATTTCCAACTCTACTGAGCATCTTGATGGCTGCTAACACATCACCTTCAACGTATCCCAAAGTGAAGTCATGGCATTTCCCAGCTCAACTTCCAACCCAGTTGATTCTTTTTTGAGCTGCATCAACATGGTACCCCTAGATATGTTTGGTTAGATGAAAATGAGATAAGGACTTCAAACTACTAAGCACAATGTCCAATAGGTCCTATGTGCTCAATAAATGTTTGCTATTACCGTCATAATATGAATGAGTTGAAGAGCTTCTAGCTACTTATATTTGTTAGGATAAATTTTTTTCTTATAATTTATCTTTCATAATGATTCTTTAAAGACCAATTGTAAATAATAGCAGTTACTATTTTTTAAAGTTGAAAGTTGTTACTTAAAGAAGAAAAAAGAAAGAAAAGACTGTTTAGGCTGAAGTACAAACTACAATATGTATATATTGTTTTTCTTAAGTTCACTGAAAATCTTTTCAGATCTCTGCATTAGGCAAAGCAGATCTTGTGGACAGTACAGTAGATGAAAAGTAAAAGAAGTCATCAGGCATTCATGAGTATCTGAAAGCATAGTAAGAAAAAGGGATTTTGTTAGGTTGCATCAGTGATTTGATGACTACTTGATACCGTGAGATTAAATACATGTTGACTATAAGAAAAATACTTTAAAAATTGTTGAAAAGATTTTGGAAATAACATAAAAAACCTCAAGATTTTCAGATAACTGTTGGCTAGTAAAAGACTGGTATCTATTTGTATTTTATGTATTTTTTTACGTATTTTGTCTTTTTTAATGTATTTTTTTAAATTGGAAGTTTAAAGACTGGTGTTAAATTTAGTCAACATAATCATTATAATTATTTACTGATTCTAGCCTTGGCATTTCAATACATTTTAGTTAAAAAATTCAAAACTACCCCTCAGACAGTATACATCAGATTAAATCAAACAGGGTAAAATTATTAATGTTAATCTGAATTTTTAACATAAGAAATAGAAGGAGGACAAGCTAGAATGTTCTTTGAATCTTTAATTTGAGACTTGAATTTTGATTTTAAGTTCGCAGAGTGCAGAGAGCATTCTCCAATGCTACTGTCAAGGTCCCCCTTCTCAGTCAGTTTTATTTATGTAGAATCTTTCATCAAAAGATCACAAAGAACTGTCTAACCAGCTATAAGGAAACATAAATCAAAAAGAAAATGAAATGCTCAAACAATAAAATTATACATTAGAGGCCCATTTAAAACAGAGCATTTAAGATGGGAGAAAAGTCTTGGCTGAAGTATACAGAACATAAGTTATAATGGGAAGCTATTTCATAATTTGGTGAAAAATGAAAAAGGCCCACTTCTAATAGTGAAGAGCCTATTATTAGGAATGATCACTTGCATACCAGTGCTTTAATGAAGGGGGTGAAGAGCATAATAATTTGAAGTGGAATTGACAAAGTATGGTGGCACTTTTCTTGCTGCTCCAGTGAGGAAAAAAAAAATTTTTAAAAAATTAATACTTGGGCCTTATGCCCAAGTATCATGCTCTTTAGCATGCCTATTGCCAATTGCTATTTTGCCTTTTTCAGAAGGCCCTATACTAAAGTCTCACAGTACATATATAATATACATATCATATTTATGATATATATCCACCATGCAGGGCTCTCAAAGAAGCCAAGGTGATCTCTAAATCTCTGCTGTCATCTCTACTTGCTTTTTCAGCACAGATTAATTCAGTGTTCCCCAAGTTTCAATTGATAGTAGGAAAATATTCATTTTAATGTCCCCAAGCATAGGGAAATATAAAAATCTTATAATACTATTGCTTTAACAAAAAACAGCAGAAATTCCTTTAAGCTTGCTTATGTAGAAAAGGTAAAGAATTTTGAGACATCAGTCTTTTGTTTTATTGCCATTATAATAAATATCAAGAAAATGTTCTTTGACATAAAGTTTATAACATTCAGATTAAAGCCTACATTCTGAGTTTTAGAATTTCAAATATCTCTAAGTTTCCACCCTCCTTTTGTTCAAACCTGACTCTTCAGATAATTTATCTTATGGCTTGAGGATTATACCTGACAACTTGTAGGAAGAAAATTTACACAGTGTGATATTTATACCTTTGTTAACAGTAAACTTCATGTTAAAATGATGTACACTCTGCATGCAATACACACTGAGCTTAAATGATAATGGTATAGATATAGATTTTTTTTCATTTCATGATCTCAAGAATATGTGGTTTATTGTTTGCGTGCTCTCAAGAAATAAAAATTAACAAGCAATCGACTAGTATGCACACAAAAGAAGGAGAAAGAGAAGAAGATAATAAGGAAGCAACTTGGGTATAAGATCATCTCTACCACATGGGACAGTGTCTCTGAATTAGCATATTCGAAGTAAGACCCAAAAGAAGAAAAGGAGCTAGTCATGTAAGAGAGGATAAGGTGGGGAGGGGGAGGAAGGAGCTGTCAGCAGAGGGAGCTGAATGTACCGAATGAAGGAAAGAGAGTCAAATGTTTAAAGACCTGAGAAAGTCCAGTGAAACTGAATGCAGTCAATATAAGGGAGACTTTGGTAAAAATTAAGATTCTTAGGTCAGGTATCAGTCAGGTTCATGGTTGTAAACAATGGAAGGCAGCTTTGTCTATCCTAAGCAGAAAGGAATTTATTTTAATGTAGTGAGTGGCATGAATAATTGATAAAACAAATCAACAAAACAAAACAGAACAAAATGAATAGGCTTGGAAAATGAGCAGGAACCAAGGAAGAGTAAAAAAAGAAAGTATCTCTTTAGGATAATGCTGGTGTTTGTGCCTCCACTGGACAGTTAATAGTGCTAATTGATGTCTCTAAGAAAGATTTGTTACCTATCTCTCCAGCTTTATGACCTTCTTTCAGGATTCAGAATCCCACCTGAAAGGGCCCAACTGGCCAAACATAGGGCATGGCTATGTGCCCCAGTTGGTCAAGGATGGAGAAGAAAGGCTTGGATCCTTGGCTACAGGAAGACTCACAAAATGGGGACCTACTGCCACATAAGGAGGAAATTTAGTTGCTGGGCAGCCAAATGACCACCAACCCGCAGTGAGGAGTTTAGATTTTGTTTAATTATAATGAGAGGTCATTGACACTTTTTGGCAGGGAGATGGCATAGTTCTATGTTTTATATAAGGATCACTCTGGTTGCTGTTCTCGAACATGTCTTGGGATAAATGAAGTAATTCTTTGTCATAAAGAAGAAAAAATGTCAATCCCAGATAGTTTAAATATAATGTCAATAATAGGATAATCCCTTCTTTCATATTGTCGCTAGAATTTAAAACTTGGTCAATAAGGTATAAATGGTTTAAATATTTTTGCTCTCAACATTTTAACTGCCTCTAGCTTCTCATCCTTTAAAGTCAGAAATTGAGAAGGGCTTAGTTCTGACCTCTGCTTTAACTCTAGAGGACTAAAGCGGGGGAGATCAAAGAACAAAACAGGGACTATATAAAGCATTAAAGCCTGCACCAAAAACTTGGTAAGGTTTCAGTAAAACTCAGAAATTAAACTGGACAGATTTTTTTTTTTTAAGCAAAGAATACAAACCTACAAACAAAGCATTTGGCCCTGTGAACACTAGAATGTTAAAAATTGCTACTCTTTTCATTGTGCCTTCTTTGAAAGCAATTTTGAAAAAGTAGAAATAATTTAAAATACTGTTTTTTCCTAAAGTCATAGATTTTCAAATTACGGGCAGACGTGATACAAATTCTTAGGGGATGTTTAAAAGAAAGAAAAATTCCATTTGAGAAAAGACTGAAACTTGCTGTTCATTAGTTTCTCAAACTAAACAATAAAGAAATTTTGAAGGGAGAAAGGTCTCCAGTTTTCTTTGATAATGTCATAGTAGTAAAATTCAGGTAGCTAATATATTTTAAAAGCACTGGATATATAACCCTGAATAATCTAAAGAATAATCTAATAATCTAAAGAATTTGCTGAATGGTTAATTTATAAAATAGTCTTTTTGTGACAAAAAATGAAAATGTCTCTGAATTTACACTTGAGATAAAAATATGTGGGAGGCATTTAATACAGTTGATTCTTGCCAGAAAGTCACATTGAATTATAGTGTGACATGTATCTCATTTCACTATGCATGCACATGCATGTATGTGTGCATGTGTGCACATGTGTGTATGCATACACGATTCATATGAGAAATTAGAGGGGCTTATTTGATCAATTTGTCACTTGCTCTTCAGACTACAGTTCCAGAGCCAATTAGATTTCCATTTAGAAAAAAGAAGAAAGAGGAAAGACAAAATATTTATTAAATATCTTATTTCAGGCAATGTGCTGGTTGGTTTATTTAAATCTCATGATAAACTTCCAGGTAATAATTGCTATTGGATAAGTGAGGCAATTAAGGGCTCAGAGAAGTTAAGAAGTTTTTCAAGGTCACAGAGCTAGTTGTATGCAGAGCTGAGATTCAAAACCATGTCTGACTAACTCTCTATTCATATTCTTTCTGCTATACCATGAAGCCACCTGGAATTTTAAAAATTTAGTTGCTGTAATTTAAGGCTAGAATGTATTTTTCTATTAGATCAAACCATGTGAAATTCTAACATTAGACTGTTTTGACCTATAAGAATGGCAATATAGATGTTTTCATTGAAATTATAATAATCTGCAAATAATGATAAATATTCCATTGCAAATATTGGTAAAATTAATTTTTCCTTGAACCATTATCTGATGACAACATGATATTTGTGCAAATAGCAGTAGTATATAAATTCTAAAAATCTTTGTATGATTTTGTAACAAAAGTATAACAAATGACATAAAAAGTCAAAGAAAAACTAGAATTTAAAACACCAAAAGAGATAAATTTAAGCAGATAAATTAGATCTCCCTGATTTGCCCATGATAATACATAGCATTAGTAAGCATTGAAAATTCTAATATAGAAATGCTAAATGATAAACTGGTAAAGTACATTCACTTTTCTAATCAGGTGCATTGACTATGGCAGGTTTGAGTAAATCATTCATCATAACAAGATGTGCTGTATAAAAATTAACGGACAACTCAAAATTTAAAGTGCTTATTTTCCTATATCTTAAAACTTTTGAAATAATAAACTATGTGAGCTATTGGTATTAGACTGAAGATTAAAATAATGGAGAAGCAATATTTTGATTTGTGTATAAATTAACTCCTCAGTTGATTCGAAGGCATATACTTTGATTATAAATCTCAGTGACTCTAAGTGGGAAACAGTGAACATATTTTATTGGGTCATCAATTTTGGAAGAGCTCAGAGCAGATAATTATACTAATTATTTAAAGAATTAATTTACCAAAAGCTTATTCAATACCTACTATGTGTCATCAGGGATTCAGAGATTAGTTAGGCAGCTCAAGAAAGTTTCAAGAAGCTCAATCAAGAAAATGCAAATCTCTTTATTCTTTAAACGACACTTGGTTTATATCTTAGTGAGGAAGACAGAGTAACTATTAGAGGCATTTTTTTGGCACATAGAGCTCAGAAAATAATAGTGCTTTTGTTAACATATTGACCATTCATAATAGAAAAAAAAATCCCTTCTGGTGTTTGAGCTCCAGCAAGGGTTTTAACAACGCACCCTGCAAAATTAAGTCCCATTATGACAAGGAGGAACTAGTATTGGGAGGAACCTGAAAATGGAAGCAGTTACCTGGATTTTTGTTTCTTCTATAATCAAAACATGTGAAAGCATCATTTAAATTGTAAAATGTTGTAAAAACTAAAGCATTGCTGTTTTCAGCAAAAGATGTTTTTGTATAGTTTTCTTGAGGCAGCAAGTACTGCATTAATCACCTATTTTGTATGAAATGACATTAAAAATTCTTTTAATTTTTCAATTAGAGTTGACATTCAACATTATTTTATATTAGTTTCTGGTAGACAGTATAGTGGTTAGACATTTATATAATTTACAAAGTGATCCCTATGTTGTACTTTATATCTCCCTGTAGATTTTGTAACTACCAATTTTTACTTCTTAATCCCTTCACCTTTTTCACCAGTCTTCCAAACTCCCTATTCTCTGTCAATCATCAGTTTGTTCTCTGTATCTATGAGTTTGTTTCTGTTGTGTTTGTTTATTTTGTTCTTTAGATTTCACATATAAATGAGATCATACAGTACTTGTCTTTCTCTGTCTGACTTATTTCACTTAGCATAATATCCTCTAGGCCCATCCATGTTGTTATAAAAGGTATGATTTCATTTTTTTATGGTCGAGTAATATTCCATTGCATATATGTACCACCTCTTCTTTATCCAATTATGTATTGATGGGCACTTAGGCTACTTCCATATTTTGGCTATTGTAAATAACACTGCAGTGAATATACAATGAGGTGCCTATATTTTTTCAAATTAATGTTTTGAGTTTCTTCCAGATAAACACCCAGAAGTAGAATTGCCGAGTCATAAGGTAGTTCTATTTTTACTTTTTTGAGAAACCTTCAGACTGTTTTCTGTAGTGGTTATACCAATTTGCAATCCCACCAACAGTGCATAAGGGGGCCCTTTTCTTCACATCTTCACCTACACTTGTTTGTTGATTTATTGATGATAGCCATTGTTACAATTGGGAGTTGATATCACATTGTGGTTTTAATTTGCATTTCTCTGATGATTAGTGATGTTGAAGATATTTTCATATGTCTATTGGCTATCTGTATGCCCTCTTTAGAGAAATGCCTACGTGGGTCCTCTGCCCTTTTTAAAATTGGATCGTTTGTTTTTTGGTGTTGCATTGTACGAGTTCTTTATAAATTTTGAATATAACCTCTTATCTGATGTATATAGACAAATATCTCCCATTCAATAGGTTGCATTTTCATTTTGTCGATGGTTTCTTTTGCTATGCAAAACCTTTTTAGTTTGATGCAGTCCCATTTGTTTTTTTTTGTTTGTTTGTTTCTCTTGCCTGAGAAAATAAGTCAGAAAAAAATATCACTAGAAGTAATGTCAGAGAATTTACTGCCTATGTTTTTTTCTAAGAGTTTTATGGTTTCTGGTCTTACATTTAAGTATTTAATTCATTTTGAGTTTATTCTTGTATATGGTGTAAGAAAGCGATCTAGGTTCATTTTCTTTTCTTTTTTTTTTTACATGTATCTGTCTCATCTTCATGTTGTAGGATGACTTGATAAAAGGCTAATTTAAGGAGATCCGAAATAAGTCAAAGTTTGACTTTGAGTCAGTGTTTGAGTGACTCTTGGACTTCTGTTAAAAATTTTTATTATACATTCCTTGTTTTAACATTCTTGTCTTCAAATCCACAGCTATGGATGTAAATTGTATACATACTTAAAAAAAGAGGATAGCTAGAAAGCAACTGCCTGAAATTGTCTCCTTCATGAATGATTTTGGGAATCAGATAGGGTTGGAGATTTGGAGGACATGGCTTTCATTGAGAACCCAGAAGTGCCAGTTAGCTCAGATTTGAATGTTGGGAGAGTCAGACTTCTCTAAGTGTAGTAGAGTGATCACCAAGTATTCCCATGGGAACCCAACCAGGCTCAGGGTGAATTCTGTTATCCCAAGAATGAAAAAATATACCAACAGTGAGTCTCCCTTTGTCAGACACTATCCATAATTCCCAGTTCATGAAACACTGGTAAGCATTTTCAGGTCAGTGCTTAAGAAATTCTACCATCCTCTGGTCTTTTCTTCTAGTGTGATCCTCTGCCCTGTGAAAGATTTCTCAGAAACTTGGGTCAGAAGTTAATGGCCTTAATGCAGTGGTAAATTGGGTGAGTATATCCTTGCTTACTCTGTTTCAACTTTAGTAGAGTAAAATCTCTCTCTCTCTCTCTCTCTCTCTCTCTCTTTTTATTAAATGATAGATCCTCTAGGAACTTTTGAGAGGTGCTTTCCTGCTTTGTCACATCATGACACATAGAATAAAGATAATATTGTACATTTACTTTGGGTGAGGTATAGTGAAGCTGCTCATAGCAGGAGGCGATTGAAGACCTTGCCTGGCCTCTTTGAGGACTGAGACAGTCTGTATCCTTGATGTAATCATTTATAGCTCAGAGCTGGCAATTTTGTTTTAAGGGAACCATGTTTATTACATAGAGAACAAATGGTGTACCTTAGCTTAAAATCATGGTGGCGAATACTTACTATGTACCCAACTCTGTTCTATGTACACCATATATATTAATTTAGTTAATGCTTACACAACTATAAGGTAGGTATTATTGTGGTTCTAATAATACATAAGATGAAACTGAGGTACATGAAGACTAAGCAATTGGCCAAAGGTTACATAGAACTGTCATAGGAACAGAGAGAGACAACATTTGTATCTAGGCAGTATGACTTTGGAATTGTATTCTTAACCACTACATTATATTGCCGGAAGAAAGTAGTTTTAAGAAGGGTGGATTATATAGTATTGGCACCACACCTTTTGGGTTTGTAAAGTTTCAAGAAGTTCTTAGCAGCAGAAAAATCCCACCAAAAGCAGACACTGGACCAAGGCAAGAGTTTTGATCTGAAAAAGATAAATTCTTACAACACAAAGCCATGACTTACTTTGGGCAGTAGAAATATGAAAATTAAATTATTTCATTTTTGAGCATAAAACCAGTAAACTTCAAGAAGAAGTAGGGATTTTGGACAGAACTTTTATACAGTGGTTTTAATCTCTAGATAGAAAGGGGGTCCTCAGGTAATTAGAGGATCCAGATCCAGAGAAAGACAACATAAGGGGGTCCTTGATCATGAAGAGATAGTTCTGTTCCTAGCCTGGCAGAGGAGAGGCTGCTTAAATTTCACTTGACAATCCAACATAGAACTGAAAGGATTATGTGGCAGGAATCCCTAGTGAGGTTCAGGGCTGAGATTTGGGACATGGAGTAATTATGCAAGTTCTGGGAGCAATCCCCAGTACTGTATGCAACTACAGCTCAGACTTAGAGCCAGGCCAGACTGGGTTTAGTGACTTTTTTTTTTTTTTTTTGTATAACTCCTTAGGACAGAAACAATCAACCTAAAAATATAAAAATTTCTCCCTCTCCGCCCTAACCCCCAAATCATCCAGCTTGAAGACTTCATTGCTTCATGCTGATAAGGATAAAGAAATGAGAGGGAGGACAACTTATTAGTGTTAGGAGATAATATCAACAATTGATAACTCAAAATGAGTTAATTAGTGTCTAAATTGCTTCAGTCTAAAATTAGCCCTAAGGTTTGTCTAGGAAAAATTTCTCTTGAGGGTCTTGAGGTGGTTGTAGGAGAGACTAAACTAATATATGATCATTGAAGACTTCTTTTTCCTGAGCACACGACTAGATTAAAGCTCCTTTTCAATAAGATGTGGCCATGTGACTTGAGTGCTGGTCAATGGAATGTGTGAGGAAGTGGAGTATGCCTCTTCTAAGCCAGGCCCTTAATTACTGCTCTCACAATCCTTCCCTGATCTGCTGGCCAGAAAAGACCCACCAGGGACTAGAGGGTGACAGAGTCACAAGGTGGAAGGTACCTGTATCACTGAAGTACCACAAGGAAGAAATTCTTCCACTGATCAGAACACCCACGTGGACTCTGGAATTAAAGAGATGAATTGCTATCTTGTTAAAGCACTGAGATTTCAGTGTTTGCCTGTTACAGTTGGTAGCATGGTATAATTCAGTGTTGGTAATAACAGAAACAACCAACATATATAGTTCTTCTATGTGCCAAATACAGTTTATATTTATTACTCAATCCAAACAAAAAGCATGTGAGGTAAGTACTCCTATTATTCCAATTTGAAGATAAGGCTCAGTGCATGTTAACTTGCCCAAGTTATACATCACACAGCTTGATGTAGTATAGATGGTATTTGAATTGAGGCAGTCTAGCTCCAAAGATCACTCTACTCTACCATATTTTAGCATCTGAGGAGTTTTCTCTAATCTGGGGTTCTTTCAGAAGACAAAATATATTACCTTAACTCAAGAGAATTTGGTAAGATTTTGACTCATGCATAAGTGATTTGATTTCCATGGATCTCTGAACCAAGAACACAGATAAGAGAATGGAGAAACTGCCCCAGGGAGAGGAGGGGCACAGGGTGGTTAAAATACAAAATGAATTATGGTCTGAGCTTCAGGAACCTTGAAAGAACTGGGGGAAGGAGACAGATAGGCTGAGTGAGCTGTACCCAGTGCCCCAGAGAGGAAACAGAGAGGAAGAAACTTTTGCACTTAGGAGGTTGCTGCAGCCCGGGATTGATTCCTTAGAGAGCCTCCCTGTAGGGAAGAGTAAGGTATGGAGGGGAAAAGAGCAGGGAATTAGGCATTCATTTTATCTGACCCCTCTGCAGTCTACTGATTCCTAACTCTGAAAATCTACAAGTGTGTCGGCATGCATATGAGGTGACCCAAGACCCCAGCTTCCATTTCTGAAAAAGCCAAGGGGAAGAGAAAGTTTGTCTTTCTCTTTTCCTTTCTAGAGACTGCCAAGTAGATAGTAGCAATATCAAGAACTCGGCCAGTATTGGCTCCTTGTTCTAAGAGGACAAACATACAGCTATTCTAAGGAATGCTGTGGAAGAGTTTCCCATGGCAACAAACAATGACTGGAAGTTCTGCTTTTCACACTGTTCCATCAGAACCAACTTGCTATGGACACAAAATAATATTACAGAAACTTTGAAGAGGGGTATCTGGATGTCATTGATTAAATCGTTTGTTGGAAAGGCTAATTTCTTTTCATTAACATTAAAAAAATTCTCATAGCGATCTAGGTACAGGCTCTGCAAAACTAAAGATATAAAATTTAACTTTCTCTCTTTTGATCATTATGCCCTGGAATAACTTACTGTATTTATTTAGTCAGCTTTTATTGAGAAACTTACCAAGGTGCAACTAGCTCAGTAGAATTTGAGTAGGTGCTATCAGCTGAGGGTAGTGGTGGGGTGTGGTGGCTACAGAAATAACAACATAGGGTTTCTGACAAACTATTAATTTTCTGAAGAAGACATGAACACAACTCATAAAATGGAATGAATAACAAGAAAATGAGGGCAGGAGTGTGAGATAGGTATTAATGTACTCACTTTTTGTTGTTCAAACTGAAATTTAGGGGTGCTTGTGGGTGTAGAGGGTTTGGGGACAATGAAGCTGGGGATAGATGCAATGAATCTTATTTAAACTCTACCCAGCAGCAATCAGTGGATCTGGTAACCTGGCATCAAGTATCTGTGATTTAACTTTGGCATACCACCTGTTCCCTGTGGGACCTTCTTGTGCAAGTTATTGTATCCTTTTAAGTAAGGAATTTTCACTGCCATTAAGTGTGATTGGAGTTCTGTGATTGACAGAAAGTGTTATATGCACACACACTGTTTTGAGAAGGATCACTGGAAAAGATATATATACTTTTTGACATTTCAAGGAGGCTTCTGGGTGAGTTGCTGCTGAGTGCTCAATGGCTGCTGCATTTGTTTGTACCATATTTGCACTACCAGTTTCAAATTCATTGTTTGTAAAGCTCTTTGGGATAATTTGTATATGAAGGATTCCATATAAAACCAGTGTTTACTCCTTTTCCTATTATGCTTTTGGAGCCTGACACATAAGGGTGCTTTTTTATGCAGCATGCAGGAAATTAAGCACTCAACTCCTATTAACACTACTAGGAGCTGGGCTCCTTGCGGTCTATTTAGGGGCAGTGGAAAGGGCCTCACTGCTATGCAAGTAAATTGAAACAAAGACAGGGCAGAACTCAGGTATTTATTCAGCTGTTGAAAGTTTTATGGGCAACCAGGCTACAAATAACGTGAATTATTTTACTGAGAGTTTGCTGGAGAAATGGAGCTTAAACTACCCACTTTGTTTTATTTGCGAGTGTTGTGTACATAGTGTATGTGTGTGTGTTGTGTATAAATAACAAACTGTCTATTATGAGCATCTTTTTACAAGGAAATTTCCATTAATTGATGTAATTGTGGTTCATTGAGAAAATGATGCTATTAATCTGTATCATAAGCCTGAGACACTGCAAAATCCTTAAACTGAGTCTTATTGAGTTTTGATGTTTATTGCTTTCGAATTCTTGAGCAGAGCTAATTTATGTGACATGTATGATGATTTCCTAAACAGAATATAGAATTATTCAAAAATATTTTACTTTTAGATCATGTTGAATAAAATAATTTACATATAAACACATATCTCGTGATAAAAGCATATAAATAGCTCATGTCCTTTAAAGATATATGAAGTAATAAATTGTTCTCAACATTACATAGAATATAATATATTATATAATATATAACATGATCTATATTAATATACATATATATACACACATAATATGTGTCACTGTTTTGTGGCTCATTTGTGACACAGCAAATTAAAAAGGTATTGGTTGAAGCTTGCGAAATAATGATTGGTTTTTCTTGCTTGTAGTCTAATGTTAGAAAACCCTTCGGTTATAATAAAAATAACAATACAGTAGCCAGGAGGTGTCCAATGGACTGTATATAGAAACCAGAGTGATTTTAAGTTCTTACATAAATGTTGTGGACCTCCCCCCTGCACTCCCAAGTAATTCTGGACACATCTGCACCCACTGAGGTGGATACTGAAGTATGCACACAGTGTAAGGTTCCAATTTCTCAGTGATTTTAAGGTAATAGATCCTGATTTTTCATGATAACCTTAGGAAATGCTATTTAACTTACATAATCCCCAAATTTGCATACCTTATCAGTATGTGGGTTAGAATGAGGTCACTTATTATTGATGGTATAATCACAATACTGTGACTTTAGGAAGTCACTTAACCTTTTAAAAACTTGTTAGCTCATCTGTAAAATGAGAATAATCATTTTGTCTGTGGATTAAAAAAGATGGTCCTAGTACACAGTACCTAGCATATAGGAACTTAAAACTCAATGTTACTAATAAAGATAATAAAAATCAAAGTAAGGATTATATATTAATTTTATTTACTTACAGTGATGTTTCTTTAGAGCAAAATATCTAAAAAAACCCCAGCAGTCATTGGAAGAGCAAGAACTATTGATATTTCAAAAATGCAATTCAAATACATCTTAAAAAGTTTAATCTTAAAAGGTGAACCATTTAATGCGTCCTTAAAAAGTCAGTCAATTTCTGTTTTGAAGTTAGATTCAGTTTCACAGTTTTTTCTTGCCTGCAACAGCTAAAATATAGAGTTTTCATTTTTTTCTTTCAGATTGAATTGCTATTAGATTTTTGTAAACCATACACTCTGGAAGAATGCTTTGTTCTGGAAAAGGCAAGTGCTGGGAAAAACTCAGTAAGACCGACCGCATAGCTTATTCTTTGAAAACTAACAGTCAATAAGGGTGTTAACTTGACATGTAATTCCACTTAGTAAAGGGATCATTGAACAGAATGGATGCAATGATTAAGCCATAATTACACACTGTAGTTATAATTATTTTGCAAAGGAAAAGTACATATAACAAATAAGAAAAATATTTAAGCATAAGGATAGAGAAGAAGAAAAATTTATTATTTAGGATGAGAAAGAGTAAATAGGTATAAAATCAATGGAACTAAAAGCAGTTTGGAAATGTTTGCATTCAAATAATTGAAAGAATAGAAAGCATTGGTTATGACTCACATATCACAGTAAAACTCTCTTTGTTAGGATATTTTATAACATAAAAATTGAGAAAATGAAACTGATAAATGTTTGTCAAATGAATGAATAAATGAAAGCTGAGTGAACTGAAGAGGTTAGAGACTATCAGAAAGTATATCTTGCTATCAAGAGAAAATGACCAAAGTAAGACATGAAGTTTAGTATAAAACTCACTTTATATTTTACCATATTTAAGTTGGTGAGCTAAGTGCTCACCTCTTCTCTTTAACAACAAAAATAAGAAAACGGTAAACAATATTGACATTGGAGAATCATTAGCAATGAAGACTCTATAAAAATAGCCATTAGATTATAATGAATGAGGGAGGAATAGTATTCACTTTACTAGAAGTGGTATATTGCTCTGTTGCTGTCAGGTGTGGAAGGCTTAACTGCAAGCAGCTGGGGCACCCTTAAGGAACCTAGAGTCTAAGGGTAGGCATAGGGCCTGGGGTGTGAAGAAGAGACAGAGATGCTAACTGCAGGGACACAGTCAAGAGGCTATATCAGCAGTCAGCAAGGTTCAGTATGGAATAGTGGGAAGTGAGTCTTAGGGGCTGGTACATAGAACTTGTGGCAGATAGAGAAGGGTAGACTGCCTCACCAACTGACTGATATAAGGAGAATCTGATCTGAACAAGAATAAAATGGTTATTTAGAACCTCTAATGGTTTATTCTTTCATTACTATGACCAAGAAATCCCAAATATCTTTTAAAAATTTGGGTGTGTGTGTGTGGAGTGAATCTTAATAGAACTATAAAATACATACGACATTTGGATATTTCCTAGTTTCATTATTAGAGTTTTATTTGCACTTAGTTTCATTTTAAAGGAATAAGAAGTAAGGAATTTTAAACTGGGACAATTTTGATCTGTAGTTATCAAAAGTCAGTTACCAATAGGCGATTATTAACTCCAGGTGCCTCCAGAGTCTTACCTGATGATGAAGTTCCCATTCTTTAAACCGGCATTACTTTGCCTGATCCCTAGAACTTAGAACCTTTTTTCAAAGAGAACTATTGAGTCAGTGGTGGAGGTAACTCCTGCAGACCCTGTTAATGTTCATAATGTGCTGGCAGTTACCATATTCAAGAACGCCAACAGGATTCTGTGTCCCTAAAGCAATAACGAAATGAGTTTACAGATATCTTGACTGCCCTGAGCTCTGCCGCCATCATCCTTAACTCTCTCTGACCAAGACCACACAGCTAACCTCTTGTATTTCATGATTTAGAGGGTCTGGTAGCCCATATAAAAAAAAAAGCATTCTTGTTACCCGCATCTCTTTTCACTGAGTCTGGAGAGCCCGCAAAATTAGAGCTTTGCTGTGGCTCCTTCTGGTCGTTTTACAATTTGCCAATTTCTTGCAGTGCTTCGGATTGCTACAATCTTATCATTTTCAAAAACTCATCATTACTTGTTCTCTCCCTGTAGATCATTTGTAGTTATGAGGAAAGCCTCCCTCTGCTTTTAATCTCACACTGGGGTAGGGTTTCACGTTTTATTTTTCAAGTGCACTTCCACAAAAGAGAAATAAATAGGCATTCTGATTCTCTGAAGGCCAGAATACTATCATAACTTTTTATCCTTTACTGCACTACACTCGAGGGTGGGTAGAAAGGCGTTTTCATTCTCACACTGAATTACTATTAAATATAAGTGTTAAATTTGAATTGACCAGGGAAAGAGGTAAAGAAGCTAAAAAGAGCTTTTGGATAGTCTTTGTCATCAACAACTGCTTACACTAAAGAGAGAAAAATTTCTGAAAATGTAAAGTTACATTTCTAAAAGTCATGTCATATGTATATATAGGTGCTGTGTACATGTATATATGTTATTTTGCAATCATATATATGTATATATAGGTGATGAGTGTATGTATATATATTATTTTGTAAATGAAAAATACGTATTATCCTTATTAAACCGAAGGCTGCCTGAACAGATGGAAGTTGCGGAATGTGCTTTTACAATTCAGATATCAGCAATGGTAAAGCAGATATGAGGAACTTGAAATATTTGGTACTCTGCTAGATATTTCATTCTACAAAGCATAGCATCTAATCTGATTCATTCTTTAGCGGGCTTGCAAAAATCAGATTCTGTTTGTGAGGTTATGGCTACTGAGAACATGAAATGGCCCTTTCTTTTCATGACTGTCCCCAAATATTTGGTCCTATTCAAAGTAATTTGTTTTGCAGTAGTCTAGGAATATCGAACACAACATAATGGGCGCACAGTGTGTGTGTGTGTGTGTGTGTGTGTGTGTGTGTGTGTGTGTGTGTGCATGTCTATATAGGGAAAATCTAGAAGGGTTGAAATGGGTAGCAGCTATTTTGGCCTGTTATTTGAATTAATGAGGAAAAATAGTCGAGAATGTGAAAACTAATGGAACTGTCGGAAAAATTACTCTTCATCTGAGACTTTTTATATGATAAAGGGCTAGAAAACTGCACATTATCAGATAAAATGTAAACATTGTAAAAGTAAATTTATTGAAGCTCAAAGAAATGTAGGTATTATTCCCTGAATAAAGATGGTAAAAGGGTAGCAACTTATGTAAGATGAGAAATTTTGTTAAGGTAAGTCTTATGTGACATAAAAAAATTATTTTGATTGAATAAAGGGTAGAAGCACAATAGCTAATGAGTTGACAGTAGCTGCCCAGGACCTCTAAAATGAACTCCATAAACATACTAACGATGGAGAGGGACGTGCTGCCAGTGTGACAGTGATGTGGTCTTATAAACTAGAGCAGCAACTTGCTCAAAACTCAAAAACAGAAGCACAACATATCTGAAGAATAATTGTTTACCTTTTTATGTTTGAAGGAAGAATAAATAAAGGCAAACATTCTCTATGTACCTTCTTCTTTGCATCTTCATTCAGAATAATAATTACCAAAGTAGAAAAGGTGGGAGATAAAAATTAAGGCTGGGAAATAGCCATTCGCCCTTGTGGGTGATTAGTAAGTAGGTGTTTCTAAGTCAATGGCTTGCCGTTTTTGCCTATACAATTCCTTTATCTTTCTGGAAATAAACTGTGTATGTCCTCATACCTGAATTGTTTAGTACATTTCTTTCAAAGGGAAGGGTTTCTATTTTTGTTATCAGCAGCACCACTATATTTAAGCACATCCTGTGATGGACATGGTATTGAAGACTCCAATTTTCCTTCTGTCTTCACTTCTGCTTGGACAAAAAAGTCTGAAGTTCAATCTCTAAGAATCTGAGAAAAATGGCCCAGAATCATAGTTTGGTTATTCTGATTGTAGACTGGCCGTTGAATTGATTTCTTCATTGTAGATGAGGATTAACCAAGAAACAAATAAAACCCAGAAAATAATGGTATTCTTCAATTCTTAAGTTTGAAAGTTAACCAGCTTAGAAGAGCTCCATGTCCAGTTAGACTAAAAAGGTTGGTTGGCATGGGTGTACAGAACAATAACAAAAACGGTCTAGCGAATCAAAGGCCATTGAACTTTATGTCCCTGCTCAACTGCAGCATTATTCAGAATTTATGGTTATGCCAGCCTGTGCACCTTCAAAACATTTCCCAAGTATTTTAGGATTCTCACATAAATATTGCTGCAGTAAGTATCATCAACATTTAGTAGCTGTTTTTCAAGAATAGCCAAGTGACATTATTATGGTCTGTCATTAAACGAGGGGAGGTGTGAAGAAGGCCAGAGCTGATCATTGCAGATAAAGATGATGTTTACACAGAGATACACAGTAGAATTTATGCCAAAGAATCTGTATACGTTTCAATATACTAGCAGCCTATTTGAGTCTTCTGTCTGCTTTTGTTACAGTGCTTCTTATACATTTTCATCTAAATATTCCTAATGAGAGAAGAGAGTGAATGTGTCTACCTCACAGATATATTTTTTAAAGTCTTGTATTTATTTTTTAAAATTTGTGTGTTTATATTCAATTAAAAATGATTATAAAATAATGTGTTGCCCTTGTACATTTCTCAGCTGACTTAGGAAAATTATCAACAGTTCTCAATTTGATAAGTACCCTCTAAAGGCTCTAAGAATATTCACTGCAGAAATAAATAATCCATTCCCAGCTTTAATGACTATTCCTGCCCTTCACTCATCTGTTGTTAACCAGTCTGAACTCTTAGTTTTCTTACAAGACTCTCCTTTTTCTATGTTTAGCATTTTCACTTGATGTGTTCTCTCAGCCAGTCCCTATATTAAACTGATACATCTTCAAATTCTGTTGTTCCTTCCAGGTTTTCAAGTGCTGCCTTCCACACAAAAAGCCTATCCTTTTCCACCCACTCAATTTGCCATGAATTTCCTCCTGACCTCTCTTCAATCCTTGTCTTACTATTTACAGACATTTTATTTCTCCCAACTAAGCCTAGGTTCCACAAATGGAGTCTATGTTAGAACAAGCCCTAGGTCTCCAGTAGTCTCTACTGTGGTCCTTTGAATGTAATAGCTGCTCAATAAATATTGGTTGAACGGCTGATTCAATGAGAAAAAGCTGGTATGTAGAGTTGAGAATGCAAAAACAGAAGAAATACTAGCGGCTACTTAGCTCTGGTAATGTAATTAACTGCAGCATGTTCCTTTAAAGATATTTCTCTTAATTAGGTAGAAAAAAAATCCAAAAATGATTATGGCAGTAATGTAATAAAAATGGATATCTGGAATCATGGAATGTATAACACAGAGTGAACTCTAATAAAAATTACAGAATTTAGTTAATAATTATGTATTAATATTTCATCAAATGTAGCACACTTATGCAAGATATTAATAATAAGGGAAACATATGGGAGGAGTTAGAGGGGATATATGTCTATACTCTCTGCTTAATTTTTCTGTAAACCTGAAACTGCCCCCCAAATAAATTCTATTATAAAAAATTAAAAAATTGAAAATTTGGTAATAATAGAAAAAAAGAGCAAGGCAAAATGGTAAGAAATTAATATAAAGAGTTCACCCAATGCTTGTCATGTGTGGTATTTTGAGAATAGGGAAGAGAGGCCTGACTTGCTAAGGTTGGGAATACTCTTTCATGATTGTTTATACATAACACTTCTAAAGAATTCTTGAACTCAACATTTTCATTAGTGAAATAAAATTTTCACATTTAGAAATATATGATAAAACATGAGTACCAATAAGCACGCATGAGCCTTATAATAAACATTGCCCAAGAATTCACTGTGTTACAAATTGGAGTAGAAGTTGTAAAGCAAGTATATTTTAAGGGCAGAGGTGGAATGGAGTTGTAGGGAGGATACAGTCTACCATGGAGTTTAAAAAATACTTTCAGTGGAATGAGGAGACATGCTATAGCATCAACCAAGCATGGTTTGTCAGCAAGAATAATGAGAGAGAGAGGAAGAGAAGAGAGCAAGCCAGCTTTGTAGAGCTGGGCTCAGACACATTCAGCAGCTCATTTCAGAGGGGGAAGAATAACAATTTTCAATTTATGTACAGTATAAGTTTCTGAATGCTTCAATGTAGAATATCATATTGCAAACTGCTTCAGAATTATGCAGTCAGCACAACCTATGAATTTGAATTTTGTTTTAACCTGTATTGGGGTTCTCCATCCTACATCTAGTGTTATAGCAATCCAGGATCTCTTTCTATTTTGTTGCTAAGACATTTTCATGTGCATTAATATATATAAAATTATATATACTTCATATGCATTTCTCTATAAATGGAAAAGAGCTGTTTGCTCTTGGTGTTTTTATTAGCTTTTTCTTCCTCTGTTGAGATGGAGCTTTGTACCTGCGCCAGACAAGGTGGTCGTGTGTGCTCTCGGGGCAGAAGTTCTAGATGCAACTGCTGACGCTAAATATTTTTGGAAACTTGCACAGCAACACAGTACAGTGAAGTACTTCTCAAACTTTAATGCTTAAACAAACTATGTGGAGATTTTGTTAAAAATGCAGATTCTGAATTGCTAGGTCTGGGGAGGAGCCCGAGAGTCTGAATTTCTAACAAATTTCCTGATGAGGCTGATGCAGCATAGCAGGGGCAGAGGGGCTGCCTCTTACCATATGACTGTTATCTGATGTGATGTTAATTTTTTAAAAACACTTTATAATAAATTGTGGAACTTCCAGATAGAGAGGAAGTTTGATTTTTTTAAACTGATCCTTTGAGATGCTTTAAGGATTAATATCTTGTTAGTTTCTTCCTTCTGCCTACAAGGCAAGTGGGTATAAGAGGTTTTCACGAATTCCTCCAAATACCATACAGCATGTAGCTTGTTAAAAGAGTAGTCAGAGAGTAAACCCAGTCATCAGGAAGAAGGCGTCATCCTTTTTCAGAGAGACAGATTAAGGGCAGCAAAACTGGCATTTGGTTATTTTAAATAGCAAATAAGGTATTCTCCATGATGATTTTTTAAAAGGTAAATTGATGATAAACTGGTAACTAAAAATCAACATTTTTGCAAGTGTAGAGATGATTTCTCAATGTCCTATTCCTGAGAATCTTCTGCCCTCTGCAAATTTTCACATGGTTTCATGACTAAGCTCTGTATAGGCAGTATAAAACACCTTATATTGTTATTTCTTGTGTAAATACATTTAGCACAAACAGATGGATCAATGAACTCACAAAGATTGTCTACACGTCCAAATTTTCCTGCCAGATGAAAGCTTTAACCTGCAAAAAGCACTTTGTAGAAGAGCTGAAGTCAGAGTGTGGGGGTGCGGGGAGTGAGAATAAGGGAAGGAAAAGACAGCTTCAGCTGAGAGAATTCACTCTTAGCAGGAAAATGTGTTCCGCTTCCCAACCTTGCAGGTAGCATGTTTGGCTGCCACAAGAGCACATTATTTGTGCCCCCTCAGCCTCCCCCCGCCCCACCGGAACTAAAGAATGCATTGTGGGAAAACCCATCGTGACATATGACACTGCAAAGGAAGATCACAGCGTGAGGCAGCATCAAGGGGTTGACATGGCCTTGATGCACTCCGGCACAGCACGGGGTCGCAGGGATGAGTGGCTCTTCCAACGGAAGCCCGGGTGCAATTTGCACAATTCTCCTGAGAGCTCCTGGTGAAGCCCCAAGCCCCCGTAAACTGGGCCAAAGAGGAGAGCAAAGACCCTGCCCCCTGCCTAGAGACACACAAAGGGAGGCATTTCAAAAGGAGGTTAGTTAAAAGGAGAAAAAATTATACACAAATATTAGAGGAAAATTGGAATGGATTTTTAAAAAGACTCTAACAGTAAGAATGGGAGCAAAGGGGATGGGAAGAAAATGGAAAGTGCAGGAAACTGCCTGGCAAAGCACATATCAAAGTGATGTGTTAAACTTTTTTTCTTTTTCTTTCTTTTTTCTTCCTTCCTTTCTTTTCTTTTATTTTTTATTATTTTTTATTTTTTTTATTTTTTATTTGAGAGAAGGACCCTGGAGAATGGTCCAAGTGAACCTGATTTGTTTTGGTTAAAGAGTCTTCTCTCCCCTCACTTTCTCATAACTGTTCAGCAGTTGCTCATGTCCAAATGAAAGTTTGCATATTTATAAAAAAGGAAACCCTGCAAGCCCAATCAGTGTTTCTTTCTATTCTGTCTCTGAGCAAAAGACCCTTGTTGCTCCTGCTTATCATAATATGCCACTTTTTGTTCATCAGTTTTACATTTCAAAATTTCTGTATTGCTGCCATAAATTAATTATTAATTCTCCATCAGTCTCTTCTGTAGAAGCATTTTAAACTTTGATTTCACTATCCATTCTGAGGAAAATAGGCTTTAATCATAACCCTTTGCTACTGGGTATTTTCCTTTTTTTACCCTATGAAGAATCTACTCTATACATTGTTAGTTAAGTACTTAGAAAAATCTTGGAGATTTTTAAAAGCAGCCTACGAATGCTTGAAATTAAGGATGACCATTTCCCACCAACCCCCTGCCCCTAGAGTCAGTAAAAGCTCTTTTGAACAATTCTGGGTTATGTAATAAATAAGAATTTTATTAAGATCTAATTAGGGTTAGAGCAGTATAAAATTAACCATTTTGTTTTGACTCAATAACCAGTTGCCTACTGTTCAAGCCAACTCAAACTGTCAGACCAATTATTTGTTGCCCTGCTCTGAAGTCTTCCCTTTGCTCGTAACCCTCGAGTTGGCGTCACTGTTGCGTATCAATTTCATTTCACATTTACTCAAAAGAAACAGATCAAAAATATCATTTCAAGTTATATTTCAATATGACTTCTCAATGGTTATAATATTTGATAACTTATTTTTGTCTCTAAAATTAGCTTACTACCTATTAATAGCGGTTCTTAGTATTTTTGAAGAATTTTACAAAAGCTATAAAGGTGGAATGTGTGTCTACTTTCTTTATACTATTTGAAGAGGTTCCTAGGTCCCTAAAAGATCATGCATAAATGCATTACGGTTTTTGGATTTTTGACCAAGAATTCATGACAATGATATAGAAGTTTCTGAATTTTACAGCCCCACTTTCTTACCTCTACCCACATGAATCCCAGATGTGTCACATATAAAGAGTCCCAACATGGTATTTGTGTTTGGGATGCCAACTCTATGGTGCTGCAGCTGGATTTACTTGGGGCTATGTTCTACTTGTTGCCCTCTTGATTACACTTTTATTGATAAGCAATGGGTTTGATGTTGCAAAATATAGTTGAAGGATCACAGCTCATGGAGGAAAAATTATAAGACTAGGAAATAAGTCATTTCATCTCTCTGAGATTCAGTTTCCTAGTAATAACTATCAGTTATGGAACACATGTTATGTGCTGGCTTTACATATATTATCACATTTAATCCTCACAAAGACCATAAGAGACAACTTCTGTTAGCCTCAGTTTAGAGTTGAGAAAAATGAGATTTGGAGAGGTGAAAAGGCCAGGGCATGGATTTGAACTGAGATTAGTTCGATTGAAGAGTCAAAGGTCAGTTTGCTACTCTTTGTTCTACACAGCTCACTGTGTAAAATGGGGTAGGAAGACTCTAAACCAACTTGAATGTTCCACAGTTCTAAGAGAGGTCACTGGGAACTATATCAATTAGTAAATATTCTAATCCTTTTTTGAAAAAAGATTTAAAAAACAGCTTAATTAAGGTATAAATGACAAACCATAAACACATATATATATATATATATATGTGTGTGTGTGTGTGTGTGTGTGTGTGTGTGTGTGTATGTATGTGTGTGTGTGTGTGTGTGTGTGTGTGTGTGTGTGAGAAACCACCATCACAATCGACATAATGAATATATCTATTACTCCTGAAAGTTTCCTCACTTGCTTTCCAAACTTTCCTGCACATCCTTTCAAGGCAATCACTAATCTACTTTCTGTTACTATATATTAATTTTTTTTTGCTAGAACTTAAGAAATAAGTACATAGTAATATCTCATTGTGATTTAACTTTCATTTCTCCAGTGAGTAATGATGCTCTGCATATTTTCATGTGCTTATTTGCCATTTGTATATCTTCCTTGGTAAAATGTTCAAATCTTGTGCTCATTTTAAAAATCGTATTGTTAACTGAGTTTTCAAAGGCTTTATATATTCTGAGTATAGGTCCTTCATTAGCTATATGATTTGAAAATATGTCATCTCAGTTTGTGGTTCTTAGAGTCTTTTGTAGAGCAGATGTTTTTAACTTAGATAAAGTCCATTTATTGTTTATTCTTTTATAGATCATGTTATAATTGTATCTAAGAACTCTTTGCCTAACCGAAGGTCACAAAGATTTTCTTCTAGAAGTTTTATAGTTTTAGTTTTTACATTCACGTTTTTGATTCATAGTGAGTGAATTTTTGTATATGGTGTGAGGTATGGATTGAAGTCAACCTTCTTTTTGCATGTGGATATTTAACTTTTCCAACAGTATTTATGGAAGCATCTATAAATTCTCTACTGAATTGTCTTTGCACATTTGTTAAAAATCATTTGTATATGTATGTCAGGCTTATTTTGGGGCTTTCTATTTTGTTTCATTAATCTATTTTTCTATTTTTATACCTTTACCACACTGTCTTAGTCACTACAATTATAAATAAAATAAATAAATCCTGAGATGAACTATTGTTAGTCTTCTTTTTTTCTTTTTCAAAATTATTTTGGGTATTTTTAGGTCTATAGAATTTTCATATGAGTTTTATAACCAGTTAATCAATTTCTATAAACATATATGCTGAGATTTTGATTGAGAATATGTTAACTCTTTAGATCAATTTGGAAAAAATTGATCTCTTAACAATATTGAGTCTTCTGACCCACTAACATGGTCTATCTCTGCATTTATTTAGGTACATCTTAATTTCTATCATCAGTGTTTTATAATTTTTAGTGTATAAGTGTTACATATCTTTTGTGAGATTTATCGCTAAACATTTAAAAATTTTGTTGCAAGTGTAAATGCTACTGATTTTTAATTTTCATTTCTGGTTGTTTATTGTTAGCATATAGAAACATAATTGATTTTTATATATCAGTCTTGTATCTGCAATCTTGCTAAACCCACTTACTAGTTATTATGTGTTTTTTGTAAATTCTATTGCTTCTATAGAAATTTCTTATATAGACAATCATGTTGTCTGTGAGAAAAGACAGTTTTATAACTTCTTTTCTCATATTGATGCCTAACTTATTTTTCTTTATTGTGCTGGGTCAACTCTAGTACAACTTTGAACACAGTGGTGAGATCAAACAGTCTTGTATTGATTCTGACCTTAAGGAAAAACAAATTCTGTCTTTCGCCATTATGTATGATGTCACTATAGTTTTCTTATATTATTATTAATACCCTTTATCAGATTGAGGAAGTTTTTCAATAGATTTCTAGTTTGCTATGAGTTTTTTTATAAGGACTATATAGTGTGGTTTTTCAAATATATTTTCTGCATTAAAGTTTATTTTTCGTTTTTTAATATTAAAATAAAAATTATTAAAATTAAAAATATTTTAAATGATATTAATATTATGTTTTTAAATTGCATTGAGTGATTTTTAAGTGTTAAACCAACTTTGCATTCTAAGGGAAATCACTTCTTGGTCATGATATATTATCTTTTTATATATTGTTGGATTTTGCTTTCTAATACTTTGTTTAGAATTTTGAACCTATGTTCATAAGGAATATTGCTTTGTAGGTTTTTTTTTTTGTCTTTGGTTTTGCCCTCAAGGTAATGCTGGCTTTATAGAGTGAGTTAGGAAGTATTTGCTTCTTCTCTGGAAGTGTTTGTATAGATTTGGTATAATTTCTGTTTATTTATTTACCTATTATTTTTGAAAATTGAGATATAATTGAAAGATAGAATTGTATGAGGTTGAGGCATACGACTTGTCACTTTGATATGTTTATATATTGCAATATGATTACCATCACAGCATTAACCAACACCTCTACCACATCACGTAATTATCATTTTTTTTTTGTGGTGATATTTGAACTCTAGTCTCAGAACTTTGAAGCATTTAATACAGCATCATTGACTATAATCACAATGTTGTACATTAAGTCTCTAGGACTTATTTATCTTCTAACTGCAAGTTTGAACCCTTTGACCAATATCTCCCCAATGTTTTGTCTCCTCAGTCCTATAACCACCATTCTACTCACTGTTTCTGTGAGTTTAGCTTTTTTAGATTTCACATACAAGTGACATCATACAATAATTTCTCTTTTTCTGTCTGACTTATCTCATTAGCATGACAACCTAAGGGATCATCCATATTCTAGTAAATAGCAGGATTTCTTTCTTTTTAATGGCTGAATAATATTCATACATTTATTCATACACACACATATTTTGGCTACTACTATAACTTTTTTTTAGGCAATAATATATCTTGGTGATGTCTTGGTGAAGATATTGTTGTGTTTCTTGTGCTTGGGGTTCTGTGAATTTCCTTGATCTGTGGATTTGCAGTTTTTGTCAAATTTGGGAAAATTTTGGCCATTATTTCTTTAAATATTTTTTCTGTGTTCTCTTCCAGTAGTAGTCTTAAAGTTGTCCTGCATCCAACTAGTGCTATGTTCATTATCTTGGTTCTTTTTTCTATCTGCATTTCATTTTGGATCATTTTAATTACTATTTCTTCAAGTTCACTGATCTTTTCTTCTGCAATATCTAATCTGTCTAATACTATTCTCAGTATATTTTTTATTGAACAATATAATTTTTATTTTTCACAAGTTCAATTTAGGTCTTTTAATTTCCAGTGTTTTTGTATATTAATTCTAATATCTGATTAAATTTTTTGATTTTTCACCTCATTATGGGTCATATTTTTTCTGCTGCTTGGCATTTGAGACCTGTTTGATTGGATATAAGACTTGGTGAATTTTTACTTATTTGGTGTTAGTTACTTTTCTATTTCTAAATAGTCTTAAGTATATTCTAGGATGCAGTTACATTATGTGGGAACAGTTTGCTTCTTTTGAGTCTTGCTTTTTATCTGTTAGATGGGTCTGGAGAAGTGTTTACTCCAGTGCTAATTATTCCCCACAATGGAGGCAAGATCTTTCTTTATATTCTACCAAATGCACTGTGAGTTGTGAGATTTTCCAGAGTGGCTATGGGAATAGGCACTATTCCTGGCCCTATATGAGCTCTGGGCAGTATTAACTCTAATTCTTTCATGTGATTCTTGCCTGGACAGCAGGTAGTTTTCTCATACACATCCTCAGGTATACTTGAGAGGAGCCCTTTGCCAATTCTGGAAGCTCTCACTCTCTGCTTTGAGTCAGAGGCTGTGATTATACAACAAAGTGGAATTTGAAAGATGAGTATGCTTTCTGTGGGTGGAGAGAAGACCGCAGAGTATCTAAGCAAGAGAACTCTTAGAAAACATGATGTAAAGGCCTAAAAAGACCATCTAAATGAAACTCTTGAGATATAGTCAGAAGACTCATTCAATTGAAACTGAAGTTTCTTGTGGTGGGAAAGAATGCCATTCTTTTGGAAAGGTAAGCTAATACCTCTTTTAAAGACATTTGGTCCAAAACAGTGAAGCCTGGTGCCAGGTTTATCTATTTAACTAATATATCTCAAAGGTCTAACTGTACTAAAGAGTGTAGACTGTGTCTAGTTAGTAGACACAGAAACCTGTGTTTCTGTCCCAAGTTGCTCATCTTTAGTGCAGGTGCTACAGGTGGAGTAAAGCCCAAATTAAAAAGTTTTTGCTCTATTCCGTGATTACTTTTGCAAAGAGGCCTGGCAAAATGAAAGTTGTATGTGTATACAAGATAGATAAGTGCTTGGGAAATTCAGTAAGAATACATTTTTACGATTGAATGTGAAAAGCTTGGATGGTGGCAGTGGAGGTAGAAAAGGAGGAAGCAAGTTTCAAAAAAGAGGAGTTGACTAGATTTGGAAACAGACTTCATATACAAGGTGAAGGCAGGGAGCAGCCCAGGATGACTTGACTTGAAGGCTTTGAGGAGGCTTGATTGATAGAATGCTGGTACCAGGAATAGAAATAGGGATGACAGAAAGGAGCTTGTTTCAGAGTGAACATGACAAATTTATTTTTAGGTGTTTGAATTTTGAGGTGACAATGGGATAACAAAGTATGTATAGCTGTTGTTTGAAAATATGGGGCTGTAAGGAGAGTTCAGGGCTCAGGTCATAGATTTGGGAGTCACCTGATGAAATTGCAATTTAATTCATTCACTTAATTATCCATTTACCAAATAATTGACATCAATAGTTTATCATATGCTGAGCTTGCCATTGGGATGTTAAGACACAGACGTGGAGTCTCTGTCCCTGAGGAGCAGGTGAACAGATGATGTACTACAATCTGATAAGGGCTAGGATAGTCATGCCTGTGGTAGAATGGTAGCACATTGCAGTGACACCCAAGTCAAAGTGGGGTTTGCTGGGAAAGCTTCCTGAAGGAGATGTCATCTGAGATGTATCTTAGAACAAGGAGAGGTTAATCAGGAAGAGAAGTAGGTGAAGGGTGTTAAAGGCCAAGGAAATAGCATGTGAAAAAGTATTGAGGTGAGAGAGCATGGAATGTATGGGATATGGTTGGAGAAATGGATATATATGAGGAAGAGATAAAAGATAAAGCTGGAGAAGGCAGCAGAAATTAAGTTCTGGAAGGCCTTTTTGGGCACTTGGTGACTTTGAATTGCTTTGTAGAATATCCAGTTGAGGGTGTCCAAAAGCACGGGATACTATCCTGTGCATAATTGGTTTCTCTGACTGCTTTAAGCCTGGAAGCAATGTGATCAGATTAGTGATTTATGAACCTGGAAAACATACTAAGTAAAATAAGCCAGACAAACACACACACACACACACACACACACACACACACACACACACAACTCTGCATGTTTTCACTTATATGTGAAATATAAAATTGTCAAATAAATAAAATCAGAGAGTAGGACACTGTTTACTAGGGGTGTAGAGGTGGAGAAAATGGGAAGATATTGGGGACAAAGTTGCAGTTATGTAGAATGAATAACTTTAGAGATTTAAGGTACAGAATGATGACTAGTTAATAATACTGTATTGAATACTGGAAATGTGCTAAACCAACAGGTTTCAGGTGCTCTCATCACACATAAAAATGATAACTATGTGAAGAGGATATGTTGATTATCTTGGTTGTAGTAACCATATCATATGTGTACCAAATCTTCATGTTATTCACCTTAAATATATATAATTCTTATCAAAAATAAAATAAATAGAAAGACTGCTATGGTGGTGGTGTGATGAATTATTGGGAAGACTAAAGGTTGAAGTCACAGTGACTAATTACAATACTACTTTAGTTATGGAGGAAAAATGAAGGGGGACTGACTTAAAACAGTGTCAGTGGGAATGAAGAAAAAGGGATAGTCAAAAAGATTGAAGAGTTGTAACAGGTAGGATTTTATGACAGACTGGATATGAGAGGTTTGAATATAGGGTTTCTTAGCATATAAGTGAGGTTTGAAATATCATCGCATGAAGAGTTATACCAAAGAGTGTAGTGATAAAAAAATGGAGTCTAGGTTGAAATCTCAATCAGATGCCCCTAACCCTGGGATTCCTATAACTCAATGGATTTTCTGAGGAAGAAAGTATGAAGAAGATCTGAGGATGGAGTAATGAAAGTGGATGAATAACATCATTAAAGGGATCAGGACCAGGACAGGAATTAGCAGAGGAAGAATAGAAAGTAAGAATCATGGAATGTCGTAGAAGGTATGTGAGAATTTGAGTAAAAGAAACATGGTCAAAGAGGACAGAATTTGAAAGGATAATGCTTTTTGGACATTAGGAAGTTCCAGGTGACCTTAAACAAAGCTGTTGAGCAAATAAGCCTAATATGCTTTAGTGGGACTGAGAAGATTTTTAGGAAGTGGATGTGCTAAGTGCAGGTGAAACTAGTTGCAGGATGCTAGGCCTCAAGCCTGCCTAGTCATCCACATTATAACAGACTCTCACATTTTAAATTTAGTTCTAGTGGTTTACTGTATGAATACTACCATAGAGCAAGAGCATAATGATGCTTCCTGAAATAGGTGTCTTATGAAGTATTAGGAATACATGCCAAAAACATTTTATGGAAAACGATTGTAAAAAGATAAGAATAAACATCCTCAAAAGGTTAAATATAGTTTAAATCAGACTTTGCATCATCAGCCTTATTTTCTGACCTATTGATAGTATACTATTCCTTTTTCTTTTCATACTACATTTTATTCTCTCATGAACTCATGACAGAGAATTTCTTAGGCTGAAAACCAAAACCAAAACCAAAAAACTCTTCTGTTTTAGAATATGAATTAAGTGGAGTCTACTAGAAATCTAGTTTTTCTCCTTCAACAAAATGAATATAATGGCAACTGAGGAACTTCCTGATATGTTGTTAATTAAAGGGAGTTCTACCAAAGAAGCAGAATAACTTAAAGAATGGTGCTAAATTAGAAAAATTAGAATGACTGCATTATAACTTATCAGAAATTATTAACCAGCAGAAAATCAGCTGAACCAAAAGTTAAGGTTTATTGATAGGCGACATTTTGTTTCATCACCAAAATATCAAATGTCATTATCAAAATATAAAAATATCAACATGGCAACATTTTAAATTTGTCGCTATAGTAATTTTAACCTCTCTCCAATTAAAATAAATTTATGTTAAATAAATAGTTTTTTAAAAATCTCAATTGTAGTTACAATTTGCTAGTAGTTTAAGAAAAATACTGAATTCCAATCCAATGTTTATTCCTTTTCTGACATAGATGGCTTTGCCTTTTTTCCTATAGATTAGAAAAGAATTAGTTGTTTTTGACACAAATTACAAACATACATAATATTCCTGGGTTGTGGTTCAGTCTCTTCAAAAGAAAGAATTCTAGTTCAGGGCTCAATTAAGAGCAAATAACTATAAACAGAGTGCTTGATTCATAAAAATAAACAGCACATATGGGCTCCTGCTGCAGACGTTATACCCTGGAGTATGCCCTGGTTTCTTTTTTTCTAAATAAGAACAGTAAAATCACACAGATGTGTAGTAATATATGTGTCAGTTAGCTTGGCATGCATTTCATATATAAGTAAGATAAGATCATTTGTAAGTAGAATTTTGTAACCTCTGAAACTACAAAATGTTTGTCATATTACTTTTGGCTTTATAGAGAGTGACCTACCCCCAGCCCCAGCCTTCTGGTTCCTTTTGTTCCCCATCACTCAGTCCTCAGGGTTTTTTGAGCTTATACATAGCACACACATAATGTAGTCTCCACTTTATTCTCAGTTTTGCTTTTCCCCAGTATCACTTACCCATGGTCAACTGTGGTCTGAAAATATTAAATGGAAATCAATTCATTTTAAATTGCATGCTGCTCTGAGTATCTCACTTTATCTCATCACATAGGTATTGTATCATCTTAGATTATCACAAGAAGAAGGGTGAGTTACAATACCATAAATATTTTGAGAGAGTGACTGTATTCACAAAAGTTTTATGCAATACATTGTTATAATTGTTCTATCTTATTGTTATTGTTGTTCTCTTGCTTAATTTATAAATTGAACTTATTATAAGTATATACGTATAAGAAAAAATAGAGTACATTTAGGGTTTGGTATTATCCAATTTAGAAATCCACTGGGGGTCTTGGAACATATCCCTGCCTGCTCTGTCTGTGAGTACCATTAACTTTATTATTCTAGAGGAGCAGACTTTGAGAGGCCAGTTCTTGTGTATAGCAGCACAACAAGAATTTGAATCCAGGTCTGTCTGACACCCAAGCCTAATCTCTTTCCTGAACACAAATTTTAGGATAACTGTATATACTCAATAAGCTGTCCTGGCTGCACAATTACTGTTCTTTCCTCCCCCCCACACTCTACCAAAAGGTAGGGAGTGAAAGTATAACCACTGGGAGTAAAATAATCTGGGAGGGTCTAATCACAGACACTGTTAGATGGACTATCAGGACCACAGCAGGGTGGACACGGGAAGCCCTTGCTGTGGATGCATGGGGTCTGCATTTCAGTAGGCATCTGAAGACCTCACGAACAGTCAGGGACCCAGAAACACCTACCTAACACTGGTACTGGTACACACAGCATCAACAATTTTTAGGCGGTTCAGTTTTGCTGACTGGTCAGTATCTAGTATCTACTGAGTTTATTAATCAGATTCTCTTAGATTACTTTGCTTCCTGCAGATCTCTTAACCTCAACCAGAAGGGGAATTAGAACTGGCTTTATAAAAGAGGGATCACGCTTTGACCCTCTGCAAGGGTAAAAGGCACAACATGGTGAATGACTTTCAATTATCAGATGACTCAAATAAACAGCCCTTATTCCATTCTGATGATGATGCCTCAACAAGCAATCATATATTTTGAACTGTAGATGCAGATAAGAGTTGTAAACCCTGAATTGAACTTTCTATATTGCTTAAAAAAAGTTTGACTTACTTTTTTATATTTTTATATATACGCTTGCTTAGGCTAATGGTTTAGACAATGGCTAGAGGAAAGAGGGACAGACAGGTAGGCTGACTTTCTGTATCTCGTAATTGCTCTTTTGGAACTTTATGTCCTTGTCACAGAGGAAGGAGTTTTATAGGAGTTTTTCTTAGCTCACAGTGTGGAACTTGATATGCCATGAATTCTTATGGGACTGAAAGAATACTGGGGTAGACAGTCATCTCTGGGTCCAGGTTGGGTTGGGGATTGGCTCTAATTAAAGGTGTATGTTTTGGTAAACTATTTCTGTATAAAAAACCATACCAAAATAATAATAAATAAAACACTTATTTATTATTATCTCTCATGGTTCTTTGGAGTGACTGGGCTCAATGTCTCATGTAGTTGCAGTCAGATGGAGGCTGGTTCCAATGGCTTGGAAGTCCAAGATGGCTTCTTCACTTACATGCCTGGCACCTTTGCTGGGAGTGCCGAAACAGCTAGGACTGGCTGTAGCCTCTCTATCTTGGGCTACCTTGGGCTTACTTAAGGCAGGAGATCTCAGAATAGTCAGATTTCTTACCTTGAGGCTGGCTTTCCTCAGAGTGAGAATTCCAAGAGACCTAGAAGAAAAAAATGCATATCTTTTTTATGACCTAGTCTCTGAAACCATACAGTATTGCTTCTGCATTCTACTGGTCAAAATGAGTCACAGGGGCCAGTTCAGATTCAAGAGAAGGAGATTTACACAAAGTTATGAGGCATGATTCATTGGTTAGCCAATTTTGGAGTCAAAAATCCACAACAGAATAAGGAATTTCTGGAGAATTTCTGACTAAACTGGATTCTTGGCCATTGGTAGATATCTGCAATGATACCGAGAGAGTCTTCAGAATGGAAATAGGTGTAGTGAACCCATTCTATAGGTACATACCACTAATTGTGCCCTGAAGTACTTGCTAAGGGGCATAGAAGCCTTCTGGAGCCCCTGGTTCCGTGGGGAAGAAAGGTTGGGTTCTTTGTAGAATTTATTCATTATTTTAGAACTGGCCAAGGCCATCATCTAGGGGTGTGGTCTGGGAGGTTCTTAAGGAGAAGCTCATACCTGTAAACAACTGAATTATGCTTCTGAGGTCCTATACCTGGAAATTCCTGTCTTTACAGACACTATTACTTGGCATTAAGTAATATAGCAAATACAAAGAATACAGAGAACCGAGGACTATTTCTCTGCCCCATAGTCTGTTTGTGAAATTTCTTTGTATTTCTATGAAGAGGAGTTCATTTATGAAATCAGCGTGTTGACACTTTGGATCACCCTTAGTACTCTGTGTGTGGGGTGCCAGACAGACGGGTTATGTGTGGGGCAGGAAGGAGTGAGAAAAGTCAGGACTATAAAGTGCTGCCCAAGAGACTGTCTTCCCAACCCTCCAATATTCACCATATCTCATCTCTTCTTAAGCCTCCTCCTCAATTCTCCTCCTTTCAAATTTTATTGATGATAATTATAAGAAAAAAATACATAACAACAGAAATAACAGAGTAAGAGGGAACAGAGCCACTCAGGAAGAATCTTGGATGACAGGAAACTCACTTAAAGAAAGGATAATCCTACACATGTACAATTCTGGACATCTTAACCCTGATGAATTTTATGCCAGCAATGGAATTTAAAACCATAGAAACAAATAACCTGGGATGGCCACAGGAAGAATGGGTAGAATAAAGATCAACTTAATAAATGCATCATGTACAGTTTCTGGAGGCCATGATTTCAGGACAGAGAAATAATGGACAAAGCAAGTGACACAGTATGACAGAGAACATAATTAAGAGAGCGGAAGGAGAGGGAGCATCAGAGAAAAGTTGAGAGAAATCTAGAAAGAGGCTGCTCTTGGGGAGGAAAATATAATCCCTAGAACATGCTCCTCTACATTTAAATGTTGAACATAAAATGATACATAAAATTTACAATAGTAATTTTTCTGAGATCTAGAAGTGGAGAAAAGATGAAGGTGTCAGAAAAGAGGATTGTGGGATAAGCATGCATACTTGCAATGATAAAGGGAGAAGGTCAAAGAAGGTCAAGGGCAACTTCTCCTATGGTAGCCTGAAAGCAAAAACCTTCTGGATTGGGCTCATACTCATATTTCTCCAGGCCAATATTTTTGCTGATAGCATAGCAATAAATGCTCTTACCCAGAAAAGAATTTTTCACTAAAAGAGATTCATTTTTGAAAACTACCTTTGAATGAAGATGTAACAAAGAAAATAAGCAGTAGTTTCATTGTGTAGCTTTGGAGTCAATTCCTGGCTCTGGCTCCTACCAGTTCTGTGATCTGAGCAAGTAATTTATTCTTTTTCAGCTTCAGTTTCCTCATCAGTATAGGATGGGAGATAGCAGCAGAGCATGCCTCATATGTTTGTTGTGAGGGGTAAATAAAATATATGTGCAAAGACAGAACACATCAATGTAAGACTGCAGCACATAGTAGCTGGTATTATTATTACTCTATTGCTATTAAAAATAATAACACATTTCAACTTTCCTTCTTCTATATTAAGTACCTCCCTTCCTCCAATAATGTATTCTCTGACTGTAAAATCAAAGTATATTTATTTACACGGTACACTGATGTTAATGAAAGATTTCTGAAAGGCCACAAATAAAAATGTTTTGGCAGGGATGCAGTGTTTACTCAGATATATTGGTTAAACCACACAAAACTTTTCCATTTTTCTGCCTCTAGATTAGCTCTAATTCTTGACACTATTGCTCCTGCTTTTGGAATGAAGGTGTTTTCAATGGGTCACTGGATTAAGCTGTGCGTAAATTTCTTATATGCAGAAATAAACTTATCTTCTTTCCTCTTATCCATCCCGTTCAACGACACATTTCTACTAATTACATTGTCCTGTGTGATTCTCCAGGGTCCTCCAGATAACAGGAAGATGCAATGTTACAGGACACATGCTTTTATATTTTATTGGCCACTGTTAACCACGGGCCTAACACAGAAGCTGAGCAAACAGTCCAGAGCCAAACGTGAAAACCCGATTGTCCATCACATGAAGTCTGAATTCGATTAGAATGCCATTTTCCTGCCCTTTCCTCTGTGCTCATAGAGAAAGCAACAGCTCTTAAGTCCCTAAGAGATGCTGCTTGATTTAAGCCCTGTGAAATTCTACCAAAAGGTAATAGAAAGAAGAAACCAAGCTTATCAAATTTTTCTTAGGAGCATTGGTCTGTTTCACCTGTGGTAATTGGCTGAGTTCAGGCCTGCTGCAAGCTACAAGAAAGTTGCCAGAAAGAACTACCAATAAATAGCCCAGTGCTTTGGAAAAACAACCTTTTATATCTCTGGTATTGATTTAGATAAGGTCTAAGAAGAGTGTTGAAATACACAGGGCTAGTAAGTAAATTAGGGTGACTTTTTGGGGGAGTAATAGTTATTGGTTAATTACAAGAAGAATTTTGATGCTGTGGGATTGTTAATTGGATGAAGGACACTGTATAGTACGAAGGCTGGTTTCTATTAAAGCAGTGTAATAGAAGAAGAAGCCAGAGAGAGAATTACCTTCTCCTTCAGACATAGATAATTTAACTAATTTATTGGAACATTTAGTAAGAAACAAAGGAGAAAAAAAAGAACCTCACAGGTGTCCTTTTAATTTAATCAGTACAGTTGGTATTGTGACCAAAATTGCTTAGGTTGCAGGGTCTCCTGCTAAAAGGGCACTGCATAGAACCATCCTCTGGAAAGGGTCAGGAATGAAACTGTTTATGGCGTAAACAGGGATGTGAATCTTAAATAGCTTACTCTGAAAATCTGATATGAAAAATAAGAAAAGCCATCAGAGCATTTCAGGTGGATCTCACAGGCCTAAACCAGTTCCCGTCAGCTTTGCCAAGCTTGATGTTTGCACGCACGCCAACAGTCTATCACTGCTCCATGGTTTTGGTGAAATTGAAAATTGAGGACAGATTTGAGGATAACGTGATTCAAGGATCAAAGTTTTTCTGTTGTTAGTGGCCAGGAGGAATTTGGCTGCTCTTGGGGATAGAGTAGAAAGTGTGGGGAAGACAGGAGCAGGCACACATCATGGCAGCTTTGCTCACCAAGGACAGGGTGCATGACAGAAATTAGCACTGGTTCTTGGTCTTCCTATCAAAGGGCAAATGTTGCTTCTGGATCATCACCTCACTTTTTTTTCTTTTGATTGAGTCTGATGTACGAGGTGCACTTTACATTAAAGCAAGAAAGAAATTCCAGGAACGAGTTTGAATTCAATGCTACAAGTATTTATTGAGCATTTAAGTGCCAGACACTGCTTCTGTATCTGGGCATGTTGGCAGATAAGAGATGAAAAAGCAAAGATCAAGAACAGATCATCCCTTTCCTTTGGGAGGGAAAATCCAAGTTCCAGGTCATTCTATACTGGAGGCAGCTCTTGTGACACCCTCCCTTGAGAAGCTTTCACAAATGAAGCTGTTTCTCTGGCTTTGTGCTAATTTAGGCACAGCAGAAATGCCCCTTTGACAGCATTTAGTGCACTGCATGTCATTTTCAATCTCAGTGAATATTAGGAGAAAATAATTTTATTTTTTGCAGAAAAGAGCTCTGTGAGGAGACAGAGAGAATAGAAAAAGTGCAGACATGCCATTAGGAGAGTCAAATCCTCCTGCTGTCCAAGGCTAAATCTTGGCAAGGTCCAGCCTCCACAACCAGGAGCTCTGGCTGTTGTCAGCTGCAGTGACACTACAGTTCCTTTGAGGACTGGGAGAACGTGCCCAGGATAACAAAGATGCCCATGTAAATAAGAAGCCACTGGAATTTGCAGGGTTTTGACAGTTCACCAGTGTCCATTTGTTGAATTTTGCATTAGTGGTGCAATAAGAATAGTCTCTGACCTTTCTTTAGAGCAAGAAGACCAACTGGGAGCCTGGAAAGTACATAATGACAAATTGGCAATACTATTAACAATAAAACTTTTGAGAAATGAGCTTTTTCTTGGCCTCTTCCTGCCCTATTTCTCATCCCTAGCCTTGGCTCCCTGGGTTGGGAAAGCTTGCAACCCAGTTTTCTCCCTAGTGGGAGCCACGTGGTATGTGAGCTGGTGCCTCTGGTGGATTGGTCATCTCTCTTCTGGTTCTACCTACAGCTTGCCTGAGCAATTGTCATAAATCTCCTGGAAAGGCATTGTGCCAAGTTCTTGGCTTCTGAGTCTTTTTTCAATTAATGGGAATACTAGTTCTGAACTGGGAGTTTGCCTCAATAGTTTAACATTTTTAACGTTGAAATCCAGAGAGCACAGGGATGCCTGCACTTATTGAATAATATAATTCATTTGATACTTATTGTCATACTTTGTACAATTACTTAACTGCTTGGAAATAATTTTATTTTTTGTGGTTATAAAAAGAATACAGACTCACTGAAAAATCCTAGACCATACAGAAAAAAAATGTAAGGGAAAATTAAAAAATCATTTGTCATTTCTTAGAGATAGCCACTGTTAATATTTTTTGTATTTATTCTTTAAGATTTAACTTTATGTTGATACATACACATTTATTCATTAAAAATTTGGCTATGCTATACAAACTGTTTAGCAAACTCCTTTATTTTTCCATATCAACAATATAGATCTTACTTTTTTATGGCCTTATAGTATTCCATAAGGTGGATGAACCATAATTGACTCAAGCTGTCCATTCTTGGTGGATTGTTTTTGATTCTTAAAAATCTTTAGTCTTATATAAACACAGTCTCAGTAAACATTTTTATACATATACCTTTTGCACTTGTAACATTTTTTCTTATGATAAACTAGAAGTGTAATTTCTTAATTTTAAGTGAATAAGCTTTTTAAAGGCTTAAAATGCATATTACAGCCTCAGAGAGGTTGTCCCAGATTTTTCTGTCATCAGCAGCATGAGTGCCCATTTTTCCATTCCTCACAAGCACTCCATGCCTGTCCATTTCACATTCTGATGAAAACTAAGGTCTAAGAACATTTTAATCTTTACTGATGAATTTGTTGTTTCATTTCACTTTCTTTGATTGAAAGTGAAATTGAAGTTCTTATCATTCCCATACTTATTAGTTTATTTTTTTATTCATTTTCAAATATCTGTTTAACGAATAGTATGTGCAGGCACTATGATATGACCTGGGGAAGCAATGCTGAGAAAAGAAAAAGAGCTAAAATAAAAAGAGTTCTCACTTTCATGGGGCTTAGAGTCTGAGTTTCCTAGGGCTGCATAACAAGGTACCATCAACTGAGTGGTTTAACACAACAGAGATTGATTGTCTCAGTTCTGGAGGATAGAAGTCTGAAAATCAAGGTGTTGGCAGGACCACACTCCCTCTGAAACCTATGAGAATCCTTCCTTGCCCATTTCTAACTTCTGTTAGTTTGTTGGCAATCTTCGGTGTTCCTTGTAAATGCATCACTCCAGTCCTCTATCTTCACATGGTGTTCTCTCTGTGTCTCTGTCTTCACATGGGTATTTTTTTGTAAGAAAACCAGTTATATTGGATTAGGGGTCCACTCTACTCCAGTATAACTCCATTTTAACTAGTTATATCTACAAGGGCCTTAATTTTAAGTAAGGTTATATTCCAAGACACAGGAATTTAATATTTAAACATCTATTTTTTTTTGGTGGACATAATTCAACCCATATTAGAGACCCAGACATTAATGAAATAACTAATCTATTACATCTGGAGTCATTGCCACCAAAGGGAGGCACATGGGACTATAAGAGAAAAGGGTGGAAGGAGAGGCTGTTCAGTGAAGAAACTCAGTGCAGGCTTCGCTAGGAATGAATAATTTATTCAAGACGTTATGGAAGAGTTGAATTAGCCAGGCTGAAGGAGGTGTGGATAAAGAACAGCCAACAGAACCTCCAGCACAGTGAAGGCATCTGGAGGACAGGATGAGGCAGTTTGGGGACTAAATAACAGTATGGTCAGAGCACAGAGAACAAGGGCTATTTTTCCTCTGTAGTTTTATGTTTGGTGAAGTTTTGGTTTTAGGTTTCAGATAGTGCTGGCCAGTGACTGAGAGAGCCCAGGTTAGGCTCTTGCAGTAAGTGGTCAGCATCCTCCACAGTCGGGGCGAGCTCAGAGGAACCCCTTGAGGCAATAAACTAGCATCATGACTCTAAAGCATTTAACAAGCAGGAGTTTCTGTTATTTCTTTGGAAGCATATGAAACTATTTTTGTGTGTGGAGGACTAACAAATGACAAAGAAACCCCTGGTCTCTGCTCCTACCCTGGGCAACTGGCTGGCTTTCCTGAGAACTCTGAGCTTCAATGCCTCCTTGTCCTCTTTTCCTGGCCGGGTTGCTCTGTAGGGCAGAGGAGAAGACTCCGCCAAAGGTAAAGGGGCCTTCTGTTCCGAGGGCCTGAGCAGGCATGGCTTCAGGGGCCACCACAGACCCTTAGTGGTTTTAAAGGTAGATAAAGTGCTTGGGCTCTATCTTGGTCCTCATCTCATCCTATAGCCTCATAGGAGGAGAGAGGAAAAAAAAGAACTCAGAGGCAGCCCAGGATGGAGTTCTCAGACCCCCACCCCCTTTTTAAAGCCTGTTTCTCTTCTCACTGCTAGGCATAATGATTTATTTTATTTTTAAAAATTATTTTTCTTTTTCAATTACAGTTGACATTTAGTATTATTTTATATTAGTTTTATGTGAACATCATAGTTATTAGAAATTTATATAATTTACAAAGTAATCTACCTGCCCTGTCCAGCACCCACCTGGCACCACATGTAGTCACTACGATACATTGACTGCATTGCCCATGCTGCACACTACATCCCTGTGACTATTTTGTAACTAACAATTTTTAATTTTTGATCCAATTTTTATCAAGCCTCCCAAGCCTCCTCCCATCTGGTAACCTCACTTAAATATAAAATCTAAAGAGCAAAATTAATGAACAAACAAAATAGACACATACTCACAGATACAGAGAGCAACTAATGATTTATTTCTTTGCTTATATGTGTAAATATGCCTCCTTGCACTAGGTTGTGAATTACATAAAAGAAGTGGCCTCATTTATCTTGTTCACCACTTTATTCCTAGCAGAAAAATAAATAGTATTTAGAACATAGTAGGTATTTATTAAGGCATGTTTTAATTAATAAGTGAACAAATTCACATTGAATTATATTTGATAGCACTAAATATGTTCTCTTAGGTGAAGTCTCCAAAACGTGCTAGAAATCATCAAGGTCAGGTAGTGCTGATATGTTCATTCACACCCACATAGTGTTTGGATACACACGTGGAACCTACTGGATGCGGGAAACTTAGACATGGCAGAGCCTGCATTCTCTGCACACTTCCCTAAACACTGTTTCCGGAGAAATACAGTTCCCTGTATAGATATATAATGAATATTTGTAGGTAATTAATTGAGGTTACAAGCATACTGTTTCTGTTAATCTAATTACTCAATTTGAGATCTGCTTTTATGATTCTAAATGTCACGTAGTAGCCATTGCAGTAACTATTTTCCAACATGCAACAGCCTCACTCATTCAAAAGCCTCATCTCTGCTGGTGTGTTCAGTTCTGTGCCACATGCGAGTGAGGGCTCTCACTTCTCTTCCCATTGAAATCTTCCTGAATATTTGTCCTTGAAAATCCCATAGAGTTCTGGAGCTCTGTTATATCTCCTATGCCTGGGGGGAGGCATTAGAAAGAGGGGCAGAAGAAAATATTAACATTTATGTAAGGAACGCTTATTAAGTGCTTCTCAATGCCAGAGACTGTACTGGCTGAGTGTGGGAGCCCAGGTGAACTGAGGTCACATAGAAGAGAAGAAAAGCTGAAGGAGGAATTAACACTAGCTTCCAAGAGCAAGGTGAGATAGAGGTGGATACGAGTAGCTTTCTTCATGTAAACTAAAAATAAAAAACAAAAGCAAAAACAAAACAACAAAAAAACCCAGCAACAACGCAGCAACATTTGGGTTAGAAGCAACTGTAGACAGGACTGTCATAAGTACAGGAGCCATATTTTCTGAGTTAGAAGTTGTGACACATAGTCTGACATGTGATCTGACAGATGAAATATGTTGAATTATGACTGTCCTAGAAAAATCTTTCAGATAGCATAGGTGTGGTATGCAACCATTGGCATGTGACTTGAGAGGCATGGTGAAAATGCTATGCCTTTTTTCAAAATACCTTTTTCTAGTGTTGTATATTCCACTATTAGAGATTCATTTGTATGACCTGTGAAAGATTTTAGGTATTCCAACTTGTCTTATTCAAATGAAAATATATCTAGTGTGCAAGATTTTAAAGACTTTTCAAATTATAGATTTTACGAATTCAGTTTTATAAGTAAAGGTATGTAGAAATGGGAAACCTGTGGGAAAAAATGGTGAAAGGAGGTAAAAGAAATGTTCTTATACTTTACCTAATGCTGGCTTTACCTACAAGAGTTGCCAGATGGTGTCACAGATACCCAGGAAAGTTGTGACTCTCCTCCTTGGGAATTTAAAAGAAAAGATGGCTGGCCAAGGGGCTGCCTCTTTGCCTGACAAGTCCGAACCCAGAACCAATGCTGCTCAGCTCACAGTTGAGCAATGATTATGTTGTATAAAGATGTACTAGAGCCCTGCTATCCTGTGCATATTCAATTCTGTGAATCATGAAAGTTCACAATATTGTCATCTCAATAAAGCAAACTCTTCTCTTTAAACAGGTAGAATTTTTGGGGAGCAAAATTTTCTGTGAGCTCATAATAGCATTTTACATTTATGACTACTTAAACATTTAGAAAACTCAGTGTTTCCATCTGTAAAATGGGCATCATGACACTTGTCCTAAAGGGGTACTGAGAGTATAAATGATTTTGTGTAACTAATGTATTTAGAACAGTTCATGAAAAAGAGTTGGAGCTAAATAATTGTTACTTACCTTCCTCCTGGCTCAAGTCAGAGTTGGAGTATATGACAGATACTGTTAGTTTCCTACCTAATTTCCCTTCTTCCCCTCTTTCTTGGTTCAGGCCAAATACAGTTAAAGAAACCAAGCTGAATCCAGTTTTAAAAAAACCTACATTTTTTCAGCCTCCTCTGTGGTTACAAGTGTTATTTAACATGTCCATTTGATGTGACAAGTGGAAGCCACCTCCTTTGCTAATAAAGATGTCACCTCTTCATCCTTTTCACTTGCTTCTTCTTTCTACCTTATATGCAGATATGATGGCTGGAACTGTGGCAACCATTTTGTGACCATGACAAAATGGATACAAGTTTTCAGCACAGATATCCTTGCACTACTGAACCACTATTGGCACTATTTTAATAAGGCAGCTTCTACCTGAGTAACAATAAGCTTATACTTTGTTTAATCTACTATTCAATCAGATTTTCCGTCAGTAATAGTTGATTGCTTAGTCAATATTAAATGCAATTTTTAAAAAAGTTCCATTAGAAATATTATTGACTACCCAAATAAAGCTTCTCTGTAAATATCTATTATTGGCATCAGTAAACTATGCTATATGATCCGAAGCACACCTCCCCCTGCTCCCTATGCCCTGAAAACTTCAAATAGTTGCCAAAGTCCTGTGGATTCCCCTCCTTACATTTTCTTTTTCCAAATCTTACTCACCTTAATTTTTATTCAAGTTGCCCAGACAGAATTATCTCCTAACCATTAACCTGTATTGCATTTTCGAAAGAAAAAAAAATCTTTTTGCTTTTATAAGAATAAACTTAGGCATTTCTATAATATTTAATCCAATTTTCTAAAAACAGAATTCTATGCCTTCCACTTAAGGAACACTTAGAAGTTGCTTGTTAAGTACCAGGCACCAAGCTCTGAAGCAGTACTACTATTGGTTTCTGGTCTGCAATGAGATGATGCAGTCACTGAAAGCAAGAATTTAGAAACTTGGGTAATGATTAGACATGATTGAAACATTTATTTTAAATGTATTTTTTAAAAGTATTAATCCATTATGAATTGAAAAGTTGAAAAAAAAATTTCTTTTCTGTCTTTGTCTCTTTCTTCTCTGTCTCTCTTTCTCTCTCTTATCTCCATTTCTATTCCTACCATAGAAAGATTGAGAAGCACTGCAATAATGGGTAAATATCAGGTGGTGTAAAAAGTCACTATAGAGTTTATAATTATTTTAAAGTTAACCTTTTAAAAATGATAGTATTCTTTTAGTATGATAAACAAACCTACTGTTTGAAAAAAGAATTTGTCATTCAGTTTATACAGACATACGCGCACACACACACACACAACACACACACACACACACACACACACACACACACACACACACACACGTGCACACCCCTTATGTGGTTAGGGACCAAAATGAATACTCACCAGAACAATAGCTTCTTATTTTTCTTAACTAAATGTGATTGTCCTTTGCTTATATTATTAATACTTCAGCACACAGAATGGTAATGAATTATTCTCAGAAGTAGGACATAATAGTATCTATAACACATCAACATAAATTTAGAAATAGGACTATCTAAGATAATGAGAGGCAATTGGGAGTTTGGGGAAGAAGAGAATTTGACATATGGAAGTAATTATTATGAATTTTAAATTATTTACTAAGTATAGCAACATCAAGATGCTTTGTTAATAAACAGAATTTTTTTAAAAAAGAATACCAAAATATGGAACAACTGCAGGTATTTCGTACTCTAAAAATATAAAATACAAATAAAAAAATCTTCAGTGCTGTAAAGCTTTTGAGAAAATCTAGAACTGATCCTGGATGGATGCACTGGAATTTATTTTGCTGGTAGTTGATACAATTATTGTTCCAAGAAAAACTGTGAACTGTGTCAGCTAGATGATACAGGGTATTTTAGTTTGTAACTTTTTGCCCAATACTTTTTATTTTACTTAAAAAAAATCTGCGTGCTGTTTACAAAGATTTCAGGGCGGTGTTTACCATTTTAGCTACCAACATGGACAACCTTGACAATCATAATCTATTTTTTTATCACTTTCACCCAGTGAAGTAAGCAGTCATCAATTATAGGCCCTCGCATGAAATACAAATTTAGCGCCATGGAAATGAAAACTAAAGCAATTTGTACCTTTACTATTCCAAGGGGAATCATTCTTGGTCTATTTACTATGAAATATTCCCTCTATCTCATACTCTTCTAAGTTATATCAATGTCATCGACCATAACTTGAATCATAATGAGTAGATGATACCCTTGCATGACTGGAATCATGTCATCATTATTAGATGACCTAGTTAGCATATGTGGTTAAAAATGCCATTGCCTTTTTATTTATTGACTTATTTCAGTACAGCATAGGTTATATCAGGACTGGGCTCCTGATGTGTTCTTATGAAATGGCATAGTATTTTGTTTATTTTTTTTTAACCCATAGTCACTAACCATATACACTGAGCCATCCATATTATTTTAAAATATTTCTTTACAAACCATATTTTTCCCCTATGACTTTTATTATCAATAGTTCTGGGAAAAAATGTAAAACACGTGCAAAAAAATGTGATAGCTTTGTTTCCAAAGCATTGGTAGACTTTAGGAGGAACTTCAAATCAGCAAAGATGTCAGTTAAAAAAAGAAAACTTCCTGAACCCACAGGGGTCAAACGTGCAGAGAGTGCATGTTTCCTCTGTGGTCTGTGTACACTGTTGAGGGAAGGAGTGGGTGGGTGGTCAGTGCTCCCTAAGGATGGTTTCTAATAACACCACACAAGATCAGAAGTCCTGACACTGTTCCTGGTCTTAGGCTTACGAACAAGGATGTATCAAAAAGGAATAAAGCATTTGCCTTAGAGATGATGCTAAGATTTATCCTTACTTTGACTATGCTACTACTGAAATTTGTATCTGTCCTTTAATCATCATTTCCCGCTGTTGCAGTTCCCCCGTCCCCAGTCTTCCTGGGCCAGTACTCTCTTCTCCTCAAGAGGGGACCAAAATGCTCCAGACAGTTATTCTCTCAACTGTGGAAGACTCGCTGTCATCTTACATCCTCTGACTTATTCTCTGGCTTTTTTTTTTCAAATTTTATTCGAGTTCCTCTTGAGTCCCTTTGGACCTCCATCCTAGTGCTTATGGGTCTGTCCACTTTCTTGCTAGTTCTGCCTAAATTGTTTTCCAATTTAGGATTTAATTGAATTTAATGTTTACTAGGATTTAATGTTTTCCAAAATTGATTTAAAAGAAATTAAGGTAGATTTTAAAAAATTAGGCAGCATGCCTAGTGATCAATGAAATACCATTGACCTTTGAACAGACGGGGTTAGGGATGCCGACCCAATGTACAGTGTACATGTAACTTAAGTTGGTCCTCTACATAAACAATTTCCCATCTATGGATGAAAAATACATGTTTTCTTTGTAAGCTTTGCCCTCCTGTAGATGGTAATTAAAAAATTGGGGTTTGTAAGGAAACTTTGAAGTTTTCTACATATAATAGGATAATATCAGTGATTCTACTTGTTTATTTTCCGACCTGCTTAATGATTGTACTAGATTAGTTCCCTGATACCTAATTAATAATATTTTTGGAGTCTTACCAGATAATATAATGATAAATTAAATAAAAACTAGTCAAATTAGCTGTTTCATCCTCATATCGTCTGAGTTTTCTTTAGAGACCCAAACTTTAGGTAGTAACAGAAGGTGAAAATATTTAAATGAGTGGCATTTCTAAAGGCAAGGAGACAATGTACATACTGTAAATTGTTAAATAATTCACTTTTTATTTATATTACATAATTGGAATAAAAAGCTTTACCCTCTGAACCATTATTCTCACTGTAATGCTCATTAACTCATGATTAAGTCTTAATATAAAATGCTATGGTTCTTTTTTAGACTAAAAACTTAGTTTACTGAAACATGACTTACCCATGATAAACAATAATCCGGCTATTCTAATTAATTTCTCCACTCACCCCTGGATGTGGATATGATTGATACTCAATACAAAATCAAAATCAGATCTATTACTAAAGAAGTCATATAACTTTGATTTCCAACTGTATGCTCTTCTGAATAGTGTGTTTTATTGCAAAATTTCTTATATGTGTTAGTCATTAGGCTGTATTTGTTGTCCCTGTTCTTGAGAACATGGCATCGTGAGTTGTAAAGCTCTCTAAGGCAATTTTCACTGCCTTGTACAGAAAGACTTGCATTTTTTAATAGAACCTACACCAGAAATAAAGGTCTGGATTTCAGCTTTAATATCAAAGCAATACATTTCAATTGACTAAGCAGAGCATTAACAATTTAGATAAAAGAATGCAATATAACAATGAACAAACTATAAAAATCCCTCATTGAGCATTAACCCTTTGGAGTGCATAGGTGTGTATATCCACTATAAACATTTAGTTGGTAGTATAAAAGCTTTTGCCCTGTGCTCTGTTATTATTTAAGTTAATGATTAGCTGTTTATATATACGTAGGTGGAAAATAAGTCTGACTCTAAACTTCATTGCTTTGATCACAAAAGATTCTTTGAGGGGATATTGGAATTGAGATAGAAACTGGAATACAGAATAATAGTCACTCTATCGAATAATAAATGTTTAATAAATAGCTTCTTTGTCTGTACACCTATGTAAGGTGTGATGGAAGTATTGAAAAGAGTCCAAGACATGGCCCCGTGCCTCAGAAATTACCATAATAGAAGATAAAAGTAGTGGTTATGAAGCAATTTAAGTTATTGGTGTAACTCTGATGGAAAGCACTGGTGGAGCTCAGCATAGGGAGGGAAAGCATCACGGTCTGCAATAGCTGTGGAAGGCTTTATGGGACAGATGGTGCTTGATCTGGTCTTTAAAGAAAAGGCTGGATCTGGATCAAGGAAGTAAAAACTAAAAAGCGGGATGGTAAGGGGGATGAATATGGTGTGTTTAGGGGTATGGAGAAGATCAACAGGGCTGGAGCACATGAACATAGGAAAAACAGATTTAGTGCTTTGACATGTGAAATTAGCTAGAAGAGTCATAGTTTGCATGTCAAGCTCTGATTCCTGTTGCTGCTGATCTTGAGGGGGCTAATGATCTATGTAGAATGCAGATTTGGAGCCATTGGAGTCACAGAAGTGGAGCACAGCCTCAAGATCTTAAGTGTTAGAAAGAATGTCAAGTTTGCAGAGGGAAAGACACATCTTTGGGCACCTAGGGCTGGCTCTAGATGAATCAGTGAAATGTGGACGGTTATCTTTGGCATCTATCCTTATCACTCTCTGTGTGTCTCCTATAGTTTGGGTGTCTGGCTCTGGCTTCTATTGCACAACTTCCACTTTGCCTTACTGTGTTCTAAATTAGCTGTAGTTTGACTTTTTTTAGTCTCATATCCTGAAAGTTTGAATCTCTGAGGTTCTGCCAACTATTTAGTATACATGAAAGAAAAATAGCAACCTGTGTGTAGTGACTTTTGGGACAATAACTCTTCCCTTTATTTGGTGAACATTTTAATATTTGGGTAAATCTTAGTACAGTAGTTCCCCTTATCAATGGGAAATACATTTCAAAACCCCCATGGATGCCTGAAACTGTGCATAGAGTGCCGAACCCATATATATTATATCTTTTTTCCTGTACATACATGCCTATAATAAAGTTTAATTTATAAATTAGGCACAGTAAGAGATTGGCAACAATAACTAATAATGAAATAGAACCATTATAACAATAAAATAAGGGTTACTTGAACACAAGCACTGTGATGCTTGTGTTCGATCGAATAACCAAGAGGGCTACAAGTGACTAGTGATGGGTATGTGTACAGTGTGGATAAAGGGATAATTTTCATTCTGGATAGGACAGAGTGGGATAGAAAGAGATTTCATCATACTACTCAGAACTGCATGTAATTTACAACTTATGAATTACTTATTTCTGGAATTTTCTATCTAATATTTTCTGATTAAGGTTGGCCACTGGTGACTGAAACCATGCAAAATGATACCACAGATAAGGGAGGAGTACTGTACAGACCATTAACCTCACAGGGCTAAAGTGTACTTATAGCCTTATCTAAAACCCTTGGAGGGCCTTGGGTTTTCTGGGTAGTTTACTGCCACAGCCCTCATCGCTATTCAAAATGGGTACCTTGGTGATGTCTCAGGGGTGGCAGAAGAAAGTGAAGCCAGTAACTTCAGGTGTATATATACAAAACCATTTTTCTTTTTGAAACTTGAATTTAAGCTTTTCATCACAGAAAATCATTTGCAATCCCCAAAGTTGCTCCATGATTTCTGCATTTTTAAGATGGCATAATCTGATTGATTCTTACTGAATTTCAGAGATGAGCTTTCCTTAAGATCTGGCTTTTGGGAAAGAAAATGGACAGAAACAAGCATAGAAAATAAATCTTTGAAAATGCTGGATTATAGGAGTACTGCATTCAGTTCTGTAATTCAACTAAGTTGAACTTCTCAACTGAACTTTGGTATTAATGACTGAAAAATGTTAGTGAGCAGTTTTAAACTTAATGAAGCTATGCGCTGCCCAAAGCTGAACTCTGGTGGTGATGTTAATCATCATACTGTACTATGATTCTGAACACAGTGCTATGCAAGAGTGGCACCCAATAAAGATTGATTTCGTGAATAATAAAATGATTAAAAAGTGAGATTTTTATTCTATTTTGTAATTTGGCATTTATAGTTATTTGATATTTGCCATTAAGAAAACAAGGCAAACCAAACATGAATCTAAATGCTGGTCATCAGCAACCTGTTTCCTTTTATGTCACCAAAGGATAAAGATGAATATTTCTTCCATGTTTAACTATAATTAGTTTTTTCTATTTTTTAAAATTGAAAGCCTATATAAAACTCTATTTTGAAACTTGAAAATGAAGAGCTTAATGTACTAATCTATTTTAAATGGATTTATAGTTAATGCATGCTAATGCAATACTGTTTGTTTAAGTAATATATATTATATTAGTAAACCCATATAATTTAAAAGACTTTGTAGATATGGTTTGATCTTAAGTGACTTTCTCTAAAACGTGTTAGTATGTGCTCTGTAGAAAAGTCTGATCAATTACTTTTTACTTAAATAAAGCTTAGTCATTTCTGGAAGACATTTATTGCAGAAATTTGATTATTGTCATGTCATAATACAGGTTATTGTTGACACCACAAGAGGCGGGCACGAAAACTGCAACTCTTATTCATCATTTTAAAGCTCCTCACTTACTTTCTAGCACAATTTATTAAAAATCTACCCTCTGAACATTAAACACTATACATAGATGTTATAAAGAAAAAAATCATTAAAACTTTGAATTTTGAAATTTCACCTCCTCCATTTTCAGTTGATTTTTTTTGGTCAACTATCTCTAGGTCACTTCCCCTGTTATGATCTAAGGCTGATGCCAGCTGAGTGTTCTTGTCCAGTGAGATAGATTTCTGCAACCTATGGGATATAGGATCATTTCACACCATCTTATGTCCTCCTCAGTGTAGGTGGAACCACTCTAGTACATTGGGAGCAATTGAAAAAAACATGGTTTAAATATAAATTTCAGAAAATGGCAGACAAAAACATGTACCATAAATTTAGCCTCATTTCATAGTGGTTCTTTTAAAACTTTTTTTTTGGAGGAGCAGGGTAGGTGCTAATTTTCCCTAACACAATTGAGATTGATTCTCTTTACAAAATTCCATTTTGTGGTAGATTGGTAGAATAACGGTCTCTAATAAAGCATGTTATCGTGTGACCATGCTGCTTTGTAAGGTGACACCGCTGTTCTTACTCTTGAGAGGAGACTCTGGACTGGCCTTGTGACTTGTGTTGACTGATAGAATGTAGCAGAAGTGACAGTTGTATAAATTCCAGAGTCTAGGTCTGGAGGTATTCTGAAGATCCTGCCTTTACCTCTTTGAAACCCTGAGACTACCAGGCTGTGTGGAACCGTGGAATGAAAGATCATATGATGAAGGAGTTCCAGTTGTCCCAGCCAACAGCCAACACTAATTGTCAGACATATCATTAAGGTCATTTTGGAATTTCCAACCCAGACCAGCTGTGACTGAACAAGTGAGCCCAGCCAAGATCAGCAGGGGAGCCACCCCATCAACCCACAAAATAATAAGAAATGATACATTGTTTTGGTGTAAGCTACTTAGTGTTGGTGTTAGATACCTTGAATATTAATGAAATTCTAAAAATTGTCACATCAGAATGCCTTAACTCCATAACTTAGCACTACACATTATTTTCTCAGTCAATTTGTGCTGATCTTTGCCAAAATCATCTAGCTGAATGGAGACTTATGACATTTCATTAAGGGTCTTTGAAGTTTAATTTGCCACAGGGACCATCCCAGGATTCTGTATTTCTTTGTTTGGACCTTTGGCTGCATTGTGGACTGTGCTTCGATCAAGCTGCTTTTCATATCCAAGGTAACCTAAATTATTTCACAAAGGAATGTCCTGAAGGATAGTATCTTTGCAGGTTGTTTAAAAGGACAATTATGTAGTATCTCATATACCACTTAGGGTTTTAGAACTTGTTTTACTGAGAGAAAGTGTGAAGAAAAGAGAAAATAATTAATACATATTGGCCCACAAATATAGAGGGGAAGCACTATATTAATTACAATAGCACCCAAATTTTCCATGTAAATCTTTATACTTCTGTGATTTATTTTTAATTGACGTCAATGATTTATTTTTAATTGATGACAATATAATTATATGTCATAATTCAGTTCTGGAAGTGTCCTGTATAATAACATACATTCCTTATTTCCATGTAGCAGACATATAAAATTATGTGTAACTTATTTTGAATTAGTTCATGCTATATATTTTTTAATTTATTTAATTAATGCTACAGTGAAGTTTACTTACACTCAAAGCATCTTCTGACATAGTCCACATATTGGTGCCATAAAAAATAGAGCCATATGAGTCATGACTATATGTAATTTATAATGCAATAAGATCATAAAAATATAATTAGTAGATTATATTTTTTCCATTACCACTTTTTAAAGAAAATTCTATAAGAATGTAGAAAAACAATAACATACAAAAACTCTCATAGCAAAACTTGGGTGGAGAAGGATTCTAGTAAAAAGCACTGCTAAGTTCTTGCTGATTTCCCAGGAACCAAGGAAGGAGACTATATTTCACTTGATCTAGCTTGTTGACACAAAGCAGTAGGTCTACATTGGATGAATGAGTTTGGAGCCCGGGTTTTATTTTTTAGAGCTAAACTCATGCTTCTTCCGCCTTTTGCTTAAACGATGCTTATTCTAAACAGGAATGAATTCCTTATTGCCACTTTTCAGTTTGCTGTGCCTGTGAATGAAAAATTTTAGGTTACCAGAAAGCTTTGTGATTAAGCTCCAACTAGAAAGTTGGAGAAATATCTGCATGGCAAAGCCCAGGGATCAGTAGATAGCCTATGTTTTGCATTAGCCAAATCTGAGAATCTTAAAGTGCCAAATAGCCCAGTTCCCCACTATTCCTCAAGGAATGATGTCCCACAGTCCTTAGATAATCTTTTCACCCTATGCTTCTGCATCAAACATTTCTGCGAAGTCTATCTGAGCTTGGTGTCCTTTAAAGTGCTCACAGCAAACTAGAGGAGAGAAACTTAACTACTTAAACCATGAGTGCTTTTAGAAAGGAAATAGAGTTATGGACAAAGTGCTAAGGGAGCAGAAAAAGGGAGATTCACTGAAACATTGATGTTAAGGCATCAATACAAGATTATTGTGAGAAAAGTTCAGGTTGAGGGAGTGACATGTGCTACAGCACAGAGTTAAGACACAAGCATGTGTTCTTTAGAAAATAGTGAGAAGCTTCTTGTGAGGGACTGGGCATCGCTTTCTTAAAGACAAGGGATTAGTGGGATATGGGCTGTATGAGGTAGACTGGGACCCGATTGTGAAGGGGTTTTTATGCTATCATAAAAAAACCCTTAGTATTGAACCCAACTTGTTAATGGCTGTACAACAAGAACATGACCCCAAGTACTGAGCCAGTTAAAGTTTTCTAGGAGACTCTCCTCCATTATGCATAAGACTCAGGTAATAAACAGGCAATTAGTTGATATAAAATTATTTATTGTTCAATTATGTGAAATCATGATGGTAAGTATTCAAGAATTTGGCTTTTTAAAAACGAAAACTTGAATAGTTAGAATAATATATAACATATAGAAGCAAATTAAAAAGTTGTAACTAATAGATCTGGCACCATTACTAATTAAGGATCATTAAAGAATAGGGTCCCTCTATCGAAATGAAGAATTGAGATAACTGTCTGGATAATTGACATCAAGAACCCTTGTTGACCTGAATTACCTGAGGTTTTTGACTTTAATTATGTGATTAGTTGCCTCCAATTCCCTGTTTTGCTTTGCCAGCATGCTACAGCAACACGACTAAATAGGCCACCAAAAAGAAAATGAAGTTCTCAGCAAAGATGGTCAGAAATGATCTCAAAGGGCACCTGACAAGCATGGGAACAGTAGTTATGGGGTGAATTCTGAAAGAAAATAGCACTTTATTTTTAACGCTATCAACCTGAGATAAAATTACTTCTTATTTTAAAGAAAATCTACTATTTTGATTGTGCTTAAATTGTTGCAAAATTTAAAATTACTCCATACCAAATAAGGGCACTTTCTTTTCCCTCAGTTCTGTTTCCTAATATAGTTTTTGTTCATGAATACCTCTACCTATGACTGTGTTCTTAACTTAAATGTTTTGTTTCCATCGTCACCTCTGGAGATGGGCCTCTCGTTTTTGTGAAGGTCCTATGGAGGACAGTTATCCCACTAATCTTACTCAAATTCTTGTATACAAATAGAATCATTAATAGCAAGTATCAGGTGTTGACAACTTATAGCAGAGACAGATTTTAAAAAATAAATATGTACCTGTCCTTTAAAATTTGGCTCTTTATTAGGAAGTATAGATAAAAAAAATGGACTCCTTTTTTCTTCGTGGTGCATCAGAGTTAAACGTCAAATCAATATTGTTTCAGTATGAGATGGTGGTAACAGCATGTGGACATCAGCAGAGTAATTAAAAAGCCAATGAGTTTACTTGGTAAGATGTAATTTAGCCATAGTCAGTGGCTGCTTTCAAGAAATCTATTTACCCTCAAGTATCCTCAGGCATATATGGGAGAGTGTGAAATGATTGAGTTTTAGTTATCCTTGTTATGTAGCAAATTTCAATTATAATTTCTACTGTAAAAAAATTGTTATAACAATATTACTTTGCGGTTCCCCAAGCTTACAGGCACCAGAGATTTAAGAGAAAGAACATTATTGTTTTACTGATTCCAAAAACTTCATTTTATAGATATTTTTCCCCCATTGGTCATAGATTCCTTGATTTGGCTTACAAGTGCTACTGTTTCTGGAGCTTAGATGGATGCCTGCTTAGAAACAATTTGTGAAAAACAATAAAACTTTGCTTTTCATGTTGTTTGATAAAGTGCACTAAGATTCTTTTGTGGGACCTTTTCACCACAATTTAACACATAGTAAGCCATTGTTACTTGTTTACCACTTTTATGACCCACTTCACAAAGACCAAAGTGTGCACAGAAGCACGGGAGTTGGAAAATAGGTTTTAGCTTAGGTGCGGATTCCAGTAGATTGTTAGTGGGGCTCTGTGTTGAGATGGTCACCCGGAAAAAGTGGCACAATTTATTAGCAATGTCTGCTGTGTATGCAGGGGCCCAGGAGGCTGCTGTGATCTTCGCTTGGCTCATTAGAACAGGCATGTCAAAGGGAGGCCACAGATTCACATTGTTTTGTCCTTTCAGCCTCCAAGAGTTGTGTTCTACTTTACCTACAGCTCCTAGAACAACAATTTGAACATGAAGACATGTGACAAACACTCCTCTGATTAATTGAGTCCCTAGGTAGGAAGCAATGTTTTTGCCATTGATTTGCCATAAGTGCCCCAGGCCCTAGCTAAGTGTTATGTGTAATGTTATAATAAATTCTTTTTACAGTATTTCAAAATTTCTCCGTTGTTGTAGCAGGAATGAATGTTCAGTAAAGTTATGGTTTCAAAGAAAATGTTTTTCCATGGGTAACTGATTATAACATTTCCTATTCTCATCTTATTGTTTCTTAAATAAAAAGTTGTATTTTCTTCTACAAAAAAAAACTGTAAACAAATTAGTACTTTTTGGAGAAATTTTAATTATTAGCTAGTTTGCTTTACTATTTCCCACCTGAAAAGTAGTAAATTAATATGGACCATTCTACTTTAGAGGAAGAGGAACATAATCAAGAGAAAAGATTACATAGGTACTTGATATGAGGCAAGTTTGAGACGCTTTTCTAATGAGAAGTTCTAGACTGCTCTCTTCTCTTGGGCAGGGCATCTTCCAGTGCTGTCAACTTTCCAGCACTAGAGCGAAAGTACAACACCTTGCTCAAACGATACTGGACACATTTTGTGGAGCTGTCCAATACCAATACTGTCCAATACCGTAACAACTAGCCAAATGTAGCTTTTAAAATTAATTAAAATTAAGTAAAATTTAAAAACTAGTTTCTATGACAGTAGCCATATTTTAAGTACTCAATAGCCACAGGCGGCTTGTGGGTACCCTTATGGGTCAGTGCAGAGTAGCTATAGAAGATTTTCACATCACTGAAGGTTCTTTTGGAAGACATGTTCTAGAGGCTCCCCTATTGGCAAAAGACAGTGGGGGTTCAATCAATTTCCACACTTCTTCCCTAACATCTCATGAACATCTGTGTGGCAGAGATGTGGCTAGAAAGCAGATTTTCCTAGTCTATTCAGTTTGCAAATTCACCTTTATTTATTCTACAGATTAACATAACAGATGAACGTATTTACTTATAGAAACTTGTCACAATAGCCTTCTTATTTTACGCCTGGCTTTAATGTCCTTTTGTCTCACGTTGCTATCGGTGTCTTATCTCACCAATGAGACTGGGAGTTAATGAGGCCAGAGACTGTTTATAAGTTTCTTTCCCTTTCAGATTTTGTACCAGATAGATATTTGTTGAGTTAAATTGTTTTTCTGAGTAAAGATTCTAAGTTCTAGACTAGGATACTCTAGCAATGGTGATTCCCAAATGATAATAGTTCATGGTATATATCCAATATAGTCGCTTGAATATATTTTTTGAAGATAACATTCTAGGTCATATTGTTAAAAAGCCTCATTAGTAACAGGGAGACTAAAAAGGGTCAAAATTGTTTTTAGAATTTTCTATACTTCTAAAGATAACAAATGCATACATATTTTTATATATCTTTTGGACAGTAAATAAATCTGAGGAAAATAGTGCAGTAAGATCATCACATACATTGTATTTTTAGCTGAAATTGAACAATTTAACACTCTGAAGCTGATAAAAAAAATAGAGACAATTCTCTGAAGTGGTTGTATGTGCATAAGCTTCTTGTCCCTTTGAGCAAAAAATAAGAAAAAAGGTTATATTTACTAAGGATTGAAAAATATTTGTACTGTGAGACAACTGCTGTTTGTAACATTAGGAAAAAGTTATAAAAAGGTTTTATTTGCAGTTTTTAATGGAATCGTGTTTTTTTTTCTTACTTTTACAGTCAAATCTGCCTTTGGATTGTCAGGCAACCAAGGAGCGTGGCCTGTGTAAATGAGAGGTCTGGGCCTTTGCATGGCTGCATGCACAGCCGGCCGCTCTGCTGATGCTGGAGCACATGTTCAACATCTCCCTTGTCTAGAGACTTCTGTGAGGTCTACAGATTAGCAGCGGCTGGAAAGTCAAAGGCTGAAAGGATGGTTGACTGACTCAGTGCATAAAGCTCCGGACATTACATTACCTCTGGCTTTGAGCATACGGAATCAGTCCTGCAGCTCTCAAAGGGGCGGAGAAAGCGCCTTCTGCAGGCTTGGCTTGGCCAGTCCTTGTGTGCTGAACCAAAAAGTATACTGAACAAAGACATCTAAATTTACAGCTTGGGTTGAATAGCTGAGAGGCTAATTCAGTACACAGAGAGCAACATTCAAATTGTAGCTCTTTGTGTATATGAATGTGTGCTTGTCCCAGGGTGTAAGAAAATGTTATTTTTAATTTATATACTTTTTAAATGGGACAGAAGAATGAAAACCATATATATTCTTCTGCCCCAATTGTGGCTGGTCTCAGAAATAGACAGATTTCTAAAAAAAGTGATATACATAAAAAAGTAATATACATAAGTAATACAGTATTGCTTTTAAAAATAGACTCTAATTTAACATAATTTGTAAATAAAAATCCACATTTGTTTTTAGGTAGCACTTTAATATTTCAAAGGCATCGAAGTTTCAATATCTAATTTGACCCCTTGATAGTCAACAAGTACTATAAATCTGACATTATGGATTTCTTCCACACTTGTTATTTTCAGTCTTTTGTTCTACACAGCACTATTTAGAAACAAAAAGACTACTAAGAGATTGCTGAACGAACCTGGGTGATTATGAAGACTAGCCATTTGAGTTTTGAAATCAAACTCCAATAAATAAGTCAAGTTAGTAAAATAAAACTATATGCAGTATTTATAATAAAGAATTCTGGACCTGGATTGTCTAGGTTAAAAACCATGTCTTCCATTTACTAGTTCAGTGACATTGGTCAAGTTACTTAATGTCTTTGTGCCTCAGTTTCTTCATCTGTAAAATGGGGATAATTATAGTACCTATCTAATAGAGTTGTTGAAAAATATTAAATTAATTAATAAATAAAAATCTATATAATAGTGCTTGCTACAGAGTAAGTGCCATCTAAGTGTTGGCTATAATAATTGTTGTAAGTTAAAAATTTTAAAGTATACATTTTTATTATGAAAAAGTAAGCATCACTATAATTCAGGTAGTGATTTTTATATTTCCCCAAAACTTGACTAAATTAAGTTTGCTTTTTTTAGAGATAAGCACAATAAGGGATATTTTCAAAGATTCTTCACCAAAAATAATATAAGCCTATGAAAATTATAATTAAAAATATGTATTTGTTTTGATGTAGTCTCACTAGTGGATTTTTTTGTTACTTGAGCTTTTAATGTCATCTCCCAAAATACTTCACATGAGATAGCAACTCACACCTATTAGAATGGCTATCATCAAAAAGACAAGAGGTGTGTTGGCAAGGATGTGGAGAAAAGGAAACCCTTGTACATGATGTTGTTGAGAAAGTAAATTGGTTCAGCCACTATGAAAAAGAGTATTAGTTTCTTCAAAAAATTAAAAGTAGAATTACTATATGATACAGCAATTCCACTTAAGGTATATATTCAAAGAAAGTAAAATCTTTCAAAAAGATATTTGTAGTCCATGTTTATTGCATCATTATTCAAAATAGCCAAGATGTGGAAACAATCTAAGTATTCATCAATGGACAAATGAATAAAGAAGATGTGTTATATACGTACAATGTAATATTAGTCAGCCATTAGAAAGAAGGAAATCTTGTCATTTGTAACAATATGAATGGACTCTGAGGGTGTTATGCTAATTGAGACAAGTCAGACAGAGAAAGGCAAATACTGAGTAATAGCAATTATATGTGAAATCTAAAAAAACTGAACTCATAGAAACAGAGAGTAGGATGATGGTTATCAGGGATGGAGTAGGGTCGTTGAGGAGATGTTAGTTAAAGGATATAAATTTTCAATGAGAAGCTGGATATGTTTTTTTTTAAAAAGACATGTTATTGAGATATGGATGATGTTTTAAGATAGAAATAAGCTACAATCAAAAAGGAAGAAACCAAGGAAGCATACATAATATTTATTGAACATGTATTATGTTCTAGGACCTTTATTTATGCTATGTCTGTTTAGCCAAAAAACTATCATGTAGCCACTATTAGAATGGCTAAAATTAAAAAACGCTAACATCCCCATGTGCTGACAAGGATGTGGAGCAACAGGAACTTTCATTCACTGTTCATAGGACTACAAAATGGTACAGCCACTTTGGAAGATAGCTTGATAGTTTCTTACAAAGTTACACATAGTCTTATTATATGATCCAGCAATCACGCTTTTAGGCACTTACCCCAATGAGTCAAAAACTTTTGTTGGTAAAACAACCTGTACATAAGTATTTATAGTGGCTTTATTCATAATTACCAGAATTTGGAATTAACCAAGATGTCTTTCAAAAGGTGAATGTATAAATAAAAAGTGGCACATGAATACAATGGGTTATTATTCAGTGATGAAAAGAAATGAGCTCTCAAGCCATTAAAAGACATGAAGGAAACTTAAATGTGTATTGCTAAGTGAAAGAATCCAGTCTAAAAAGCCACATGCTTCTAAGTATATGACATTCTGGAACAGGCAAAACTACAGATACATTAAAAAGATCAATGAGAGAGGATGGCTAGGTGGAGCACAGAGGATTTTTAGGGAAGTGAAACTACTCTGTATGATACTGTAATGGTAGATACACAACACTATGCCATTGTCAAAATTCATAGAATTGTACAATACAAAGAGTAAACTCTAATGTAAACTATAGAGGGTAGTTGAGGAGATGTTAATTAAAGGATATAAATTATATCAATATTGACCCATTGATTATAATAACTGTACCAGATTAACGCAAGATAATAATTGGGGAAATGGTGTGTATGGGAGAATTGGCAGTATATGGGAATATTTTGTCTTTTCTGCCTAACTTTTTCGTAAATTGAAAACTTCCATAAAAATGTCTATTATTTTTAAAAAATAAAGCTATAGATTATTTAATGTCAAGAAAAAAATGCATAACATGTTAAGTGAATAAAGCAGATTACAAGGTTCTATGATACTATTTTTGTTTAAAACGAATGTACATGTGCACATATCAATATTTCCTCATGGACAAATTCTTAATCAAATACTTAAACCCAAAAGGTCATTGTCTCTGAATTATGGAATAAAGTGCAATTTTTGGTCTATTTTTTAATATAAATTTTCTGAAATTTTACAATGTAACTTGCATCATTTTTCTTAAACAAAAAAATAGTTTTTAAAAAATGCCTCTACCAAAGTATCTAGTACAAATAATTATTTTTCATTGCTCAGTTCTAGAAATGGTGCAAACTTTCTTTTCCTCTTAGAAAACACACATTTATCTAAAAATATTTGTGATTAATTATTTTCCCCTGGAGATGATTATTTTATAATGCTTACTAGTTATTTTTGCAGAGATGTTAGGCTGCAAGTTGAAGCTCACAAAGTCTGAAACTGAAGTCACCATCTTGCCATTTATATGTGTGCCTCTTCCAACATTTCTTACATCTAAAAATTATGGCAATGCCTTCTCAATTTATCAGAGTCAAAATTACAGGCACATTTCACAACTAACTTCTTCAGCTTGCACATCAAAATTCTTGTCTGCCTCCCCAATTCATCTATCATGCAATGCTAGGCTTATTTTTATTAAAGTGACCTTCTTCAAAAAACACCAGTAATGGTGTTGCCTAAAGAATGGAATTTAGACTCTAGTTTAGTGTTCAAAGCTTTCCCTTGGCTGGCCCACCTTATCTCACCAGGTGCATCTTCCAGGATAGTCATGTTCCCACCCTGTGTGCCTGACACAAGGAGATTTTCTGTTTCCTCCACATTCTATTTACCACTGTTTCTGCACCTTCATTTCATATCTGACACTTGGTATCTTTTTCTTGTAACTCATTCCTCTACCCTCAATAACTGTGGCTGTCGAAATTCTATTTTCCTTCAAATCTTTAATCAGTTTCTTGAAACTTTTTTTAATCCCCATCAGAATCCATTCATCTCCTTTGTGCTTCCTTAGAACTGTGCTGAGCCTCAATTATAACACTTTTTATAACCTCCCTTATGTAATGTGAGTGATTCCCACATCCATTTTTTTTTGATAGGCCAAAATATCCATTAGGATAGGGACCATGCTTTTGTATCATCTAAAACACACAAAGTGCAGATCTTTGTACAATAAATGACTGTTAAATTGAATTGATTTAAATTACATTAGAAGTCATTTGAAAGTGCTGGCAAAATACTATTAATGGTGTCTGTGTAAGATGCTTTGAATTAAATGTGAGGACAAATACATTAATGTTAACATACTCTCAAGCAAACACCAGCAGCTCTGCAGTGAGGATTATCAAACATGGGCTTTCCTACTTGAGACTTGTGATTAGAATACATGATTCTGTAAGTTCAGAAAAAGTTCACTTTTAGAAAATTATTTAAACCAAAATCAGAAAACTGCATCATAAGATCAATGTAAGAAAAATATAATAGATAGATAATTTGAGAAGTGAGCTGAGATCATTTTATATTTAAAATCTTGTGTGTGTTGCTATAATAAAGTGATGGTGAAAGAAGCAGAGGAAGTGATGTATGACCACTTTACTTCACTCCTCCTCTCCCCCAAAACAAATTAACAAACAACTGATGATTAAGATTTTACTTTTGTTGTAATTTAAATAATCTTTCTCCGGCAGTGGTTATCTTATTTTTGTTATATTTAAGAACATGTAAAATGTATGACATCTCTTTAAGAAAGAAACCTATATCTTGGTACTCTAAGGTCTTATGCAAATTTGTGAAAGCTTTTAATAATAACTGATTTTTAACTTATTAGAAATGGAGCAAACATCAAATGGAATTGCTTATATGCATTTTTTAAGAATCTGCGATTAATTAATTCCTATTATAGAAACATGTAGTCCTATGGAAACCCAAGATGCTGTCCATGGTCCTGATGCTCACTTAGCACTTACCAGAGCAGCAAAATTCCAGATACTAAAGAATCATAAAGCACCCCCATTGTGCAGTATCTTTTTATAATCATTTAATTTTCCACTTGATTCAATACAGGATATTTTTGCTTATCTTTTTATTTATTCATTTGCATTCAAAGTCGTGGCTTATATAGACTATAAACCACTGATCTAATTTATACCAACTGTTTAATGTCATATATATATTGCAGTTTAGTTTTATATAGCTGAAAAACATAACCTCGTATAATAGTAGAACAATGAAACAAATCATTAACTCCTCAGAAGATTATCATAGCCTGGTAAATATCTAGGGTGTGTGTGTGTGTGTGTGTGTGTGTGTGTGTGTGTGTGATGCTCATTTTTTGTCCAGCTTCTGCATTAAGATGAATTCTGTAACTCTATTGTATACAAGGAGTAAAATAAATCAACAAAAATCCTTTACACACAATATACATGCCAAATTTGTTAACTCCATCAGTAAAAATCCCCAAAATTCTTTTGAGATATTTAAAAAACTAAAGTATTCCAATCTATGATAGCAATGTTATTTAGACCAATTATCTTCACTGTTATTATACCATGAATCATGATCAAAATTTCTCAGTACAATGAGAACAACACACACAGTAAATAAAATAATATTAAATCCAGAAATAAAACTAAGGATTTAATTTGTTCCTGTGTCCAGATATTCAGGGCAAGGTTGGACTGGACAGTGATACAGTGCATAAGCACTAAAATTTAGAGTTATGATAAAATCAGCTGTAAGAGTGCTACCTGAAGTTTGAATTCTTTCCATTTATTACCTTATGTCACACCTGAAATACTACACAAATTCAGTGTATATTTTGTATGTGTGGTAATCTAACTTTATAGGGAATAGTCTAGTGATCCTAATTTGCTATCAAGATGTAATGCTGGTGATTAAATTACAGATGACACACCAAATCAGTTTTTATTAGAGAAGTGTGAGCAGTAAAATGTTTACATTTCAGTTGTTGATTTGAGCCATCCTTCTCACCCATTTTTTTATTATAGTAAACTTGATGATTCTCAGTGGGTACTTCAGACTACACTTGTCCAACTTACACCTTCGGCATTTTATTAAGGCAATTTTTTTTTGATGTATTCACATGCTAGTACTTCTGTAGGTAATTGCAAATATTAAATGAGAAGATATATATCAGAATATTTTATATATTTTTAAAGTTTTATAAAAATAAGATGGGGCATTATATTTTTGCAACAAATATTTATTTAGCACCCATTATGTGTTGGGCATTCTTGGAAGTACTAGGAATAAATTAGCTGAAAATAAATCCTGCTCTCACAAAGCTTGTATTCTAGTGAAGGGAGACAGATAATAAAGTAAAGTATATAGTATCTCATGATAGTAGGTCCTTTAGAGAAAAATGAGAAATAAGAAGAAGGTAGAGAGTGATGGGTATATATTAAGAGCTGAAATTAAAAATAGAATAGCATGGGAAGGTCTTGTGAGAAGGAAACTTTAAACAAAGACCTAAAATATTTAGTAAAGTAATTGCTAGGAGGAGACAGTTTCATTGTCAAAAGTACACTAAGTTCTAAGTCAAGAAACTGTGTGGTATGTTTGAGGAACCACAACAATAAAAAGCTACCATGGCTGGAGATGTCTGAGCGAGGGGAAGGGTAATAAGAAAATGTGAGACAGCTAAAGTGGCACAGGAAGAAGGTAATGTAGAAAGTGAAAGCCATATAGGCTATGGATTGTCATATGACTGGCTTTGGTCAATGGAATATGAGCAGCAGTGACATTGTAACTCTGGAAAACTGATGTGTGCCTTACCTTCTTTTCTTTTCCTCTGAACTGCAACTGACAAAATTATAGTTGGTGGCTCCTACAGTAATCAGAGTTCTGGTGTGTCTGAGATGAAATGATATCAAGTAGTGTTTATTTTACCTTGAGTAGGTAGCAAATATGAATACAAAAGAAGCCTTTGTTGTTTTAAGGCACTGAGATTTGAGGGTTGTTTATTACCTCAGCCTACTGGGGCTCCTTATAATTTATACAGGAAATTATTAGAGGTTTCTGAGCAGTGGAATTACATAATCTGACATCTGTATCAATTGGGCTATTCTAGTTACTGCATTGAGAATAGTCCATATAGGTCAGGGTAAGATACAAAAGATGAGAAATGGGTTATTGCACTTATACAGGCAAGAGATTATAGATCAGACTAAGGAATAGCAATTAAGTTAGCAAAACATGGTAGGATTGTATGTATATTCTGAAAGAAAGCAAATAGAATTTTTTGGTGTATTTGATGTGGGGTATGAAAGAGATTTAAAAATGACATTATTCCCACCAGCAGTGTTTAAGGGTTCCTTTTTCCACTGCAACCTCTCTAGCATTTGTTATTATTTGTCTTGTTGATAAAAGCCATTCTTATAGGTGCAAGGTGGTATGTCATTGTGGTTTTGATTTGCATTTCCCTAATAGCTAGTGAAGTTGAGCATCTTTTATATGTCTGTTGGCAGTTTGTATGTTTTCTTGTGGATGAAAGAAAATTTGACTTTGGGTAGTGAACACAATGCAATATGTAGCTGATGTATTATTAAATTGTACACTTGAAACCTATATAATTTTGTTAGCCAATTTCATCTCAATAAATTCAACAAAAAAATTAAAAATAAAAAAAATACAAATGACTTCAAAATTTTTGGCTCAACAATTGAAGCATGGAGTTGCTACTTACTGAAATGAAAATGACTTTGGAAGCAATAAGTTTTGACTCAGGATCAAAAATTTTATTTTGTACATGTTAGGTTTCAAGTGCATATTAGCCATTTAACTGAAGATGTGACATAGATAGTTCTATATATAAGTCTGAAGTCCAGAGAAGATATTGAGGCCGGTGATACAAAATAAATTTAAACATAATTAGTATAGATCATGTTTAGGCATTACAATTTTTTTCCACCTAACTCCAATATCTAGATCCTATAAAATTTTGTTTTTATTGGCTCTTTTATTTCTCTCTCTGTTAAAAAGAGGTGGTATTTTATTTTGACATTTTTAGTAAGTTTTGATTGGATGCTAGATATTATTAATTGAAAAAAAAAACCACATTGCAGAGACTCCAGATGATGTTATATTCCTCCAGAGAGGATTCACCCCACCCTTGCCTAGGCTAATAGCCTGTTGCCTGATTGGGCTGGTTTATAGCCCTTGTAAGTCTCAGTCTATCTCTAGCCAAGATATGGATGCAACCTAAGTGCCCATAAATAGATAATTCAGTAAAAAAATCATGGGACATATATGCAATGTAATATTGCTCAACCATAAAAAATTAAAATCTTACCATTTGCAATGACATGGAAAAGACAAATAAAATATGATTTCACATAAATGTAGAATCTAAAGAAAAAATAAATGAACCAACAAAACAGAAACAGACTCATAGATACAGAGAACAAATTGGTGATTGCTGAATGGAAGGGAGGTTGGGAAGCTGGGTAGAAAGGGTGAAGGGCTTAAGAATTACAAATTGGTAGTTATGAAATGGGAAGTTCTTACCTTTCCTAAGTTTTAGCTCCTTCAGTTCTTGCTGCATCAGTAGTTCTCTACTGGCTTCAAACAGATACTTTCTAAAAATTTTCTGGCTTTCACAGTTGTTTTTGAGAAAATGCTGGTTTTCTGCTGCCTACTTCATGCCCTCTAGAAGAACTCAGATAATATTTAAAGTCATGAGACTGGTTGAAGTAACAAAAATGAAAGAAATAGAGAAGGAGATTGACTAGTGTGGTCTGGAGTATTTCAAAAGAGAGATATCCATAAATACAAGGAAATAAATCATAATCTGTATGATATTAAATTGTATTTAAACAATCTTATAATTTAAATTCCCATGATTGCTTTTGCTATAATTTTGTATTCATGCTTTTTCTTTCCAGAGAATTAACAAATGAAAAAAAAGGGTTATTTTGTTAAAAATTTTATTCATGGGTTAAAGCTAAAAATACTTTCAATATGAATGAAATTTAAATATGAATAAAATTGTAGAAGATCTTGAAACCATTATATTCAATCTTGTTTGACCACTGCATCAATTAGTATCCTGGTAGGAATGAAATAGAATAGTCCAATTGGGATAAGTTGAAAAGAGTTTAATGAAGAGAAAGTTTGTAAAGAGAGAGTTTTACAAGAGATATTGCTCTACCTTAAGGCTAGAAACACAAGGCATCATTATCACCCATAGCCCAAAGGGACAAATGAAGGAAACAATTACTAGAACCTGAAGACAAAGCGGGCCAGGTGCTGACAAGCAGCCCATAGTGACCCTATAACGAGGTTACCTCAACTTTTGCTCTTATCTTTTGCCTGTAATTCTCACTGAGAAGCCAGAAAACAAGGTCACATATGAATTAATTCCTGCAGGTCACCTTCTGACACAACATTTCACTCTCTCTTTCTCTCTTTCTCTCAACATATGGTGGTAGAGTGAACTCAGTTATGGTAGACCATAAAAAATACAGCATACCTTAACATTATTCACAAAACTTTGTAAATTCATTTATTAGAACTCAGATACCAAAACTGATAAAACTGTAAAGATTCAAATTAGACTTAGTATATTTAATGAACCTGTCTTGAATACAAAGTTTCAAGTATTTTTCCTTTTATAAGCATTCTTCACGTTCTCATAAAAATTTATTCTGACATGTAGCACACACACATACATACAAAACAGTTTGAGAGCAGTTTGCTGAAAACATAAACATCAGAAAACTGGATGGCATGGAAGGTTGGGAACTGAATTGTTTTAATCTGGCCCACATTTATAGGAGCTCAGTCTAGAACTTTTAAGGCTGAATGTTTTTCTCTTCATGTTTACTTTTGAAGCCTAAATATTTAGAAGCTCAGATGCATGCTTTAATCTCAACTCACTCCTTACATATCATAATGTAATTCACTATAAATATCAATAGAAAAGTTACAATGCTAATGGACATGGAGACTGAGCTTGACATCTCAGAGTAATGGGTTACTAAAATATTATTAATATATGATTTATTTTTTAAATAATCAAAAATTGATTCAGAAAGCTTTTTTGAAGTTCATGATGACGTGAGAGGAAAGGTCTAGAACGAAATTCACAGCTTTTGACATACCTGCTCCCATTTCTATTTTTTTTTAATTTTCATCAAAGATGTCATGTCTCCATTTACCCAGAAACAAAATATTGAAATGATGTACTTATCTATTCATTTAAACAGTAATCATTTATCAAGCATATACCATCTTGTAGTTAAAGACAAATCAGGCTAAGTGGATCTATGAAAGAGCTCAGTTTAGAAGGTGTGATGGAAAAGTTAACAGTGTCATAAATCCTACAGTAGATCTTTGCTCAGTAAGCTGTCGAAGTACTGGAAAGACACCAAAGACCCTATGTGTCTACATGAGTGTAAGGGAGTATACTCCAAGAAAAGTTTACTTTCTCTTTCCAAACAAGAATCACGTTCTCTGAAATTCTTCTTGGAAATCATTCTCTCATTTCTATTATAGATGCAGTTACCTTAATTTCTATTCGGCCTATTACAAGTGTCCCTAACCTCTGATTTCTCCTGCCTACAATCCATACTTTCTGATTATTGACACTTAATTTTTCTTGTAGCACAATGTTCTCACCCCATCTGCATCTCCTCACCTACTCACAGCTCTAAGCTACATTTCTAAGTATTTACCTTGTTCCTTTCTGGAATGTTCTTTTTTGCTCATACCTCATTTTCAACTTTGGAAGTCTTACCATTTCCCCAAAGTCCAGTTGGAAGTAAATACTCTCTGTCTCTTAGCTCCCATAAATTTTTATTTTTTATAGTACTCATGACAGTCTACTTTGTTTATGTTTCATCTCCCTTGTTAGATAGTAAGCTTTTTGAGAACATGAATGACATCACTTATTTACTTTTCCCTCAAAGCAACTAGTATGATGTCTTTACATTAAGGGAGAAAGACTCAAATTTATTTTTATTTCAAATTTCTTAAAATTGAAATACATAAACATTTTATAACTATTAGAGCAGAAAAGAGATAAACTTTAATTTGATCTGATATTAACAAATTTTGGTGCTAAATGGAACTCTGGAAAGGTATTACACTTGCCTATTATTAGGTGTACTCAGTGATTAAAGGCATTAAACTTTACTCTTATCAGATACATTAAATAATTAAATAAGTGAAAGCAGCAAAAATTATAACTTTCATATACATAAATCAATATAGCAAAATCTCATTGAAAACACTAAACAACCTCATATGCTCCTAGATTCCTACTGAATTCTATCATAGATGTTCCCTTTTGTAGCCTATGTGTTGCATGTTGAAACCAGAAAGTCTGGAAATAAAATACTTATTTTTTTAAAAATTGTAATTTATTAATTTTGTTTTCATGTAAAAAAATTATATGCAGAACATTTAATATTTTGAAACACTAACTCCCTAACTTAAAGACAATCCATTTCTCCCCTATGTAGAGCTGTCAGAAAGAAGGAGAGATTTGGTAAACTGCATGTCACTATCAGCCACTGATAGCCAGTGATTTGTTCTGAATCTAAAGGCTAAACCAAACCTCATGCTGCTGTATGTCAGATACAATTGGTCCACAGTCAAAGTTTTACAGCTCAGACAGGGCACACTTTATCCTTCAGGCTGCTACTTAAGATAACCACGACCCTGAGGAGAACCAGTCAACAAAACAGCAGACAAGAGGATGTGATTTGTATGCATCCCTGAGCCAGCTCACATCACCCCTGACCTATAGGTCAGGCTGCAAATGACAGCAGGGTGCATGCACCTGATCAGACAGAATATTCTCATTATAAAGCTTGGGAAGAGGGGCAACTCCTCTGTGTTTACCCACAGATCAGATGCAATCGACCTAGGAAATGAGCCAACCCCCCAAAAATAAAAACAAACAAAAACAAAAAACTGATTTAGCTGAATAAGATGTGACCAATATGTAAATACTTTATAAAATTTTAAATTAATCATTTATCCTGATAAACTTGGGTGAACAAAAGATGATTATATAAAAGGAAAGGGAAGAAATGTTTGTTTAATTCAAAGAAAGCTAACCTGGAATGGATAACCTTTGTTGAACTGCAATAGAAAAACTTTATCAAATAAATGTGGCCTTGATCTTTTGTTTTAGAATAGATTTTGGTTAAACGTGAGTCTGAAGTGGTAGTGCAAGCCTACAAATGTAGTTTTTAAAAATCATTGAAAGTGGTTAAAGCTTTTATATTTTAAAAAAGAAATCTGAATTTTCAAAATAATCTGTATTGAAATAAGAATTACTCTTGAGGAAGTAAACCAAATTGCTATGTGGTAATTCTTAAGAACAGGAAAAGAACTCTATCTTGTCTTATTGGAAGGAGCTTTGTCTGAGGCCAGTAGAATAGAGGAGATGACCTCTGGAGGTCCCTGTGAGAGCTCTGATTCTGAATATCAGTATTTTAAATATAGTAGAGATTCATCATAAAAGTGTTCTGACATAATCATGGGTGAAATTTCACTGTCCAAACTAATAATTACATATACAAAAACCCATCATTACACAGTTGATCTGTAGAGTGGGTATTAATCTTGTTTCTGAAATACTTGAGTAATTAAAGATTATATATGTGTATATAATTATTATATATATAAATATTAACATCTTTAACTATATCTATAGGAATATTGAGATGATGAATAAAATCACACAGACAAAATTCCTCATGGAGTTTCAATGCAATTTTATTCAACATTGTCCTGTTTATGTTACTTTAGCAACATGTAGTAGTAGGGTTGAGTAATTCAACTTTCTATCAATAAGCATTATCTTCACTTATACTGTAAGTTCACAATTTCACATTCAGGGTCTTATTTACTTTTGTGTCCTTAACATTAAGAACATTAAAAGCCCGTTGGCTCTGAAAAAGACCTAGTCTTGAAAACATGCAAGAGGTCAACCAATAAAACCTACCATATGGCAAAGCAGGTAGAATTTATTTTATTACCTTTAATGTTCAGTTCAGCCTCTTAAAGATTTCTTTTTCTTTTAGGCTTAACCTTCATGTTTATAATCTCTCTCTTTTTTTTTAAATAAACATTGGGCTGCAAAAATTTTATGGAAGTTAGGGAAAGGGCTTTCAAGGGGCAAATGTATGCTAATCCTCTGACTTTCAACAAATTACTTAAACTTTTGAAATATCATTTTTATAAAAATTAAAACAGAATAGTTAGGATGATCTCATAAAATTGTAACATATTTTAAATGAGAATATATATGAAATTATTTATAAAATATAAAATGCTACTAAATGTGTTATTTTTCTCTGAAAAGAATCAAATAAGAAAATTTAATCTAGTAATATAGAACCGTTTGGTAATAAAAAGTTCTACTGTGTGTTCTGCATGCTCTCTTAAGAAGAGATGAAATAGAATTAAAGAAATAAAATTTAAAAAATATGGTATCTTTTGCAATAGGATTTTCAAATGTAGCAGATAAAAATATAGATACAAATAAACAATGAATTTTTTAAATGTAAGGATGTCCCTTATAACATTGAAATTTTACTGGTTAGTCTATATTTTACCTGGCAAACCTACTTTGTTGTCAATAAATAGTCTAAAGTCTTGATTAACTGTAATTCAGCTTTCTTCTAAAATCATCCTTTTGATTCCCTTCTTAAGTGGAAGTTATCATTTTATCTTCATTTTAATTATCTGATTGTATAGGTATCTCTTATGATACGCAAACTCAAAATATTTTGGGAAAACAGAAAAATATGACATAAAAAAATTACAATGTATTTCATTTATGCCTGAAAATTCCTCCCTCTCACCAATCGTTTATTTGATAAATATCCCTGGGGCACAGGTAGGTAACTGACATTGTGCTAAGCATTAGCAAACACTTAATTCCACACTCACTATTTTATATTGTTATTTGCGTGGCTAAGTTTGAGTGTCTGCAAAATCTATGTTCCCAGTTCCTTAATTTAGCTTGCTATCAGGTTTTTGTCAATGGGCTGTAATTCCTCACTGAAGGTAGGGAAAGGGAAAAGCTATTTTTCTTTTCCATCACTTTTCATCAGTGGCAGTGGCTGGTGACTCTAAAATGATTGCAAATGATCATAGCTTCAGCAGCAACTGCAGGAATTTCAGCAACCTCCAGGGAAGTTCAAATTCTTGGTCTCTTCCCTGTGGCAATAAGGTGATGCCAACAGCAGCACGGAAGAGGCCCTGCCTCCATATAACTCAGCAGTGAGTGTGGGCTCATGGTAGAGATGGTAGCAGTTTCCTAACCTTTAGGAAAAAACCTTCTTATGCCTTGTATTCCTCTAGTTCCTTCTCATATTCTTCTTACTCACACAGGACTTCCGATTAGTTTGTAATCCACTCCTATATTAAAATTCTGATATTTGAAGGACCTGGAGTGGTTTCTGTTTTCTAAGTTGAACATTGACTGATATAAGAGTTTATTGGTGGAAAACTTGGAGAATCCCTACTCTATATCATCACTACTGGCTTAGGCCATCTTTGAAATTATGTGATACAAGAATGATGGAAGACTTTTAGAGGACATAGCTCTTTTTAACCACAGAGATCTTTTAGTGTGGGGAATTTAGTCAACAGTGTAGAATTGCTGATAGGCTAAAAATATCCACATTAAAAGAGACTCCACTTATATGACAAGCAGGAAAGTAAACATTTATGGTCATATTTTATATGCTTAGCCACACATGAATAAAAGCTCAGTCAGATTTTTAGTAATAGTAATCCATGTACTATGAGAGGAAAAAAAGAACTACAGATATCATTAATATAAAATAAAAATATTTTTCTTGAGATCCTATTAGCAGGGAAACTTATTGGCAGATAATCCATATTCTAAATAATGGTTTTGTTGAGTTCAGTTTGTCTGGTTTGCTTCTCTGCTCCTAGATGGATCAGGTTTTAAGTAATAGAGTTTTCAAAATACCTCTATATTAATTTGTATTTCATTATCCTATACTCAAGACATTATATCTTGCTTCTCATTAAATTTCTTCTTCTTGAAATTTTAGTCTATTTGTTCTTTATTCTTACTTGAAAATAAGAATGCATCTGGATTCTTTCTTAACACCTTACATATTCCTGAAGATAATTTAGTCATTGGCCCTCTTCCCCAGTATTCTTTTTTTCAGGTGAAGAAATCTCAATTCCATAATTTGTAGGCATGTTTGTTTTCTTCAAGTAGTTCTCTAAACTGAGTATAATTGATGTAAGTTTGCCCATCTTTTAACTACTACAATTACAGCTAAGGTTGCTCTACTCCTGTTAAAAGGTGTCACCTAAGAAGTTATTTAAAGGAAAAATATTTGTCTTGCTTTCACAAAAATGCAAAAATTTGTGTGAAGACTATCTAACCAAAATATTGATGGAGCTAGAAATTAGGCAGGACTATTGGTCAAATTTTATAAAATGCTTTTGAATTTATAGTAGCATGGATCATATGTTTCAAAGTTATCTTAGTTCAAACAGAAGCATTCTAAACTAAGTCTATGAGACCAAATAAATTAAGTGTACTCAATAAGAAAACTTTGTGAAAAGTCTGGCTTAAGATAAAGCCTGAACTAAAATAAATAAGAGGATTGGTTGATGATTTTGTCATTTTCTCTTTAAAACACTATAAACTTAAAATATTTAAAACTCTAATAACCAGCAAATAAACCTCTGAAGGAAAAAAGAAACTTAATTTTGATTCATGTATTTGACTATGCTGTAGTACCTGGTTCAGAGTTATGTACATAATAGGTACTTAAGTCAGGATATAGTATTAATTGGTAATAATAATGCATTTAAAAGTAGTAGTTTATTTAAACATAATAACAATAACCATGAATTCAAAACCAATTAAACAATATAAATGCTTTATAAAGAATATCTGAAGGTGAGAACAACCAATCATTATTTATCACAAAAATATTACATAGCTTTATCATTAAAAATTGCTAGAAGAATCTGTGTCTTTTATTTATTTTTAAAGATTAATTTATTACGTATACTTCACACATATATTAAATATAAAAATATGATTTTCAATATAAACTAATTATTTAACAAACAAAAATAAAGAATGTATTTGTCTAAGCATAAAAATAAATTCTTAACTATTTAAGCCAATGGGCTTTAAAAAATACCTTTATTTAATAAATATATGTAAAAAATGTAATATTTATCCATTGTAAAGAAGATAATGTATTAGATTTGGAAAGTACATTTAGATTATTGAATTTTAAAGTTTGTAATGTTTATATAACTACAGAGGTTTTAATGTGATTTTTAATGTGCCTGTTGAGGTATCAGTGTTAATACTTTTAGATCAATATTAAGAAGGTTTTTATATTACACAATAACTTTTATCCTATTGACCTGATACAGTTTACTTAATCTTTTGAGTTTACTAATTAAAAGTTATTGAATAATAATCTGGCAGAACCTTTTTTTACAAATTGTAATATTGAATTGAAAGCAAAGAATGAAAATTAGAAATCGTGGACATTAAAGTACTCAAAAGTTTGAATTGGGGTTTTCTTCTATCTTCTCTTCTTCCCTCCCTCCCTCCCTCCCTCTCTCTTTCTTTTTTTCTGTATTTATTGAGCCCATCAATCAGAAAATTTTAATACCATAAATTAATACCATTTATTTGTGCCTAGTAGAAAATCATATGCAATAGTAATAATGAGTGGGGAAGGGAATTTAAGCTTTGGAGTCAGATTTGCATTGTGATTCTACTTTTTACTGGCACGTTACTTACCTTCTAAATCTCAGTTTTATCATTTGCAAAAAAACAAATTAGTATCATCTCAGATTTTATAGTAAGAATTAGATAATAGGTACAAAATGCTTAACATAATACTAGGCACAAAGTTTCCGCTATTATTATTTTACTGCGCTTTAAATACCGTAAATGAGTAATATAAGTTTCTTTTCTCCTTTGACTTTCTCTTATGTGGAATTAAATTTTTGGATGATCTTGAAATTTCCTTCCAGCTGCAAAATCAATGAATTTATAATCCCTTCATTCTTAATGATATTCATGCCATAGGGTTACCTGCGTCATAGCTGGTCTTTCTTAACTAACTTGCAGATGAATGTTTGTTTGTTTTTTGTTTATTTATTTTTTAGGTGAGGCAACCCTTGGTTGACCTCACAGAGTGCAAGGACCTTGTCAGTTTACAATCCCTTATTTTTTAATTTTTAAATTTTTTATGCTTACAACACTTGGTTTTCCTAGGTGATCTCCCATCCAAATACTAACCAGGCCTGATCCTGCTTAGCTTCCGAGATCAGATGAGATCGGGCTTGTTCAGCAGGTGAATGTATGAAATGAGAGATGCATGATCTAAAGACTGAGCAGTTGACCTAGGTTTCAGACCCTTTCACAGCACAGAGTGGAATAACAAGCCTGCCATTTTAATGAATTGAAAATTGTTTTGCAATTTGGAATTAATATAAAGATTTTGGAATACTACAAAAATCTAGAAAACAGGTTAAAACAACAGCAGCAGCAACAGCAAACTTGTTCAGGAATATTGTAAAAAACAAGCCAAGTGCATTTTTTTTTTTTAGTGGCATATTGAGTGACAACTAAAATTACAAGACAGTTAACATTTGTTGAACTCCTATTGTATTATAACCTTATATTATAGCTTCAAGAACTTAAAAGAGAAGAAAAGTACATGACGGGATTGGGATGCTAGTATCTAGGAAATTCTTCCAGCTCCTCCAGTTTATATACTGTCTGTCTCTAATGGACTCATGATCAAAAGATTCCACAACATCTTGTAGAAGAAGGTCTAGGTCGATTACTTTTTTGTACTGCTCATGTCTGGCCTAATTGCCTGGATATAGTAGGAAGTCTAAGTAATGTTTGTTGATATAACAAAAAAAAATGAGTAAACTTTTGTCTGGAATATTCTAATAGTTTGTAGGTTAAATTCCAAGATGTCACCATTTTAAATCCTGTGGGAAGCTTAAGGGAACAAGAAAAATTATCCCTTTATTTAGCATACTTTTTAAAAATTAAAGGAATATATTTTGCACATTCACACAACATAAAAACTCACTAAACAGATTTTTTCAAGACTAAAATGTCTTTGTTTGAAAAATAACTTTAAATCTTTCAACAAGAGGGTCTCTCTCCACCCTCCAGAAATTATAATATTGAAAAAAATAATTTCTGTTATAAATTAGTATTGTACTGACCAATTTAAAATTTTAAATCCTGGAGATTGAATGGATATTCTTAAAAAATAGTCAGAATTTTTTTAATCATGAGTAATGTTAAGGATTAGTTTTTGATTATTTTAAAAGAATATCCTTTGCTTTTTAACAGTCACATCTTAAAAATTCAGAGCTAAAACTCTCCTGGTCATTCCTATAGGGCTCATCATAGTTTTTTCTTTCTTTGATGATACGTTGTAACAATTGAATAGTATCTCCCAAATTAGACAGCCTTTCTTTATATGGCACCCTTTCCTTCTTGTCACTACATAACAAAACAGCATAAATCAAACCTGACTTTTGTCTTTCCAAAAGGCATTGAAAACCCTCTGAATTTCTACATAAGATATGAAGAGCAAGAATCAAACATTAAGACAAGTAAAAGTTAGATTAGAGTTAGTTTCTGGGACACTGACAGCTACAGATATGGTTTTTAGTCTTTGTATTTAAACTACAAGAATTCTTATGTAAATAAAAAAATACAGCATTCAGAGAAAGAAAAGAGCAGCGATAAAGGAAAGCCAGTGCTGTGGGGCTTTGTGCACAGAGAGGGAAGGATTTCTTTGTGCCACAACAAAATATAACCCTGCTCGTGAAAGGAAAAAGATAGAAGGCTAGTTTTTGCTGAAAGCCTGTCTGTATGTAATTGACCCAGCAGAGGAAATCCTAATTCTATTTCTAGGGCTCCTTAGCTCTACAACATGGATCCTATGTGTCTGCAGGATGCTTATGCCTATTTTTATAAAACAAAAAGAGATCCATACTAATGAGCAGAATCATATTTGAAGCTATTATTGTTTAAAGAGAAAGTATAGACAAACAAATTGTACCTTTATAAACTTTTCAGTCTTTGATCTAATGCTACTTTTTTAAAAGGAGGACAATGTACTTCCTTCTCTCCTAATCTTTCAGATGTGTGTCCTAAATATAGAAGTCCAAGTTCCTCATGGAGATGGATGTTTTAAGTGTGAACAGAACTGGCACCTCTTGAGCAAAATATCAATCATCTTTTGAGGTTGGCAGCCACCCGCTAAAATGTTTTAATGGATGTTGCTTTACTTTATGACAATTCACATCCTGGCATAAACCATACTCAGTTACATCAGGGAGGCAAGGTTCTGGGAAATATTCACAAACAATTAAGTCGATAATCTGCAATTATGAATATTGATGCTTTTCATGTTCTGAATAGTGAAGATAGCTAATCCCCATCTTGTATGCTTTTATCAAAAAACTCAGAACAAAAATTGCAAAAGTATTGTTTCCTCTTATGTTACTGACCCACCATTTGCTACACAGCTATTATTAGGTCTAATATATGTGAATGAGAGATTTATTTCAGTAGACAATGTTAGGCACTTAATTGAAAACACAAGTCAAATGTTTTACATTAATTTTGCTTCTTCTCTCCAGTAATACATTATTAGATTTTTATGACCTAAAAGTTAAGTAAATTTTCATAAATGTTGTAGACTTGAAATAAAAAGAACTTTATAGAAGTAGATCTCCATGGTAATTATTTGATGCTTCACTTGTTTGCAAAGAGATAGTACTAATATTTTGGTCACATTTTAGAACAAAAAAATACAACCCTATTTTTACATAGCTTTAGATTTTTAAAAAAATTTCAACATGCCATTCAAACATGACATGAAAAATCTTTCATTTGTCATACATTCATTAAAATGGTAATGAAACTTTAATAGTTTAAAAAAAGCCATTTTAAACAAGGTGAAAACAACAATTAAGACAAAAATATTCCGATGAAGAGAAGAACACACACACACACACACACACACACACACACACACACACGCACACATGCATGCAAGAATCAACTACCACTCAACATACAAAAATAAGCAAGTATTCAAAGATACTATTAAGAGTAGTTTTATTCCAAAGATAATTACTACCAGTGCTTTTTGGGGTAGGAGAAAAATTCTACACTAGTTTTCAGTAGGATTTCAGAATCTCACTGACCCCTATAACAACTTTGATGTCTTCTTACTATAACTCAGATGACAGAAAAGGTATCTTGCTTTCTAAATATCACACCTACAGTCTTTTGCTCTTGGGAATCATTCAGTTCATTGGTAAATGCAATCCATATACATCAGAAGTTTTCACTTTTTCCAGCTCTTTTTACACCAAAGTCCCTCCCCTCTCCCCAGGCTCCTTGCAGCTATCTAGGGAATCTTTCACTTTTTGTCCTTTCCCGACCCTTCTGGACCACATTTTCTCTTCTTATTCAAGCCATCTGCTCTCAAGGAAGGTAAAACTTCTGCTGGGAAAACAATCGGCATCCCTAGCAATTAGTAACTTTCATGAACTACCCTTTCAACTTCCTCCTATGAAGACATGCACTGTGGAAATCACACTTCAGATTATGATAGTAGTTTAAAAATAGTTTGTAATTGATGCATTTCTGGTCACAGCCTCCCCCTTTATCCTCATAGTGGTACAATCTTCTTGCTCTTGACAGAAGTCTTTCTAAAGATCTGCTCAAGCCTCACTAAGCAGCTGTGAGTTAGGTCATTTTCCCAGGAGTTTTACATGTGGAAAACTGGGCATTAGTAAGGCCTCAAAAAGGACACCATCTGGCCCTAGTGAAAAAAAGGATCATGACACTTCCTGTGGTACCAACAGACCCTGATGAACCAGAAAGGAATTCAGCCCTGGACTGTGATCCAATAGAGACCAGCCCCACAATCACCTCCGTGACAGCCAACTCCATTCATCTTAGCAGTTATCTCATAGCACAATGGACTTTTGTGCCATGCTGTTTACTGAAGGCGGAGTAAAATCCATTTTGATTTTTGTGTTTAGTCTCAGTGCCTGTCCTCTTTCCCAGAACACATACCACATCAGGAGAGAGTGAGCTGCACAAAGACAGTTCTTCGGTTCCCATTCAAACTTCTCAGTTTCCCTCCCACTGTACATGGGACGTAAGAATAAAATGGTGAACTCGCCAGAGGCTTCAAAAAAGACCTTTTCCAGACAGGAAAAGCTATCCCTCCCACTTACAATAAAAAATGATTTTAAACTATTCAGATCAACAGTTTTTTTTTTGTAGAAAAAAATTAAAATTTAAACAGGTAAGAAAATTTTATATGAACTCTTACTAGAAGTGTTCTGGTTTACTTGACTCCACTAGGTGTTAGAATGTTGAAAGATCCTGTTAAAAACTATAGTATCAACCTCAACAAAAGATGAGGTTTTCTCTTTCAAGAAGAAAAGTGTCTGACCAAAGCAATACGATGGTGAATGCTGATGACACCTTTTATTGTCTTATCGTTTATTATGGTTTACAAAGCCTTTTCATGTTTCCTACTTTAGAATATGGAAATTGGGAAACAAAAACAAATCTTTAATTCTCTTTGGCTGAATATATTATAAAAACAGACAGCAAAAAAAGGAAGCCACTTAGCTCATTATTCACAATGACATACATACATACATACATACATATACATATATACACATACATGCATACATACACACATACATACATACATACATATATATATGCTTTTTAAACATAAAATATTATTTGCAGGGGTTGATCAGAAACCCCGAAACTGGTCATCCCAGAAATGAACTGTGGGCACTCAGGATAAATAAGGGTTTCCTTATGAGGGCTTTTCAACCATCTCCTAGCATGACGAAGAAGATGGGTGTGATGGAAAGATGCTTTCTTAAATACAAGAGCTCCACTCTCAGTTTCAATCAGATTCTTCTTTATTATCCACCCTCTACCTTTTAAAAAAATTCTTGCAGCCTTAAGATGTTAAACCTCATTTTGTTTGCCACTGAGTTCTACATCCATGCACAGACCTGAATCCTCCCCCACTGTTGGACCCTTCAATAGAAAGCCATATTGTCACACAAAGGGACCTTGGGGTTAGTGAAAATGATTAAGGCCCATCATTTTTCCTATTTTCAGAATTTAGCTTGGTGAGGGGTGGAGAGAGGCTGCCCTTCTTCCAAATCAATCTTCCTCTGCCTAGATTTTGAAGAACTTAAAATAGCCAACACAGAATGAGTAGAATTTAATGAAGGAAAACATTTCTGTGGCTCTGATTCCCTGATGGAAATGATGGGGCTCTATTGTGGGAAGACATAGCTGCAACTCGTTTATTAACATGTGTGTCCAAGGCCTAATTATCAGTATTCTCCTTTAATGTAGAATAGTCACACTGGTGTTATTCATAAAGTGTCCATTGGTGAATTTTTTCTGGATTCTGTAACATATTACTATTATAAAGCCCGAGTTTTTGTGTATAAGTCTCCCCATGTAATACTGAAAATGCCTGCAAGTAACGGCTTGATTAAGAATGAAGAGTTTGAAAGAAAGAGAGTTTCTATTTTGAAAGATCTAAAAACAGGGTATGAAACAGTCAGCATGCCCTTGCTGAAGTGTTTGCGCAATATGCACACAGTTATTTATCCTGTTATGAGTTATAGTCATTAATAGGATTTTTCTAAAGCCTTAAATAAGAGAACTGTCAAAGAAACTTTGAGGCAAGGGCCAGCAGTTGGGGCCACAGACATCAGTGCCTGAAAGCTGGTTATAGAGAGTAGAACTGAACGTGGGAGCGTGGCTCAGGGTGGACACGGATGCAGACACTGGAAAACCACCTCTGAAGGAGCAAAGACAATTCCCTAAAACAGATGGAGAAGGGGAGGAAAAAGGAAGAAAAAGAGGAATAATCCCCGTAGGAGGAATAAGCCCAGGTTTCTTCAGTGATGCTGAACAGAAGAGCCACTTTGCCACCACAAAAGGTGGTGAAATATTGAGACTTATTAGGCACATAAAAGTTCAGTAATTTGAAGTATATTCTTTTCTTAAAGATCACTAATACTTCCTGTGAGAGTAATGAAGGATTTTTTTTAAAGCAAAAGCACAATAAAAAACCTGGTATATCATAAAATAATTAATTTTACCTATTATCTCTTCTGACACTTTTCTTAGCATTGATTTTGCAGCATTAACATATTTGCCTAGTATTAAATGATTTTAAAGGATTAAAACCTTAATTAAAAATATAAGTGCCGTCTCAGTTGCTGGGAAGACCGTGGGCATTGTTTTAAGCTCCCCGCTCTTACTCTCCCCTCTAAAAGAAGCTCTATTTTGAGGCAACAGTTCCCCAGGAAGAAAACGAAAGAACCAGAAACAATTTGCTTCTTTAAGGATTTGAGAATGCTTATGCTGAAATCTCACAAAAGCGGCGTTATGTCCTTGAACATTCTAAAGATCATTGTTAATAGGATCAATTTTTGTGTGTTATTCAACTGGATCATTCCTAGCCTGTAAGAACCACATTTTAGTAGTGGGACGTGGTGATGATGGGGATGGGGGTGGGGGGTAAAGGAAGGCCCAGCAAATTCTATGTGATCAGTTCAGCTGCAATAATCTCTTTTCTACTTCTTGACGAAGCCACACATGAGAGCACTCTGGTGTCTTTCATCATTATTTGTCACCCTTTTGTGTGGAGCAACTTATATCCACAGCCATTCCAGCAATTAAAATGAAAAAGAACCAAACAGTATTCTCATTGAATACGAAGGCCAGTGCCACCAAGTGCCATCCTACCTATTGAATATGTGGTATCTAATGCCATTAGAGCTCTGTAAGTGTTCTGTGGAAACACACACACACACACACACACACACACACACACACACACAACAAATAAATTGTTACATGCAGAATGTAGAGAATGAATTAAAAAGACAAAACCTTTTAATGCCTTGGCAGTGCCTAGATTGCCTGTAACAGGCTCTCTCTCCTTGATAATGTGAAGGAGAACTAAGCAGCTGATGGATTCAGACTTACATGGAAAGATTGAGAACTTCAAATTTTGATAGACAAGCAGTTATAGAGTAAAATCAATTCAACAAGAATAAGTCGATCTCATTTCTGTTGAAATATCTTCTGAAAATAACAGTGAGCATTTTAGTAGGCAGATTTTCATTAGAAAATTTTAGGGTCACTAAAATACCATTGAGTTTTGATCATGTATTTTTTTCCATTCATGGTATAGGTTTTAGAAAATATCATTGATAAAGTTCTTTGAAATATCAAGAATGCATTTTCCAGGCATGATAACACTGGTCGCCTATAGATCTTTGTCCTGTCACAATTTAGTTGGGGAAAAAAAGATTTACACCTAAACTGGTAATTAACATCAAAAGTAACATGCTGCTTAAATTCTGAGTTGGTATCAAAGACCTGAGTAGATGATATAGAACCTTCTAGAGAATGTCCTGAGAGCTGAAGGAAGAGAGGGAGGGCCTGCTTGAGGAAAGGAACCATGGCATGTCTGAAAATGACAAAGGTAATTGAAATGTAGTAAGCAGTTTATATGCAAACACACCCAAGGGTACTGGGACAGGTAGAAAGTGCTTCACATCTCTATTTAGTTTCAGAGTGGAGTAAACTTATTTGTCTGATGCAGAAGGGCTGTAGCCAGAATTCATGATAAGTAAATAGTGTTTTTACTTTTATGCTGGGGCAGTGGAGCCATTGAAGAGTTGTCAGCAATGATAGGCTGTCTTTGGTTACCTTTGATATCATAGAAGTCATAGAAAATGGTCAGTAACTGAACGCAGAGGTAGAGCCTGTTGCGTAGTTCAGTCTTGCAGGTGGGGAGGTGAGAATTGCCAGTTATCCCAACATGTGAGAGAAATGACAAGAAGAACCACTCCTTCAGTGACCTTTAAACCACATAGCCCAGTGTGTGGGCCTACAACCTGGGGTGGCTGGGGACTGACAAGGATGTGATGTAGAAAAGGACTTCTATGTAACATCCTTCGGATGCATTATGGCTGTGAAGAAAACAGCAGAGGAAAGATCTTTCTTCTCTTCTCCAAAACTGGGGTGCGACGACAACCTCTTTACAACGCTCTTTGGAATGAAAAATTCTAGAACTGGAATAATAACCTCTTTCATTTAACATTCTTCCCTATAATCTCATAAAAAAAAGCTGTGTGGAGATTACTGTGGCTTTCACAGATATCTTTAGAGTAAATACATAACGTTTTACAAATGACAAAAATTTTAGGTAAAGCCTTATTGAGTTATCCCCATATGTCTTCGTTTCTAACAACAGTAATAGCAAAAATGAATTTTAATAAATTAAATAGCCAACCTGTGCTGGTCCAGGTGATTCTGCTGCTAAATAATGACTGAGTTTGTCTCTTTAAAATAACCATATTTTCTTGGTGCAATTTTTGGCAAAATATGCGACTTTGAATTATTGGTAAGGAGTGGCTGGCAATTTGGCTTTAAATTTTGTAAACTTTCATGAATGCTTAATTGTTTGCTAAGATGTCAGCTGCAAGATTAGTGAGGCTGGAAAAAAAAATCACGCATTCACATTGGCCCTATGTCTATTTTCAGTGTGAAAGGAACTGGCTGGAGAGTGTAGCAAACACTTGAAGCTATGCATTCTGCATTACAATGAAGTGCTGCTGTATTACACAATACTGTGTGTGTGTGTGTGTGTGTGTGTGTGTGTGTGTGTGTGTGTTTAAAGGGCATCATATCCAAAACCCTTTGAATGCAAAGCAAGAGCAACAGATGACAAATACTAAGATGTGCTCAACACAAGAGCAATTACATTCAAATGAACTTCCAGAATGAATCCTCTCAATTTTTACTTGATAAATAATTATCTTGAAAACTATACAAGGACTCTTTAAAAAATACATTGGAAGTTGTCAGAATTAAAAAAAAAATTCTATCTCAAGAATGTAGTGTCTGGCGATATACATATACATGTCAAGTGTGTATAAGTCTGGTGATATTTAAGAATGTGTCACTTGACTCAGTCTTCCACCTATCTGTGAGGAAAAAATGTCATAAAGTACATTCACAGTTGGAATTCCTTTTCTGGTTCTGCTAATTATTGTAAATACAGACCCTTTAGTTTTGTTGTACTACAGAGACTCCTAAAAATGATGCTATTACCCCCTCTCTCAATAATTCTCTTTTTCAAAGACCAATAAATGTCATTTTTTAAAATAACAAATAAATTAAATTTAGCAAAATCACTTAGCATTTTAGGGACAAATAATACATTTATGATGCAGTTTTAATTTTCTGATTATAAGTGAACAGAGTTAGAACTTAAACTTAGGTCTCTGGATTTCAGTTTTTATCCACAAGTCTAAATTAATCGAAAACATATGTCTGCTATCTGACACGTGGTAGAAAAGGGGCATAGAGCTACTAAAACATATATAGAGCAGATTTCAATATTTATGGAGTTATGACTATAGCTTCCCATGACATCTTTTCTCCCTTCAATTTAAGATCTCTTTTCTTCTCATCTTTCATAACACTCTGGTCTATGAGACATTTGGTAATTATATTTTTCTATGTTAGGTACTTTATTTTGGTTGTTATCGTTAGAGTGAGGTCTGTCTTTTTTTTTTTATCAGCTGGAAGATAGCCTAACACATAGTAGGTACTAAATAAATATTTGTAGGATGAAGGAATGAAGGCAGGAAGAGTATGTGTATACATTTGTTCTTCTAGATTAAGCTGCCAACTCCTGAAAGGCAGAGAATACATGTGATGCTTTTTTGCCTTGCTCCTGGTGCCTAGTACCCTGCTATGACAAGTAATATGGATTAGTGACAGGGATCATTTGAATGTGATGATGACTACTATGGAGAGGAGAGACAGAGAAGAGAGGAAACCAGGGAAAGAAGAGAAGAAAGGAGGGAGAAAAACAAACAGAAAGGAAAATTTAGAGCAGAAACCAAACTTTATTTCAGTTTTCACTCTCAAATCACCCCAAACTGCTCCCTTGTTTTAGTCAAAGAGAAGACAGAAGGCATGGGAGAAGAAGATTCAGAAAGTAGAAAAGTATGAATTATGGCTGAATTGTGAGCAGCATTTCAAATTTGCTAAATTATTCAATAACACAATGAATGTAAAAGTTTTCTAAAGAGTTACTGGTTAGTGAATTTAGACTATTATCATGTAAAGTTATTGGGAAATTGGGATTTAGTGGAAATGTGGAGAATTACAAAAAACTAATCCCTAAATCTCGAGAAACTATAATTATTTTTTTCCCAATGAATATACTTAACAGGCTATAGACTCTCAAATGTGACACTTTTGGCAAAGAATAGGCCCCGTCTTACAACCTGAGAGGTCTATGCCATTCTTTTTCTGCTGCCCAGGCAACACTTTTGGGGTCTTAATGAAAAGCCTCTAACTGGCTGAGATTGGCCCATATACCCAGAAGCTGTTCACCAAATTTATTTTTCTTTCGAGAATTTACATTTTTCCCACATCTACAGTATAGGAAGATTATCCTGCTCATATTGTAGTATATTTTTCACCAACTATCACTCATGTGAATAATTACTCTATTAATATTTAAAAAATACATTTCTGGTTTTATACATATAAACCCCAAAATATAAATGAAAATAATAATTCTTGAATTAACAATAACTTTAATAAAGAAATTCTGTATTCCAAATACAGATTACTGATTCTTAGGGCCTAGATAACACAGCTACTCAGAAAAAAATAATACTTCCATTTTTTTGTTAGAAAACCAAGATGTGAGAGGAGTCTCTTTTTATATGTTTAATAATTGACCAAAGGGTCATGGAGAGCGTCTTTTGATCCATCTACCAGTGATATTAGAAGCACACCAAGGGCAAAGATTGTGACTTTCCTACCTGGCTCCCTCTTTCTCGGATCCTGCATTGAGATGTCTAGTGTACTTCTAAGGACTCCTCGTAGGGTGAGAATGATTAGAGAATGAGGTGCAGCAGAAAGCTTAGAGGAGAACTCCCTGACTTCCAGCCTCACTACCATTCCTCAGGAATTGGCTAAGCAAGCTCTCATCAGCTCAGCAATTTCTCCTCTCCTTTCTTCTCAATACCTTTAAGGATTTTTAAAATAACTATCATTATTTTATTAAATATTTGTTTATTGCCTTTCACATGAATTTCTATAAGGTGTTTGAGGATTTAAAAAAATAATCTGAGGGAAATGTAAGCATATTTGTGATAACATGTATAAGAGTTTAATAGAGACTTTTGGTAAAGAAAACGTGACTCCATATTATAACCATCTCTCCATTCTCCTCCAAGGGAAGTGAAATTATAAGTCGTTGACTTGGCCATAATGTTTTATCCATGACCACAGCCCTCTTCATGTGTGAGGACTTCATCTACCTCAGTATCAAGGTTTTACTGTCAACCCAGAACCCAAATCTGGGGTGATCTGTTAAAGGATGTCACTGAATCTAAAACAAAGATGATGCTGCCTCAGAAATAAGAGATGGACAAAAAAAGAGACCTTAGTGAGGGAATGAAAAATGAGGCACAGAGGGGAAAATCAAAATGATAAAGGAAAAGAAGGTAGGAGAAAGAAAGAACTGGGTGCGTGATAGTAGGAGACAAAAGTATCAGAATTAAAGATGGGCCATATGATAATCTGATGTGGTAAAAGATTTGTATACAGATGAGTCACATATGATCATCCTGGCCAGAAAAGAAAAAATCCAAAAAACAAGATGACATTAATATATGAATAAAGTAAAAATTAGATAAATGAAAATTCCATTTAACTTGATTATGATGAACTATTCAATAAACTTGGGTTTGTGTGATGCAATTCCTGCTAAAAGTAGTTTTAATCTTCCTGAAGAACCTGGTAGCTTGATTCTTATTTTTTTGAATACCACTGTTAGTAAGTTTCAGAACTCTAGAAAGAATTAATTTTGTAACTACAGAATGCCTTGCCTCATTGCTGAACATTTAGAAAGCACTACCTTTATTTTTGAAAAATCATAAGTATTCATAGTTTATCTAGGAAAGGAGCGAAATAACTAGACTTTCATATCTGTGTGAGTGAGAAGGGTGGGAAAATGGGATGGGCTGTGGGGGATAGATCACAGTGTGGAAGAGGAGGACGTGTCACAGAGTAATTTGTAGAAATTAGAAGTTCACAGAGAAAGAAGACTCTTGTAGGAAAAGTTGGTGTCATAACTTCACTTCGTGACAAGACTGTAAAGGTGCTTAGTAGCTATGCACCTGGCAGCCTACTACAGGCTTGTCTGTTATTTTTCTTGCTCCTTAAAATGTCACATCACTTATACTATTTTTTAATTCTTTGTCTGTGGACAGATAATTGGCAGAGAAAACCAAGAGCAGAAATTTTCTCAGAACATTCGAGTTATGATTTACAAATGTCTGATTTTTTCTTGTCATGTTGAAAAGTACTTGAGAGCAGGAGCTGGGAAATACTTAGCTGGAATCAACTTTTTTTTATTATTGAAAAATGCAGCTTTCAATTATCCCCAAGAATACTCAAGACAAAAATTGACATAACATTTAAGGTTGTTCCCATAAAAAAATTTGGGATGTTAACTATAGAGCCAAAATTCACAAATTCTAAATTAGTCAAACTCTCCAGATTTGGAATTTTATTATAGACCCACAATATAAGGCAACTATTTTTTTAAAAATTATATTGATTATGTTATTTTATAATTAAATGTAACATATACAGATTGTAACATGTGAGATTGTACCATGGTATATAATAAAAATGTTATCACCTTCGGTCTCCATTGAGAACAATAAAAGCTTGGTGTGCTTCTTTCCAGACCTTTTTCATGCTCATACTAGCATGTACAAACACATCTATTTATGTATAATTTTGCTTTCCACAAAATGATGCCAAATTTCTCAGAAACATGGTTTTATTTTAACCTAGTCATAACATATCAGTAATATCTCCTTTGGTTAGATATATACCCAATACACTCATTTTTATAACAGGATAATAATAATAACATTCAACAGTGTGCAATGTATCTAATCTTTCCTCAGTTTCCACCTCCCCCCACCCCAAGTTATATGAGAAACCTCTTGAAATATTTTATGCCATTTGTTACTTCTTTATGTTAGAAGACATGGCTAAAGTCAGACAAGACTCAATAGTTGCTCCTTTAGGTGCATTTGGAGTGGAAATTTGGTCTTTAATTTCCCATGTAAAAAGATGTGAAACCCTACGTAAAGAGAGGGACAAACCTAAAATATATAACTTTGCATTATTGAAATAGGATTTTCAGAAGCTCAGGAAATGAATGAACAAAAACTAATAGTTAAGCATGACTTTGTATTTTTATGGTACCTCATTCCAAGAAAAATGAAGTACTTTACAGCAGTCATTCCATGTGTCATGAGTTAAAAACGAGGCCACTTACACATTAAAGTGAGCGGAGGAGAAAATAATTGGAAAATAAGTTTTCTAATAATCAAAGAAGAACAGTTATATATACTGGTTGAAGAACACTCGATATTCTAAATTCTCAATAGAGAAAAGAATAAACTAAGACGTGGTAATCTATATTCACAAAGGATTCTCCTTTACAATAGGACTTAAGTATCTAGAGCAATCTTTGCACAGCAAGTGCCCCAGGAGAAGGGCTTCATGACATTGGTGTGTTGGTGTCTACACATCCTCAGAAGGACCCACTCTACATCTCAGCATCTACAACCAAACATGCACATTCAAAATGAACAAACAATAACAGGGACTCATATATCCCTTGGCATATCCAATAGTAGTCATAAATAGGAAGCTCTGGAAATACATTTGACTGTAATTGATTTAGAAAAAAAAAAGAGATTTAGGGCAAAGTAAGCTACATCTTTATTCTGCATTATGGATCTGCTAGAACAAAAGAAGATTTCTCTGAAAAGTGGAAGTTTCAAATGTAGCAAATTACATAGAGCAGAGGTCTCTAACCTTTTTGACACCAGGGACCAAATTCCTTTAAGAATCTAAAGCCTGATGATCTGAGTTGGAGTTGAGGTGGTGATGCTAATGCTGGGGAGCGGCTGCAAATACAGATAAAATTTTGCTCACTTGCCTGCTGCTCACCTCCTGTTCTGTGGCCTCGTTCCTAACTGGCCATGGACCTGTACCCATGCCACCCAGGGTTGGGGATCCCTGAATAGAGTAATAAAATTAATAATGGACAACATTCAGTTAAATAGCTTATGCTGGTCAACTAGAATTTCAATTTTAACTTTAGGTTGGATTGCTAATTTTATTTTGGACTGATTTCCTCCTTATTTATTGTTTTTCAATTTTTAATAAATGGGAGTGGGTGGCAACTGCTATAATCCCCTTTTCTGTATAATGATGAAGAAATGTGATAATCAGGCTTGTGTTTGGGAGTAGAGCTGAGGCTAGCTGAGCTGTCCAAAAAAAGGTAAAGATGCCTTGGTTGATTGTATATTCTCTAACTCTGTAGGGTTGGAATAGAATAAGAAAGAGAAAAAGAGTCAAAGATTTATTCTGGAACTCTTCAGTGTTCCCCACTCAGCTAGCTCTGCCTTTCTCCCCCAAATCCCTGGGCATTTGGGGCTGGACGATGAGGGCAGGACTGCATGTGCAGGAGGGGCAGAGAACTGGGGGCACTCCCACTTACTATTTTGTAAGCGTCATTTTCTTCTCTGTAATTATAAACTTGAAAATGTTGTGTCTACTTCTGGCCTCTCTGATGGTGTTGAATGCAATGCACTGCTGTTTCACTACCCTTCATCCTGTTCTAAGGTCCTTCTGTGAAGGTATAACAGCAAATATTTCTCTTACTTTCTCTGTCTCCATCCAGTGTGGGCACATAATAGATGTTCAATATATTTCTGATAAGCAATCGAGTGGCATTTCCTCCTCTTTTTCTGTTGGCCTCACTTCCTTTTGTAAATGCTGACATTTCTGTGTGTGAAGCATGATGAAAGAAAGTCTTTTTGTTAAATTGTTCAGGCATTTTTGCCTCTCTGGTTGATCTAGTTAACATTCCTTTTTTTCCCATTAAATCTGCACCTTGGCTGTCTATTGTTTCCTGAATGTTCCTGGAGCATTCCTGGGGCATTGTGCCTGCCTTCTGCATCCCTTCCTCTCACCCAGGTCAGTGGTTACCAAGGCTTGTCCATAGATTTGAGCTACTCCTTGCTGAAATTTTCTGAAGGGAAAGGAGGAAACACACACACACACACACACACACACACACACACACACACACACATGATTTATTTATCATAAGGCTAAATTCATCAAGTTTAAAAAAACTACATTTTATTTTGAGATTTTTTTTACTGTCTATAGTGTTAAAATATATCTTTTTAAATAAAGTGATGGTTATTCCAGTTGGATTACTTTTGAAAAATTAAGAGTTCTGTAAGTCTCCATTAAAAAAATTCATTTCATAAAATCTTAATGTCTGAAAATGACTTTTAAAAATCTATTATTTTTAACAGTACAACTCGTGGTCTAGCTCTTTCGTCAGGAGAAGATTGATTCTCAATGACCACTCTCTACTCTCCTGAATTTGTCATCTTTATTACTCACTTATTCACTCAAAACATGTACCAAGAACTTATTAGAAGGTAGTCCCCAAGCTGAGCATTGTGGATATGTGTGGTTCCTGTCCTCATAGAACTTAAAGCTTACTGGAGAAATACAATTACAAATTGAGAAAATGCTTTAAAGGAGAAAATACATGTTCCATGAAAGAATATAACAGGTGAAGTTGTTTTTATATTGAGGAACTGAGTGGCCTCTGAGATCTTCAGGGTGAGAATGGGTCATTCAGGTGAAGCACGGTTGTGTTGATGGTGGTGGGAAGGGGGAGAGAATAGCCCAGAAGGAGCTACACTTGAGCTGGGAACACTCTTGGTGAATATTAAGTTCAATAGCGAGAACTGGAGTCAAAGAGATAAGCAGGGACCAGATATGCCAAAACTTATAAGTCATGTTTAGGACTTGATATTTTATCTTTATTTCAGAGAACAGCCAGTGAAGGGTTTAAGTAGGTGAGTGATATAATGTCCAATCTGCATTCTAAAATTGATGTGGACAGGATGAAAATTGGGTATACTAGTGAAGTTCCTCAGAATCCATGTGCAAGATGATGGTGAATTGGTATTGATTTTAGAAATAGAAAAAAGTGGACAAATTTTAAGAAAAAGTTTATGTCATATTTTGTTTTCTTTTTTTTTCTTGTAAGTACCCTAGTGTCAAGGGTAGTTTTAAATGTCATTATATTTCTAAAGAAGCTAAAATATGAATTGCTTGTTTGTATAGATTATAAGTGCTGAAAATGTATCATTAGTTAAGATATGGCTAGTACTTGTCCTCTGAAATTTATTTTCCAGTGGAGAAGATAGAGAAAAAGGCTGTTACATCATCTAGTGATAAGAGCTATGATAAACATAAGCTTAGGGTACTGTAACAGAAGAGAAGAATATACAACCAATTAGTATAATGTTTGGGGGATAAGAAAGGTTTTGAAGTATGTCATGTCTGGACTGAGACTGAAGAAGAATTGTGAGATTAAATAAATTTACATGATGGAATAAATTATGCATTTTTGGAAACCCAAGCAATGAGTAGTCAACATGAAGGGAAGAGTGATAGAGAGGGCAGGGGTACAATGGGTATGTTCCAGGTGTGTGCGGAGGCCTGGAGGTGACAGAGCTTAGTATAGAAGAAACATCTTTGAGTCTGACAATCCACTGCTTGTTGGTACTTTCTAAGTCAATCCATTGTAATACACGATATGAAGATTTCATGATAAATGAGATGTACACCATAGATTTAATCCCATGAATTGAGGGAGGTTTAACTAGCCATCCAGAATTGTACATTTTGACCAGCCAACTCCAGTAGATGACCTCTAATTGAGATGGCTTGCTGCTGAATCACGTAGAAACTCTGTTTTCTGGTTGGCATTCAGCGAGTTGATGAATTGCTACTTCTAACACTTTTGATATTACACACTGACTTGTGTACAGTGTTTGAAATGTCAGGTACATTGTTTGCACCCTATGAATTGCAAAGTGTTAATTCTGTAATGGTGATGGAGAGGTAATGTACTGAGGCTAGACAACCTCAGAAATAGCCTACATTATTTTTTGTGGACTTCCAAAGGAGTTTCTTCCAAAGAGGGAAAGCTGCAGGAAATAAATGAAAACCATGAGAGAGAGGCAAAGACATTGAGAATAGAGAATAGAAATCCCAACTAAAAATTAAAGGCATTCGAAGGAAGAAACAGCAATTGGAATATCAAGCTATTTTCATTTTGGTAGGTTTATAATATGTTTTAATAGCTGATAGAATAGTCTAGACCACTCTCTTATTTTTTTAAAATTTCCTAGTTATTTTTTTATAAAACCATGATAATTCTTATTTTTTGGTTATAGCTTTATTACTGTTCACATACCATTGAAACTCAACTACTTAAAGAGTACAATGGATGGTTTTTACTGTAATTGCAGAGTTATACAACTATTACTACAATTGATTTTAGAACATTTAATCACCTTGAAAAATAAATACTTTTTCCTTTACTCATCAACCTCTATCCTTTATCCTATCACCACTTTCTAATCCTAAGCAACCATTAATTTACTTTCTACTTCTGTAGAAGCCAGTCACAGAAGATTACATATTGTGGGTTTCCATTTATGTAAAAATAATTGCAATAATTCTTAAATTCAGGTGCTTTAATCTTGGGGTAGTGGCCCTTAAAATATTTCTAGAGTTTTTTTCTTTATTTTTAAAACTGCTTTTCAAAAACACCTTTATATATGTATATATACATATAGATATATTTACTATATAAAAGACATGTACTTGCACTCATAAAATGGACAGACTTAATATTCATTAAGTATGAATTAGATAAATAGGTTAACCTTTTTGATTATTGCTTGTATTTAAAAAAGTAAAGTGAAATTAAAAAAATCAGTTAAATGCACTGACATAGAAACATTCTTGACATTTTTAGTTTTCATATTTTAAAGCAAAGGAGACACAGTTTTACATACAGCAAGACACAGATGAGATCAAAAATATGTATTTAACTGAAAGAATCAGAAATATTTTGACAGAGGGTACACATGACCTGTAATTGTCACACTTCACACTTTTTTTTGTGACAGGTAATTTCTATTAGCTAAAATAATTCAAGTTATGAATTAGTTTCTTTGAAATTGAGCTCCATTTTGGTGAGAAATATGCCTCTTTCTCTATCTCTATGCAATTTATACACTCCAATCTTTAGAAAGAAGCCAGTTTAATCCAGCAACTTTGGAGATATAATAAATTTTAAAGATATGTTCAGTGAATTAGAACCTCAAATTTACCTCTAAATGTTTTCAGAATGGATCACACACTTTTTATCTCTCTTTTCTCAGGTTATGCAGCAACATAATTCCTTAGATAGGCTTCAGCTATTTGATTAGTAGTGGAATGATGTTAGCTGTAGTCTATTTGTCTACAAGGGAAGAATCTTTTTATATTAATTATAATTAATACTTTAAAATTATGGTTTACTCACAAAATTATGCAAAAAGAGCTTCCTTCTGATTCAGCATCTTCCCAAATATTTTCTTGATAGGGAGAAGTCTGTTTTTCAGGATTCTAAGTTCTGGAGCAGAGATTTGGCAGTAGCTTTGCCTATGGGTAGCCCTGTCTCTTTTAGGCATTGCAAAAGAGCAGCTACAGCTATAGATGAAAAGATAGTATTTACTTGTGTACTGGACAATTGGCCTCAGTGGCCCTTTCACCTGACATCTGCACCCACCAGGAGCAATCACTGTAGGCAGTTTCATCTTCATACCTAAAAAATCATGTTTATATGTTAGTGTGTGTATGTGTGTGTGTTCACATGCCTACACATGGACATGATTTATCAAATATTACATTGAATTATTTCAGGGTTAAGGTATTGACTTAAGTTACATACACATTTGGTGGAGGATATTTCTCACAGGGCCAGATCAGGATGACTAAAGAAGCTTATGTTTGTTTGTTTGGTTCATTTTTGCATAGTGTATTTATTATTTTTAATTAGATCACTAGGGGGTTATTAACATTGCTCTCATTGAGGAAATGGAAACCTAATAGATGAAAAGTAAAGATACTACTAAGTTATCTAATTCACAACATTTCTTTGTCTCTCTTCTCATTGAGTGTGTGTGTTACATGTTTACATGTGTGTGTGTGTGTGTGTGTGTGTGTGTGTGTGTGTGTGTGTGTGTATGGGGTCAGCACCAGAAAAATTGCTAACCAGGATATTTGAGTAAGTATTTACTTTCTCAACCTCTCAGACTATTTTTAGAGCATCAATCTCTCCTGTTTTTCATAGACTCTTTGCTGCTCTACCAAGTCAGACTTTACACAGAAGACCATCTTGACACACAGTCTACTAAGAATTAAGGTACAAATTTTGCCTTATCACTGGGCAGAATCACAAATTGTTATCCCATCCATTTAACCTATCCCCTTCCTTTCAGCAAAAACGTGAATTAATTATTTCATCATAGCAATAATAATGAAGAAATAGCCCGAGTGTCTTCCTCTTCTTTAAGGATCTTTTTATAATACACTCGTGGAAAGGGAGTAGACCCCCAGTGAATCCACCTCTTTCCTTTTGCTTTTCTTTCCCATCATCCTCAGCCTGTCTTGGGCCTCTGCTACCGATACAGGGGTCACTTCTGGAATTTTAGGACCATCTCCTCCCTCAAAATGATACCCTGGACTTAGAAGAAGGATGACATGGGGAAGGTTATACTTTATTCCCTTCCTTTAAAATTTCCTCACTATACCACTAGAGCAAAGCTAGTGTCATCAGTAAGAGTTTGGGAGGAAGTGAGAGAAAATTACAGAAGAAAGGAGAAAAGTAATGAAAAAACAGATTTAACGTGACACTTTTTTGGAGGTTAAAGTGCCAAATCCTTCACAGGAATGTTGCCTAATGGGTACTCCAATTCTTATTCTGTTTCTGTAACTGAAGGTCCATTTTGAGAGAGAGGCAAAAGAGGGGGTTGGAAGAGGGGAGAGAGAGAAATCAAATAGAGCTCTGAAGTCCAGCAGAGTGGTCCAAGGTGAACCTCAGTGAGCAGTCAGATTCTTTTTCACTCATGTAAAGGAAAAGTACGTCTTTCATTTTTTCTGTGGTTTAAACATGTGCACAAATATACATAGACATAAATATATACTCAGAAACACACACAGACATGTCATATGGTTATAGAGGGCATGAATTGTAGTGAGTTTGAATTGAAATATGTCATAAATGTAAAAAATACTTGTGAGATTTTGAACACTTGACATTAAAAAATTTAAAATATCTTATTAATAATTTTTTATTTTGATTATATATTGAGTAATATTTCAAACATATTACATTAAATAAAATATATTATTAAAATTAATTTAATGTTAAAAAATTTTTTTTAAATGAAAAATTATTGAGGTAACATTGATCAACAAAATTCAATAAGTTTCAAGTGTACAATTCAACATGTGGCTTCTAGAAAATTTAAGGTTACATATGTGGTTTGCATTATATTTCTATTGAACAGTGCTGGTCTGGAGCTATATAATAAAAGAGAAAGATTTTTTAACAGCTATATAATTGAGAACAATTTCTCATATTTAGCTTGATACAAAGTAATTTTAGTTACTCTCTTCTCATTCTCCTTCTTTAAGACTTTGAGCAACAACATACCTTTGAATTTGCAAGTTTATCTTTATTTTAGGTCAGAGTTAATTTTTAGGTAGACTTTCTTCCAACATTTCCTATGAGCAGAAGAGTAAACATATAATTTATTTTCCCTTCTACCTAGTGTAAAAAATAAATAAAATAAAATAAAATAAATAAAATAAAATAAAATAAAATAAAATAAAATAAAATAAATGGAACCATTTTAAAATTGAACCAGAGCTACCTTTCCAGAGAAACTGCTTTGTAGGTCTTATGCTTTAAATCTTTGGGATGTTAAAACAGGACAAAATAACTTTTGGGTCTAGAATAACATTATGTTCCAAAGAATTGCTTGCAAAGATAAAAAGAAAACAGTTATTATGACTACTGGACTAATGACTACTGAACTGAAAATTTAAAATATTATTTAGAATTAACATCATTATGTTATGTTATCTGCACCAATAGAACTGCCTTCCTTCTATTGATGTAATTGTTCCCCCTCCCCTTCTAATTAATATACATTGCCTTTGTCTCCTAATCAGAAGATTATATGGGCTTTTGCCTGAATCTATATGTTCCAAATAGCAATTCTTATTGATCTCAAATAAATGCTCACTATCTCTCACTTTGAAAGGCCTTTTTATTTTTAAGTTAATACCAGCAAATCTCTCAATGCTGGGTAAGATGGGCATTGTTGGCACTTTATCAACATTATCACTGTTTATTCTGTGCCAGCTCTTCATAACTTACCCCAGATTCTTCCATACATATTCAAAAAGGTATTGTCATTTCAAAAAGGTATTGTCATCTCTATTTTAGAGATAAAAGTATTGGAGACAGCAGAGGTAACAACCAGAATACGGACTAGAGAGAGTTGAAATTACAATGTAAGTGCCAAAGTTTCCTTTTTCGCTGTGCTAAGCACCTTTAAAGCAGAAGACTCACATCATATTTAACCTCATGATCATAATATAAAGATCAATTAATTATTATTAATTTGCATGTATATTGTGTATCATAGGAATGATACATTTGAGATGTTGTTCAATAGAAGGAAAACTGATTCCACAAACCATCAAAATAAGGATGCAAAATGGAAAAGGACTCTTTTGGTTCAAAGGCATTAAGTATGAAAAGAAGTTCATACATATTTTGAAACAACAATGGTTTTATAAACAATGAAATTAATTAAAAATCTTCAAAGAAAGAATACTGTTATGCTTATTAGCCTGCTTTTGAAGTTACCCTTTTTTAACTTTTGAAATTATTGAATTAGTTGCATCTTTTCTAAGATCTTAGATCAGGTTTTTATCTAAATTTGTGCTTGTTCTATTTTCTAATATGCTAAATGTCTAATTTATGCATATGTACTGCATGAATACTTATAAGCCTGTGATGAACATCTCCTTATTCCAAGTTTTGAGTTATGTGCTGAGAAGACAAATATGACTGTAACATGGTTCCTTCCCTCGTAGGATTCAATGTCTGGCAAAAGGGAACTGATACATTTTGGGAAGTGCTGTGGTAAGCAGAAGTGTTTTGGGGACCATAAGGGGGGCAGAATTCTAAGATGGCTTCCAAGATTTTAGTGTACACACCCCATGTAAGCTCCTCTTTTTGAATGTGTGCAGAACCTGTGTACACACCCCATGTAAGCTCCTCTTTTTGAATGTGTGCAGAACCTGTGAATATGTTTGGATAACACTCTCATAGTTAGGTTACTAATCAGTTTACTTTGAATTACTCAAAGCAGGGTTATCAGGTGGGCCTGACATAATCTGGTCCTGAACAGGGACTAGCCTCTTCCTGAAGTCAGAGATATTGAAAGCATGAGAGGGCCTATTGAGGAGGCCACATGGCAATGACTAGAGAGCAGCCTCTAGAAGCTGATAGCAGTCCCTGAATGCCAGTTGACAAGAAAAGGGGATCACAACAGGAAGAAAATGACTCTGTCAACAAGATGAGGGATCTTAGAAATGGATCTCACCATAACTGAGACTCCAGATAAGGATAGAGCTGGTCAATATCTTGATTTCAGCCTTGTGAGACCCTAAGCAGAGAATCCAGCCATACCATGCTTGGACTTCTGACCTACAATACTGAGAGCTAATAAATGAGTGTTGTTTTAAGCTGTTAAATGTGTGATAATTTGTTATGCAGCTATGGAAAATCAATATATACCCTTATGCCAGTCTATAAAGAGGGTTGGGTCTAGGAAAGACTTCACAGAAAGAAGGAATAGCTGAGCTGTGTCTTGCTAGAGTGAAGCAACAAAGAAGTGAGTTGTAAAGTAAGGGTGATGCCTGCAGAGAAAGACTTTGGAGCAGAGTCTCAACCTGGACTGCACACCGGAATTATTTGGGGAAATAAACCTAACATGCTTTGGTCCTACTCCTTGGGATTGTGACATAATATGTCAGGAATGCGATCTAAACATTGAGATTGAAAAAATCTACCCAGCTGATTCTAAAGTGCAGCTAAAGCTGAGGACTATGTTTTTTAGAAAAAAATGAAAGAGAATGGAACTACAAGTTGCTCAGAGTGGGGTGGAATAGGAAGCTGCTTAAAAAAACATAAAAGTAGAGACCTGATAGTAAAGTTTTATAAAAAAATCAAAATCTAACTTAAGCCCTTAATGAAACCTTTGGATAGAGACTTACTTGGTCAGAAAATGAGGGATGGATGTGTGGCGTGCTACAGAATGGGAGTGCAAGAACTCAGTGAGGGTAGGAAATGTTTGTAATTTCAAGTGAAATTTCAAGTCTGTTTCATGGCATTGAACACAGTAGGTGCTCAATAAATGTTTGTTAAACAAATAAAATGATTCGGGATACTCAGAAAGGAAGCTGAAAGTATCATATATAGTCTAGAAAGCTACCTATCTATCTTGTAATCTGGGTGATTGAACCATAATGTTTTTTCTTTCAAGACACAGTACTTTCCCCAAAGATGGATCATTCCAATTGCTTGCCTCATTGCTATAGTGTGGAATGGGAGATGATTCTTCATCTTCATTACTACAAGCTTGATATGGCCAACATGAAAAAAGTAGATCTCAGGTTACTTTAATAGCTGTATAATGTTCAGCTCAAATGACAGCCCTATAGTCAGATACGTAGATGAGCTAAGGATATGTAAGGCATATTTAGGAGAGGATATTTAAGTAAATTATGCCCAGGGCTCTTGTATGAATGAGGTTAGTTGAGTGAATTCCACTATCTTCTATTTATTAAATGCTTAGTCTGTGCCCAGTACTGGGCAATATGCTCTGCATTTCATTTAATCTTCACCAAATTCATTGAAATAGAGATTAACATCTCCATTTTACATATTTAAAAAGCTGAGGTCACATAAATTCTGAGTGATAGAGCCAGGATTTAAAACAAAATCTGTCTCAATCTGGGTTGTTGACTATGATGTGAGGAGTAGTTCTGTTTGGAAAGGGTAATATTAAAGACTAGAGAATTCTTCTAAGGCTACAAAACATATTAAATCTTTAGATACACTACAGTGAAAAATTTTATTTCTAGAAAATGGACTCACTCATTGATTTCCATTTTGTATAAAGTAATAATATAAAACAGTTTTGAAATTAATGAGATAATGTTTATATTTTTTTCCAGTAAGTGGTGGCTATTTTTTTTAGATCTCTGTGTGTGTGTGTGTGTGTGTGTGTGTGTAAGAGAGAAAGAGAGAGAGAGAGAGAGAGAGAGAGAGAGAGAGAGAGAGAGAGATTTAAAAAAAATACTTCTAGAAATTTTTTTAACTTCTGAAACAAGAACAAACAGGTAAGAAAGTTTCAAATGTGAATCATCTGAAAGTAAGTTAATTTTTCAACTCAGATTCTACTATCCCTTATATCATATATAAATATATATGCATATAGGATTTTATAACAACAAAGGATTATCAGCTATATTCATTAAACAACTTTGCTTTATACACAATAAACAATACTTTCTGTACATATTTATTTTGATATTTAGACTATTAAATTTTGAGTGTTCATTGTATAAAATGGGAAAAAAGAAACTAATAAAAGGTTTTTGTCAGTCTGATCATCTCTTTTCAATATCAAATCCCCAAAGGAGGTCCACCTTTTTACGTGTTGGGCATTTAACTCTTTTGGAATTGCATGTGGTAATTTGCTAAAAAATAATGACATGACTAGATTCATTGCTTAAAAATTTGGATTATTTTATGAATTTATAATAATCATGATATAGCTATGATAATTGTGATACATCTTAGAGTTATAATCGTGATTATTATTTCAATTTCACTTTTTAAATGTATCTTATTTACACTTATTTTTAATTTGGATTTTGTCACAAACATTCTTCTGTTTAATTCCCACAAGCTGTAAAGTTTTGTTCTAAAAAGTCACATGTGAATTGTGTAGAGGTGACTAGCAGAATATGATATTAATAGGTTATTGACTTGTTAGGTCTTAAAGAGCCAAAGGGAGCATCCTTTGCAGTCCTTGCAATACACTGGAGGTTTGTTTCATTGATTGGTCTGTTTAACCCATCATCTCCAGGCATTTAAACAATGATATACGCTTGACAAACCTAATATTTCATTTTCTATCTGGGGACCATGGAACAGAAATTAAAGGAAAGAAAGACAAATGGACAGATATACAAGCAGAAAATGATGATAAATGTGAGAGAGAAGGAAGAGACAAATACAGCATAGACCAAAATTTAGATCAGTAAATGCACTACCTAAGAGCAAGTGTAATTCCCAGGAGGTGGGTAGGTAAAAAGGTTTGAGCATATCTGCTGTGAGCAAAATTCAGATTTAGATATAGAACAGCCAGAAAAACAAATAAGATGTCAAATAATTGGTGGCTATTTTTTGGATGTGTGTGTGTGTGTGTGTGTGTGTGTGTGTGTGTGTGTGTGTGAGAGAGAGAGAGAGAGAGAGAGAGAGAGAGAGAGAGAGAGAGAGAGATTATTGTTTTTTAAAGTGTTATGAATGGTTCTGTAAAGAGCAAATCTAGCCACCTTATTTTACCTAATTTTTGCTTTTTCAATCTAGAAGGAAGTGCCATGGCATGAAAAATACTTTCTTTTTTTAAAAATTTTGGTTTTCTTTTGTCACCAACTAGAAAAGAAGATGCTTTACAACAGCCTGCCTCAGATCCCTAAATCTCTCTGGTGTGATAGAGAATAAAATACATAAAAATATATAGAACAAAATATTTCTCAATGACTGGTTATTCTGTCGACTTGATCTGATTAAAATTTCATCTTGAATATACAGGAAACAGAACAGTCACACCCCACCAACTATTTCTGAGCTCTTAAGAACTTCAGAGATATTATTCTATCAACAAATAGTTACTCCCTATTTCTGTATGTTGAGTGCTAGGGTGTTGGGGGATGAAAAAGTGGAGGTGATGAGAGAGAATTATCAGCTATAAGTTCTTGCTTCATGAAGTAGAGAACTGAACAGAACTACTTAAAATGGGAATTACATAGTGTTCATAGACTTCATATTGTGTGAGATAGGAAACTTAAAGTCATAAGACCAAGATTCTCTATTAAGATACATAAAATCATGTTTTATTCACTTTAGTGTTCTGGGCCTCCATAATATATCACACCTAATCTATAAACAAAAATCACCAAAATAATTTATTAACTCAATGGAGAAATTGGACAAACATATTTGACTTTATTTACTTGCAGGAAATAAATTTAGATTAATAAGCTATTATTTAACTGTTCATTCATTCATTCATTTATTCAGAATATTTACTAAGTTTTGTAACAAGTACTATCTGAACATTCAAACACAGAAGTTTAATTAGAAAATGCACTTTTATGTTGAAGTCAAAATAACAAAAAAGAATCATGGCTTTCGATAAATGTTTAAGTAGAGAGGCGAGACAATAAAGTTATCTTACCAAGGTTTTAAGATGGAGAAATTAGTCATTTTTCTTTATTAGAATTTTATCAGACATATCTATATTTTGCTTCAATTTCCAAAATAAGATTTGTGCAGCTTTCAGTAGAATATTAGGTCAGTTCTTATTAAGCAACACAGTGTCAAATAATGATAATAATATTGGAATACAAACTTTGACATCTGGAACTAAGTAGTAAAATCATTGGTACTGAAGATAGAAACAAGGAGGGTATTAAGCCATAAACTTCACCTGGCACATTTCATTAGAGTCTGAATAAAATTCTTCATTGGAATTTGCAACACTGCTTGTAGTTCATCTTATTACTTTTACAGGGGACAAACAGCCATGTAATTAGAGTGTATTTGCAGTATTACATGCTTATTTGTAGCCTGAAGATTAGATACCAATTGGATGTTATCCTTTAATGGCAAGTATAATTACCATTAAGCTTGTTGTCTGCATCTAAGAGTTTATATTTCAATGCTGCTACAACTATACAATTATTTTTCAGTTAGCTTATACCTGTATTATTATTTAATATTTATATCCATACAGGATGTAATAAGACCATTTTAAAGTCATTGTTTTAAAAGCAAATCAGCTATACACAAAAAGTACACAATAAATATTTAACAGTATGGTGCTTTCTATTTTTACACTAATTTCCAGTGCAAGTTGTCATAATCATATATCTAATTTTTTGGGAGCATGCATGAATTATACCTTCAAGGATTTAAAGCTTACTATCATAATAGTAATGCTGCCATATGTTTGCACGGCAGCACTTATTTTCAAAGTATCTTCACAAAGATTAAGCTTCACACTATCCTTAGGGGTTAGTAAAGAGAGGGGATTAAAAGCCTCTTTTAACCAGAGGGCAATTTTGGATCAGAAGAGTTATCCTTAGAATCCCAGGAGCAAAGCTGGTATTATGAGTCATCAATAGTGTCCTTTCTACCTGGCTACATTTTGTGGAAGTTCAATAGTAGCATGATCATAATTTGAAAATAATCTCTGAGGGAGTTTGGAGAAACATGCAGAGTGAGAGACATCCCTAGATCTCTCCCCTTGAAAATAATCTCTGAAGCGTTCATTCATTCACTTATTCACTCAGTCATCCATTTGTCCATGCATTTATTCACACTGAGTGACAAGAGATATACAATGGGGCTCACCCAAGGCAAAGCTGGCTGTTCTGGAGAAACTGGGAACTGAAGCCCAAATAATCTAGTGGTTAAACCGAAGACAGATTTTAGAAGAGTGGGGTTGAGAGGGACTAGGAAAACTTTTCTGGCATCAAAGAAAGGAGGCAAAGGTGGCACTGGATGAGCCACCAATATCTCTGGACCAGTGGTAATTTGGTAAATGTTTAACCACTAGCTCTCCAGTGGTTCAAAGCCATGATTTGTAGCATTTGCTGATTTTCATAGTGTAAATGATCCCACTAGGGCTGATTTCAAGCTACCAATGTGAAGTCCTTAATTGTGGAATTGGGCAGAGACATGCAGTAGCACATAATTAGCACATAATTATGTAGTATTTCCATCATACAGATACAATAGATGTAAATAGCCTCAAAAGCATAGGTCTTAGTAAAATGTAAAATTATTAATTGGTGATGAGTTTTGAGTATTGATTGTCCTTGTTTTATACAGCTTCTTTAATTATAAGTTTGTAAAATTTTATTTTGAATAATGGATTTGCTTATTGGTTGGCTTGCAAAACACCTGAAAATTTAACAACCGGTTCTCTTCAGCTGGTGCTAATTAGTCTAGACCTCCCCTGCCCTTTCTAAAATGTAGGGGAATCCAGATGCTTGGGCCATCTATTAGTTTGCTAGGACTCTCATAACAAATACCATAAACTGGGTGACTTACACAACAGCAATTTATTGTCTCATAGTTCTGGAGGCCAGATGTCTGAGATCAAGGTGTCAACAAAGTTGGTTCCTTCTGAGGGCTGTAAGGGAGAATTTGTTCTTTGCTTCTCTCTTAATGTCTGGTGGTTTGTTTGCACTCTTTGGTGTTCCTTAGCTTGCACGTGCAGCACTCTGCTTTCTGCCTTTGTGTTCACCTGATGTTCTCCCTGGTGTACATGTCAACCTCTCTGTCCAAATTTCCCCTTTATGTAAGGACACAGTGACATTGGATAAGGGCCCACCCTAATGACATCCTAACTTATTACATCTGCAATGTCTTAATTTTCAAATAAGGTCACATTCTAAATTATTAGGGGTTAGGACATATGTGAATTTTTGGTGGACACAATTCAATTCAGAAGAGGCCCTGACTTTGAACAGTTTTCCTCCTCTCTTCTTAGCACATTACTATTTTCTTCATAAAACAGATTGATCATTCTAAACTCCTACTCATTCTGCAGGACCCAACTTAATTTGTGCCTCCTCTTTAAATCTTTCCCAGCCCTTTCCTGTCCTCTCTGTCTTCAAGCCATGGTGGCAGATGTTGCTTGTCTGTCCTATGTGTACCTGGTACTGACTTCTGATGTGGTTGAGTGCATAGGCTGTTATGAAGTCAGAGTTGGATTTAAATTACTGCTTTACTCACTTCCTGGATGAGCTGCACGACCTCTGTGGCCACTGTTACTCCAACTATCATATGTGGGTTATAAAATTAACTTTCAGGGTTGTTTTGAAGATTTAATGACAGAATAAATGTAAAGATGGTAGTATGATGCCTACTACAAACCAACTGCTCAATAAACACTAGCTGACATGTTGTTAATCATCCTTGCACTCATCCTTGCACTCTCCAAGGTACACATGCCATCTCTGTGGTTTGATATGTTCTTTGTTCACCACTAGGCATTTAATTCCTAGTAGCCTGGGGCTGTGCTATGATCATTTTATCTGCTCACAGGTATATGGTTGCTACTCAATAAATGTTGGTTGAATGAAACTACATACTTTTAATACTACTTTGTTTGTTACTGATTATAAAAATCTCATCTGACTCATAGTTACCTTTTCATTTTATCTCAGCCTAACAAAGAAGTGTGTCTTTTAAAGCTGACCTGAGAGTTTAAATATTATAGCAATGTTTCCATTATTATATCAATGTAAAGTGAAAAATATGACATGACTTAATGTCATTTTTAATTAAACTTTTTATTTTGAGATAATTAAAGATTTACATGAAGTTATAAGAAATATCAGAGCAATACCATTTGTGCTATTTGTATCTTTTTCCTATTTTCTCTAAATGATAACATTATAAAACTATAGTGTAATATCATAACCAAGATGCTGACTTTGATCAGTTAAGATACAGAACAATTTAATCACCACAAAGATCCTTCATGTAGCTCTATTAGCCACACCCATTTTCTGCCACCAAATTATTTTATGAAATATTTACACAAGCAACGTATGAGACTCAATTTCTCTGCACCTTTGCTAGCATTTGCTATTGCCAATATTTTTTATTTTGGCCATTTTTATATGTAGATGGAGATATCTCATTTAGTTTTAATTTGCATTGCCATAATGGCTAATGATGTTTAACATATTTTCATGTCCTTCTTTGACATGCTCAGTGAAATGTTTCTTCATGTCTCTTGCTCATTTTCTATTTGGGTTGTTTTCTTGTTGTTCGGCTTTGAGAGTTCATTATATACTCTCTAGTTACTAGTTCTTTTGTTGAATATGTGGTTTAGAAATAGATTCGCCCAGTCTGTAGCTCATATTTTCATCTTTTTAATTAGGTCTTAAGCAGAGCAAAAGTTCTTAATATTGATGAAGTTTAATTTATCAGTTTTCTCTTTTATAGGTTATGTTTTTCTTATCAAGTCTAGTAACCCTTTGCCTCAACTTACATTCTGAAGATTTTTCTCTGATGTTTTTAATAGAAGTTTTATAGATTTATGTCTGATATTAAAGTCTGTCATTCATTTTGAGTAAATTTTTGTATAAGATGTGAGATATGAGATTTATTTTGAGGTATGTATGTATGTATGTATGTATTTGGCTGTGGATGTTCAATTGTTTCACTACCATTTGTTGAAAAGGCTATCTTTTCCTTCATTAATTGCTTTTGAATCATTGTCAAAAATCAGTTGGGCATATTCTGTTAGTAGGTTCCTAATGATCTATGTGTCTATCCATCTGCCTTTATCACACCGTCTTAATTACTGCAGCAATGTCACGAATCTTGAGAATGGGTAAACTGTTTTTTTCTACTTTATTCTTTCTCAAATTCTTTTAGCCACTTTAGTTTCTTTGTTCTTCTATGTAAACTTTCAGAATAATCTTGTCTATGCATAAAAAATATCTTCCTGGAATTTTGGTAGGAATTGCATTAAATCTGTATACAATATAAAGAGAATCAACAGCTTTACTCTATTAAGCCTTCCAATCCATGTACAAGGTATATTTTTCCATTTACTAAGGTATTCTTTGATGTCCTTCATCAGCGTTTTGTAGTTTTCAATATTCAAGTCTTGTACATGTTTTGTTACATTTTACATCTAAGTATTTCATTTATTTTGAGTAATTGAAAATAGCACTGCATTTTTAATTTTGGTATTCATAATATATAAAAATATAATTGATTTTTGTACATTTATCTTATAGCTTTGTTGAACTAATTTATTAATTCTAGGAGAATTTTTTTTTTTAATTATTGATTCCTTGAAATTTCCTATACAGACAATCATGTAATCTACATATAGGAAGAGTTGTATATTTTTTCTTTTCTTTTCTTTTTCTTTTCTTTTCTTCTCTTCTCTTCTCTTCTCTCTTTTCTTCTTCTTCTTCTTCTTCTTCTTCTTCTTCTTCTTCTTCTTCTTCTTCTTCTTCTTCTTCTTCTTCTTCTTCTTCTTCTTCTTCTTCTTTTCTCTCTCTCTCTCTCTATTTTTTTCTTTCTTCCTTGATCTGTATGCCTTTATGTAATCTTCTTGCATTATACTGGCTAGAATTTCTAGCCGGGATTTCCAGGCTTACCACATACTAATACCACGGGCAGAATTTTATTATACCTGTTGAGGTGGAAGTCTAGATTCCCTATTCAGTCTTTGTTAGTGAGAGTGGAAGTGGAGCCATAGTTTTCTCGCTGGTGTTTGGCTGGAGCAGAGAGTAATTAACTAAAAAGTTTTATATCTTTCTGGGTTGCCCCTTTCCTTGTCTTTTTAATAGAGGTATCAAGTGATTTTTGTGGTTTTTCTGCCTATATCTGTTGATATTTCCATATTGCTGAGTTCTCCAGTTCTCTGCCTGATATATGTGAGGCAAAAAAAAAACATAGTGAGCTACTGATGTGGTGTTCCTCAGTCTTGAGGCTGCTAACAGGTCTGTCTTTTCTCTCTACAAATAAGTCTTCTAATGTTTGTTTCATATATGATTTTCAGGGTTTTTAATTGTATTTAGTGGGAAAAATAAAGAAGAGTATGCCCATTCCCTCTTACTGGAAGTGGTAGCACAATCTCACAGTTTTAAAGATAATGTTCTATGAATACATTTTAAAAGGCTTTAAAAAAAAGTCTGTGGCAGTTAGCATTAATGTGATGGCTAGGTGGAGAGCCAGAGGAGAGACAGAACAATTAGGGGATCATTTTACAAACTATATAAATGTCTAACCAATGTACTGTATACTTGAAACTAATAATAAAATAAAATTTAAAAAAGTCTGTTCAATTTTCTAAGTAGGTAATCTTTAGTTCTTTTAATAAGTATGATAGTTTCAGAAATTTAATTTTAATTATGAGTAAAAATTAACTATCGAGATTACCAATGACAAATAGTAAGAAGAACTTATTTAAAAACTCTAAGTTTCTATAGTAAAAAATGTAATATAATGGGATATAATTAAGTAGGTAAAAAGATAATAGCATATGATGTTTTATCAACTAGAAAGACAGAAAGTACTTAAAAAATCATTCTTTTATGTGAGTATAAGAAAATCATTGTGGGAATGACAGCCTGGTTTTTATCTATATATTTCAAATATAGCTTCTTTGGAGATATAGAAGCAAACATTTGGGATGAGACAACTGGGTTTATTCTGAGTTCTGCTAATTGTTAGCTTTTTGACCTCAGGGAAGTTTTAAATCTTCCTCTTCTGTAAACCAAGACTAGGGTGGTTGTGAGGATTAATCAAAATAATCCACATACAACTCCCAATGACTTTCATTGCAGAACAGCTACTCTACAGCTGGTATATCTCTGTCTTTAATGGGGTTAGGGGTTCATGTTAATTCACGTGAATTACATATCATAGTCCTAGGAACGTGATTTTGTAATCTGTGACTTTAGAATAAAATGTGCACTGAGGAAACACCAAAGAAAATTTTTCTAAAAAAACTTTGAAATAGAAGTGTTGACTACATGGTAGAATAACAAGCCTAAGCCCCACAACTTAAAAATCATTTTATTGACCATCTACTCAGAGAAGATGGAAAGGGAGGCAGTGTTCCATTGTTAGGTATCTATTGAGTAGGCCACATAAAAAACTTTAAAACAAACAACAGAAATTCTATTCCAACTTTCTTTTAAAACAATGATAAAAATTATTTACATTTGTATACTGCTTTATAGTTGACAAAGAGCTTTCACATACATTAACTTGTTCCAAAGAGACTGGAAGGTGCCTTTTTTGCCCTGATTGATGTTTATGAATGCATTACTTTCCCTTGGGCTGTGGTCATCAATAGTCAATGAGAAGAAAGGCTGGCGTTTTTTGGAAATGCTTTGCTGCCAGGTAACTGCATTAACTCTGCTATTGTTGAATAGAGTCATGTATTAACTGTGCCACAGGATATCATCCACATCAACTAATGAATATTTGAATTCTTGTGTCTTGTGGAACAGTGTTTGAGACTAACTCCTCTATGCTTATCCAGTGCCTTCCTTCAAGATCCATATTCTCAATGAAGTTCTGATGACTCCAGCCATTTCAGCAAAAGCTACACTGAATATACTTACTTCTTAAAGAAAAAAAAGTGTAGCAGGTACATATAGGTTAACTGATGTTTTGAACAAGGATTATACTATTCTGAGAACAGAAAGAGATCTCATTTTTTGAGGTTTTGGGATGTATATTCTCCCTCCATAAAAAGGACTTTCCACAATAAGAGCTAGGGTGTGCAAATGACCTCTCTGTCTGTGGAAGTGTTTAACACAAATCTGGGAGGGAACAGAAATCTCTTAGAAGAGCTTCCTGCATTGTTTGGAAGTCTGGGGCAGAGGGTTTCTAAGGTCTCTTTTGATACCAGATTCTCTGCTTCTTTTGATACCAGATTCTGAGATTCCTATTTGTTCTCTGTTTCATGCTCTGAGGAACCACTCCTTAGGTGCTCTGTGTTTCTCTTGAAGCCAAGCAGTGTACACAGACTGTTGATTGAAAACAGAAGCAAAACAAGCGAAACATAAAACACATTATGCTTTCTAGGAAAACTAGTAGGAGCAGAGGTAGAACTGAAATTGGCAAATCAGTACCTCTGAACCAGGGACATTCTCAGTTGTGCTTTGTTTTCGGGTTATACAGGGTTTCTTTAATCTTATCCATCATTTCTAATCTCCATAAATAATGGAGCTCTTGACATTTTCCCACCAAAATTTCTAAAGCTTCAGCCTGAGTTCCAAATTTCAAGAGGCTAGTTTTAATCAGCTGCTTTAATATCATACAGTGAGGTCAGCCAGCTGCCAGTGAGGAATTCTCTCTGTGACTGAGTCACATTCATGCTTTAGGATCTGTCACTTATAAAGGCCCTTTTTCAGGAATTACTTTTAGTCATATCTGTTTTGAAGGCAAAGAGCAGCAATCCAACCCCAAATAGCTAAAAGCTAAAAAGACTTGTTATTGGGAAGTGTGATGGTGGAGCGGACCTCAATCATAACTAGATAAGAATTCTATCTAGACTATAACCTAGTCATTCTGAAACAATGTAAGTAAAGGGGTTAAAGATAAAAGGATTAGATATAAAGAGACTAATTTTAATATTCAAAAACTAAACAAAATTAAAAAGTTATTTCTTTTTAGGGATAGCTTTCATAATAAATCAGTATGTTTATCTCCTATAACATTCAGCTCAGCGCAATAAACATTTATCCCAGTTTATCTTACTTGTAATTGATTGTTCAGTGTTTGCCTTCCTTTCTAGACTGGAAACACCTTGAAATCAAATCAGGTTTTGTCATTTACAGGTGTACCAATGATACTAATACAAGGCCTACAACTATATAAACGTGCTGAATGAATGAATGAAGAGAGTGAAACCTAGTATAGCATGGCTGAAAGAATTTGAGTTCTTGACTCAGAGTTTCATTCAAATCTGAGTTCTGCCATCTTTTAGTATGCTGTGGACTTAGTAAATTTTATAACTTTTAAGCCTCAGTTTCTCAATGGTAAAAATTGTATAAAATTATTTGTCAACATTGTTGTGAGAATAAAAGATGGTGCATTTAAATCTGGTATTGGTAGAGGCTCAATAAATCATAGTTATTGTTGGTATTACAACAAAAGACTGTACTAATTGTTAAGGATACAAGATGAAACTATTGAGAAGAAAAGAAAGAAGCATGAACATATCACTTTATACAAAATGGTAAGATAAATTTTAGAGGTGGGTATAGTGCACCACACAAACACAAGGAAGGGCCATGCAGCAAGCAAATATGCCACATTGCATAATTTCAGAAATTGCCCGCACATTGTAGTCTGTATGAATGAAAGGCACTACACAGCTGCCATTCATATATATTATTGATTGAACCATATGAAATTTCTGATAGTCAACCATTATGACATAGAAAAATACAAACAGGAATGTGCCCCCCTGGAACTAAGCCACATGGAGTCTTTTGATGGGAAAGGGGAAGAATCAGATATTTTCTAGTGGCAATCATATCCCTGATGAGCCATGGAAGATAAAGAGGAGTCATTGTAGTAAAGAAGTGGGGCTGGCAGACACTAAGCAATAGAGGCTTGACAAAGCATTATGAGGGGCAAGAAATTTAGTGTTTCTGAGGCTAGAGATTGAGGCAAGGTGGGAAGGACATAAAGCTGGAGAGGTAGGCAAGTTTGGGACTACAAAATGCTACAGGGACTACATACAGTTCTGAAGCAAAATTATACGGTGGCTATTAGAGAAGATGCTAATTCTAGAATCCCAAACTGGTCTGTTGGCCACTGAAGTAGGTATAGCCTCCATCATGGCCTTCTCCAACTCTTCAGTCTAAATCTGTTCCACCCTTCAATCTGTTTTCTGGCACCTTATGCTTTCATTTTGTAGAAGTGACCACATTTAGAAATTATGGAGTATATTTCTTTGTGCATTTATTTGTTTACATACTAGATTATAAACTACAGGAGGACAAAGAACTTGTCCAATTTTTTTTTAATTAACTACCCTGTACCTAGCATAGTACCTGGAACTAATTGAGAGCTCCATAAATAATGGTGGACGTGATGGATAGGTAACAAATATGATTTTTTTTAAGTCTTCTATCCCCGTACCAATTTATCACTGCTAGAAATACTTTAGAAAAGTCCATTTGAAGGAGCCTATATGAGAGCCATCTCTAACACTTGTCCCAATTATCTAATTCACACAAAAGGGGGCCCTTTAGCTCAAGTACCAGATGTGTAACGAAATGGCCTCTTTTCCTCCAACTCCTGGATGCTCTGGACCCAAGCCTCTGTGATGCCAGGTGACAAGTCAGGATTGGCTGCATGCCAAGAAAGAGAGATGTACAGAGAAGTGTTGCATATTTTTCTTAACACACTAACTCAAGACCTCTTAGCTGGAGATGAAGAGGTTTGAGTGTTGAGGATAATAAATAAAGAAAACATCTTTTTAAATTTTTACTAAACCCAAGGCCATTTGTCATAGGGTGTAATCTGAGAGACACATTAGTTATAAGAATGCAGTATGCAATTCAATTTGGCAGGCTTTTGGACAATGTAAGCACTTAAATTAGATCTTACACTACATCATTAACCTCCAAAGGGAGTGGTGATGCCCCTGTTGTTTGGCTCTGGCCTATCAATATCAAGTATCTCCTGGCTATCTTAGAGTGATAGTGTTTTTCACTTTAATACCATAAGACAAATCCAGAACATTTCCCTCATCTCTAGTTTTGTAAATTATGTTGAATTTATTTCAATAGAAAAAGTGAAACAAGCTTGACAGAAATAAAAAAAAATATAACTATCTCTACACTTCTGAAATGCCCACCCACCTCATTGTGAACAGAACCTGACCTCTTACAATATACATAAGCAACTGACTTGCATATCAACTGCATTTTCCTCCCCAATGTAGATACCTACTTTTGATGAAAATATTTAATATTTGATATTAAATATGCGATAAGGTGAAAGATAAACCACTTAACTGTGGAGAGATAATATTAATTCAAATAAAAATGTTTCTGGAAGCTTGATATTGGGGATTATTCAGAATACTTTAGGTCTAATCCTTGGACATCCACACTATCTTCTTTTCTCCTCTAAAGACAAAGTCTACTCCTTGTTAAAGGAGTAGTTAAAGGGTAGTTAAAACAAAACACTTAATGCTAATCTTAAAATGAGCAAAGTTTCATATTGAGCCAAGAGTTTGGAGAGTCCTATATTTGAAATCTTTGATAATCTTTAAATATTGCTGCTTATAGGAGGCATCCCAGAAGTGTTTCTTTTAAGGGGCTTCTTCTTTAGCATTTCAGTGAAATTAGCTTTGGCTCTCAGAGTTGGGTTAAATTTTGCTATATAAAGATGTAATAGTGGGAAACTAACTAGATTTGGGAATGAAAATTTCTAAAATTATTTAGAACAATACTAATTTGTACCTATAAAATTGTGGGGAGAGTACCATCGTTAATGCTCAGCCAAACCAGAAATCTTGGTGGAAGATCCAATTGCTGCAAATCCTACCTTGGGCTAGAGACTATTGTGAGAAGTAAATACTGGAGGAAAAAGTAGTTGCTTTATCAAACCATCCATTAGTGTTGGATGTTATTTTAGTGACCTGCAAAAATTAACGTGGCTCCTTACATCGTAAACTGAAAAACTAATAGTAATTTGGGTACTCAAAAAGGAAATTCTACTAAATGAACCTTTAAAAGCAAGCACTTTTCTCTAGGAACTTGCAGATTACAGCCTCATCCACAGATCTGGAGTGATCATTCACTGCCCCGGAGACTGCGTGAGAAAAATGTAAAACATCCAGTACCAGGACATACTTACAGAAGAATAAGAAGCCCTGAGACACAGGATGACTCTCATTAGAAAGTTAAGTAATTAGCATGCACCTAACTGGCATTGCAGTTCATTGCAAGGTGTGTTTCAACCCAGTACCTGGACATTTTAACTTTTTTCTACTCTTCTTAAAAGTTGCTAGTTTAAGAGCTAACTCCACCTGTTGAGAAAGGAAGTTCAAACTAAAGACTTTGGATCTCCACAGAAGGGCATTAGGGATTCTGCAGTTTCTGCTTTACAAGAGGTTAAAAAAGTGGCTGGGAGATTTTTATTCTCACGTCCTCTGAATTCAGCAGAGATAGGACACTTACTTCCTCTGCAATAGTAATAACCCTTGTAGAGAAGGGAAAGGAGTCAGTGCCGATAGGAAGGCAGTCGGGATAGTGAGGGGCTCTTGGGAAGGGCAGAGCAATTAACTCCCGTCCTCCACTGTAGAAAATCCAGTTTGATCTCACAGTATACTTCAGCCAGTGGCCAGGATTCTTTACAATGAGTGAAACAGAGTGACGCTACATTCCAAAGAGGAGACCTGCCTTGGCCTGGTCTGGCGTTCATAGTGAGAGAATGTAATGAGGACTGTGGATAAAGGACTGAGATCCTTTACAGCGGAGGAAAGTGCAAATCCCGTGCATCTGAGCTGATCTCTGGAGCCACTTCACCTCTGAACAGGTTCGGAGCTTTCAAACCCATTGAAGTTTTAAAAAGGCACTGATTTCAGCATGAGATGTTTGCTGCACTATGCTCAGCTGGAATAAAACGAAAGGGAGGAAAAGTAGCTTCTTTCTTGCATTCAGAAAGCAGAGGCCAATTGAATGGATTCTACTTAAACTGATTGCGTTTGTAGTTTTTGAAAAAAAAAAAAAGAAGCTAAGAAGTTTAAATCCTATTCACTAAGTTCACAAAAACAAAACTCGGTCACAGAAGGGCTCTGAGAAGTGCACATATCCTTACACAAGATGGACAATTTAAAACAAGCTTCATTAAATAAGTCCCTTTCAAACTAGCTTCTTAGTATAATTCAGTAGCTTATACTCTGCTTCGTTTTAAGGGTTTTCTTGACTGTAGGCTAGTTTAAGTAAAATGTTTTGCATGGTTTTGTAAGTTTACAAGGGTTTATTGATTCATTAGTTCAAAACCCAAAATCTTTTTCAACTTTCTCCTTAAATAATAGAGTATAATTTTTATATTTCCCCTCGACTGGGCAATTACTATGTTATATATATATATATATATATATATATATATATATATATATATATATATATATATATATAAAACATGGGAGCCAACAAAAGTGCTGAAAAGTGAAATCTGGTTATTTTTTATCTGTTTGCTCAGCCTGCTTATCTGACAACTCCAAGCGGTCAAAACGCAGAGTGTGGACAGGAACTCATACTTGCCTCTCTTTTGTTTACTTAACGTTTACTTATGCAAAATGTAATACATTTATTCATTCACTTAATTCATGTAAAGCTTTAAAGCTTATTCAGCTACCTGAATCTCCTTTACTCTGTCTGCTTTAGCATTCTCCGCCTTGGTCTGAAGACCTCCAGAGGTCAGGAAATTGGATATTACCTCACTTTGTACAGGACCCGAGAGAGTACCATCTATAGTTCTCTGCCTAACAAATGCTTTTAGATGATGATGAAAGTGATGGGCAGATGCCATCTCACTAGTATGAAGAACCTTGTAAAAGAGTGGGTCAAATATGTATGATATTGTCTGTTGGAATTTACATTTAAAGTGTTGCACTAACTGGTTCAGGTTACTAAGGTACCATATGGTGTCTAAGAATAGGACTATATTTAGTTACATGATATAAAAGTGTCATTAGGAAGCTTAATTAATGTACAGTTATTTTTCTCTCCATGGAAAAAATTGGACATGAAACGGCACTTTATAATATTTGTCAATGTGTTATATTGACAAATAAATTACATTTAAACAAATGTTTGTACTCAATAGTTCATGATGTATGAGTGTACAGTGGTAGTAATTTTTCATTTTTATCTCCATTTTACAGATTAGAAAAATTACTTCTAAGAAACTGAATGAAGTTGGAAACATTTCATGCTAAAATCATCTAGTGAGGTAAGATTAGAAGTGAGATTAGAGCTCACATTTCATAAACACTAAGCCACTGGTTAAATTATCGAACAGCAACCTTGATACTTGGTTGCTTCAACTGTCTATCCCCATCATCTTTACCTTCTATTTAGATAACACTAATATCTAATAAGTATTTTTTTTTGCATGGTAGTGAGCCAATTTGAAGAAAATAGAATGGCTTCCTTTAAACAGTGGTTTATGTGCTGTGGGAGTGAATATGCCCCCTGTAAGATGCTTCAGAAAATGTCTTTATGGTAAACAATGACAGGCCGGTGAAAATCAGAGTTCTTACAATACTTATGTTACCAAAAGATGAGCAATCTAGGGTATAGGAGACAGAAACCAGGGCCCTACCTGAGCCAAGCTGGCTTTCTTTTTCAAAATTTGTGGAAATTGATTATCAATATAAGCTACTGTTGTTTCCTCCATTCTTCTTTTCTTCTTATTTCTTCTCCTTCTTTATATTATTATTAAAGTGATTGAGTTTCAAACCCAGGTTTAGAAGATATCTTAGATGTCTGCATCTCTAGATCTAACTTACCAGATCTTTCTGCTTTTAACTCTTACTGGGTTCCAACAAGTGGGAGTTAATTGTCTTCTCCTCAAGGAAAATGGTGGTTGATTTCAGAGTTTTCCATTGTTTTTTTTTTTTTAGTCTCTCTCTCTCTCTCTTTTTGTTTTCCCCCGGTGATTACTGTAACTTCCAAATAATTGCTCCAGTTATTTTTTACTTTTTCATACAAGTCACTTAACAAGAGTAAAATCTCTGATACTAAACATTTCACCTCAACTAGATGCTTAAATTGTTTTTTTTTTTTGATAGCAGAATAATTATTTCACTCACTTTTTTAGATATCAATAGGTAGGATTAAGTTATGACTCTGGGATAGAGTCATAGCAGTGGAAATAAGACTATATATTTGTTCTTGAAGGTAAGTTGACTCAACTTTGTAGGCAAAACAGGTGTGTATTACTTGAGAGGGGATCAGTCAACTGGAACCTATCAAGATTTCCATCTACCCAGGGGGCTCCCTGCTTGCTGGGGAGGAATAAACACTTGGTTGGTTCCACTGAACTATGGGAAGGTGTGAAATTGGCAGGCTTCTTATCTTTCTGTGAACCATAGATTTCTTTTAGCTGGCATAGGAAGTTATATAGGAAGCCAACTCTATGTCATGGGATCCCTTGATGAGCTCAAGATAAAGGAAAGTAAGTGGTCTTAGTAGGGAAGATAGTACAAAAATTCCTATGTCAAATTGTCTTTCAAGCCAACCAAGATAGCAATATTTCATCCAATAATGATAAGTATACAAGAAATTCTTTGCATTATGGCCAAACTTGTTGTAAGAAAATTTCTTTAACCCCCAATGGCATTTACCGAAGAAGTCTGAAAGAAGTGAAAAGGACTTTTGTCTAGAGAGCTGATAGCTGACACTTAATTGAAGATGATAATATCGTATAGGGAAGTTCCCATTAATAATAAAAAAAAGAAGAAAATTTCTTCCAATATTATTTGTCCCTAGTGAATGACTATGTACTTTGAGTCATTAAATTTAACCTCATGCTCTCTTTGAGATTTGGTGTAGGGCTGACTTGAATTATCTAACGTATCTCACTGGATGGCTTCTAACATAAAGCAAGCTTTATGTCAAGGTTCTTTTCATTTGTCTTTTAGAAAATGTTATTATTTTATATTTTTAGCAAAGGAACATGTGCATCTTGTTTAAAAAAATTAATTATACTTCTGGGTTTAGATGACAGATTTAAACTTTTTCACAGAATTTTCCCCCTAATACCTAGGAAAAAGTAGAACTACATCATAAAAATCTCTTACCTACATTATTTCAATAGCTATCTCACTGGACATAATCTATGTATGATCACATTAGACTCTGTCTCTCTATGAATCAGGCTCATTCCCTCCACCAGGCCTTTGAACACACCCTCAGCTCATCCATCTGGCTAAATATTCACTCTATAAAACTCACTTGAGATGTCATTTATTTTTTATAGCTCAGCAATATTTCATTGTATATATGTACCTCAAAGAACAAATGGATGATTGCCAGATGGGAGGGGGTTTGAGGAGATGGGTGAAAAAGGTGAGAGGATTAAGAAATACAAATTTGTAGTTAAAAATAGTCACAGAGATGTAAAGTACAGCATAGAGAATATATTCATTAATATTGTAATAACTATGTATGCTGTCAGATGGGTACTAGACTTTGTAAGTTATATAAATGTCTAATCACTATGTTGTATACCTGAAAGTAACATAAAATTGTATGGCAATTATAATTGAAAAAATAAAAAAAATTAAAAAAGGCTTACTCAAGTTTCCCTTCCTCTTCTTTCACCCCTTCTCTCACATTGGTATACGTGTTACTTCTCACTGCTTTCTTGGCACCTTCTGCACACCTTATCAGAGCACTTATTGTACTCTATTGAAGCTTTTGGTTTATGCCTGTTTCTTTCTCCCTGGTCTATAAACTTAGTACAGAGATTATGTTTATTTATCATAGAGTCCACATTGCCTACCATATTTCTTCTTGGACCTCAGTAGGCATCTAATAAATATATTTGAATAAACAAATAATAAATGGGATCTAAGTATGTAGCTTTCTCCAGTCTTACTACATGAACAAAGCTTAAAATATCTTCAGGGTAAAATAGGTCACATGTCACAAAGGAACCATCCCAAATATCAGCTATGTCAGACAGAGCTTAGAGAGCAACTAAAGAGCAGAGAATTGAAGGCTGAAGTTGACAGTGAGAGCCTGAAAAGAAGATATTCAGCATTGCTGGCTGAGAACAGAGCCATGGGCTCTGGATGCTCATGTTTTACTGTGGGAGTCTAGGGCTTCTAGACTCTGTGCCTGAGTTGCCAGGCTCTCAGCTTCTCCTGCCACCCAGCACATTCACCCCTGCTAGGGCAGCAGTGGCTAGCTAGCTTTCTGCCAGTTTTCAGGTTCTCTAAGTCTCTCCTTTGAATAAATAACTATTTGCATTTGTCATATATGTTTCAGATATTTTTCTAAAGAAATAAAAATATTTCAGATGCATCAAAAACTCCATTTGTAGCTATCCCAATTCCATCTCTCTTTCTTCCTCTATCCACCCAGGGGTCCATTCAAAATAATTACTATACTTTTATAGATTGCCAAGACAGTAGAGAATCAGATCAAGGAAAAGTTTCTGTTCAATAACATGAGACAGAAGGAACTAGGTAGGTGACTATCATTAAGATAGAGCAGATTTATGAGCATGAGTTTGTACCTTAGGCCTGTCATATTTTTTCACCTTTATGTTAGTTAATTGTAGAGTAACATAAATTAACTTTGGAACACAAGCAAAAATGGGAACTTTATTTATGAATTTCTTGGATTTCTTTACCTCAAGCCAAACAACTAAATTGCTACTTAGCATAAATTATTTATGGGCCCTGGCTCAATACCATCCAGCACCAGCCCCCGGAGGTATGGGAGATATAAAAGATTTAAAGCATCACTGCGACAGTGTTCGGGCCGCCACGGAGCCGTGTTTCTTTCCAGAAGGGTCCACTTTATTTTGTTGTAAATAAATAGAGGCTGGGTTTCCAGGGAGGGGAGTTAGCTTCCAGCAGGACGATGGTGGTGTTTTACATATGTTAATTACACAACCCTTTTATGATAAATAGATACAGTGTTTGCATAGATATTTCTCAAAAGACCCATAGACCAAAATGGATCTTTTCATTTCCTGGAATGGAGTCATTTCTCTCATTTCATCTCACTTCAAAATCTGAAGTTTTCAAAGCTTTCCACCCCAACCAGTCAATAAAAAATCTTATCAAGACAATTTTAGCAGGAAGAAATATATATCTTCTGCAGCCTGGATTCCATTTTCTTTAAAATTCAAGCTTGACAATGCTGTGCTGATACCTGTGACAAACCTATTGTCACTTCCTAGGTTGTCTTTTCATAGCTCGAACCTCAGTATGTCACCCTTTGCCCCAAAATACCCTTATACACCTTGTTTTTCAGACATAGTCTGTTTCTAAGACAAGGTCATTACCTTCTTTTTCTTTAGGTCAGACATATTTCATTTGTTTACACAGTGTTTAAGATCAGAAAACTGCACATAAAAGTCTAAATTTCCAGCTTTTTATTCCATTTCCAAAACTAGAAAGTCTAGCCATTTTAGGTCATTTTTTTCCCTGGACAGCTGTTGGCTTTAGTTTAGTAGTTCCTGCCTCTTCTCCACTCTCTTGTTTGCCTAAGTCCCCAGTACTACTGTGTCTACACCAAGACTAGTTCACTCAGTTAGGTTTTCGGTTACCTCTCTCATCCATGAAGGCATTTGCAAATTTTGATTCCTGATTTGGGACTGTGGCTCATATATTGATAACTTTTATGTTTATCTTGGGTAACACTATAAATTACTAAATCCAAAAAAAAAAAGATCTTGACAAGCTATGGCTGTGGGATCATAGATACAGCTATCATTTTTTAGGATGCAAACATATAGATGTTTTTTTCACTTACACAAAATAGATTAGGCACATTTGCTCAGTTTTTTCTTGGAAACTGTGATATATGTAATTACTTTCCTTAAACAACAGAAAAATGCTTCTGTATCATTAGTTTTTAAAAATCTTTGCTATAATATTTGAAATACCACTTTGAATCAATCACTTGCCCAACCCAACACCAGTCAGGCTATGTTTGCATTCAGACCTTTCAAGCATAGGCAGGTCTTGAGTTCATGTTACCTGATCTACATTGTCTCACCATGTTCTGGTAGTGTTCCTTTTATCCTCCTAAGCATCACCTCTGAGGTTCTCTTTGAAGGACCTTTGGTTGAATCACTGTTCTCCTTCAACATATTCAGTGGTTTCTGTCTGAATCTAGAAAGCTTAACTGTAGAGCTTAACTTCTGCCTACTCTTCTATTTTAAGGGGAATTTATAGCAAGGTAGAGGAGAATGAATGGGGACTCATTTGGAACTGGATAGGTCCAAATTCTAAATTTGACCCTCCTGTCTGTATAGACTTGGCTTGGCCTCAGCTTTCTTGTCTATAAAGTGGGAAAATTAGTATCTATCTTGCAGAGTTTTTGAAAATATAATTGCTAATATGTATTTTAAAGACATTCTGTGAATTACTCCTATAGGTCAGGGTCAAGTGCTATAAATCCTCTGCTCTTGTCTCAGCTTGCCATGCTTTTCTTGTCTTCATTTGCTTTCTTCATCTCTTCATCTATCTTTCTGCTAGCATGCATGACGAAGGATCACCTGTGCCTAAAAATGCCTCGACTTTGTCCTATCCCAACTCCACCCCCAGAAGCTATTACACACCAGGGAAAATAGAAAGAAGCTTCTGCAGAGCTGGATTCTAGCAGAGCCTGGGTCAAGGCCAAAGCAGAGACTATTTTCCCTCAAGAATAGTGCGGGGCCTCTCCCTGTGAGGGCTGAGAAAATCTTGTTCTCCCATCTTCTTTATTTTTTCACCCCCAAAGAAAGAAGAGTATGATTCTACATGAGCGATCATTCTCCCAACTGGTCATATTGCATGTGTTTATAACCAAATTGTATGTGTAGATGTTATAATAGATCATCTGAATATGTTGTACACATTCTATATAAAATATAAAGGGTGCTGTCTCTGTCTCACATGCATTAAAAAAGCTCATTTTAATATTTCATGCTCCTAACAGTCATCTAAATCTCAAAAGGTAAGCAGGGAAATACCATATAAAAGACCCAGAGTCTAAAACAAATGTTACTGATATAATCTGGAATTTACCTCCCTCCCTCCCCCAACACATACCTTAAACACACCAACTCTCATCATTCTAGCTTCTAGAGAGCACAAACATAGCAAACATGGCACATGTCATTTGCTCCCTTAATTCTTTTGAAATGAAAGTTATGAAAAGATATAAGAAATATCCATACTCTTATAATCCAGTATTCATAAATAACTCTTTTTAAATTCTATTTTTTGCATTCTTTTTGATCATCTGTGTTGTAAATTTGTAAAAGTATGATCAAAATCATAATGTATTAGGCAATATTCATCACTCAGCTAGTCAGTCTAATCACTTTGGGACTAGGGTACATTCCTTTATGGTGGCGCCTCAGGACTACTATCAACAGTAGCTGGTGTGCTGAGCAATTCTTTGGCAAATTCGCTAAATCCACTGGCTGGCACAGCTCTAGGCTAGACTACTCATTTTAGTACTAGATGATTCCTTAGCAAAATGAATAGAATCTTCATTCACAATAATTGTGTCACTCAGATTGTTCATTTAAGCTTCAAACATCTGAAAATACTGGCATTTTTTCCCCTATATTACTTATGATGAATGTTATGAACTAAATGTTTGTTTCCCTTCAAAATTCTTTTGTTGAAGCCCTAATACTCAATGTGGGGCCTTTGGGAGGTAATTAGGTTTATTTAGATGAGGTCATGAAGGTGAAGCCCTCATTTTGGAATTAGTTTCCCTATAGATAAAAGAAGGAAGAGACTAGATATCTATCTTGCTTTCACTCTCAATCCCCTTTCCCTTTCCCTCTCTCTTTTCCTCTCTCTCTCCCTCTTGCTGTCCCAAGAAGGCACTGTCTGCAAGCCAGGAAGAAAGCCTCACCAGAACCTGACCATGGTAACACCCTGATTTTGGACTTCCAGGCCTGTAGAATTTTTACTGTTAGAGATAAATGCCTGTTGCTCAAGCCACCAAATCTATGGAATCTTGTTATGGCAGTCCGAGCTTACTAAGGCAATGAGTATTTCGGCATCTTTTGCATGTATGTGCTCGTATGCAGGTATGTGTGTAGATTCTGGCGTGCTGGGCCATTGAGAACTCTCTCTTGATCAACTTTCCTACTGTGTATGATGATACTGTGATTTCTGGAGGAAAAACTCTTCTCTTGCTGATTTGCAAAGTAGAGCCAGAGAACGGGAAGCAAGAGAAAAAAGCAGTAGAACACTTAAAAAATTTTTTGTTTTTAAAAATGGCAGTACTTTCCCCTCTATTTAGTGAAGAATTAACCCTTAAAGGTAACCAGAAATGCCAAAAGATTGCCTGAATTCTTCAAGCTCATGATATAGAATGGGCCTCAATTTCTTTCAGCTTTTTTTTTTTTAAAGTCTTTCCTTTACTAAGAATCATGTTGAGGCTGCTATGATTGGCCTGAACTCAATTTTAGTGGAAAGCTGTGGGCAGGCAGTTGAAGAAAGAACATGGTCAAGGGAAGTTTTTAAAACTGCGCTTATTTATTTATTTATTTATTTATTTATTTATTTATTTATTTATTTATTTATATATGTATTGCTATAATAGCAATTTCAAAAGCCTGCCTTCCTTCTCCTCCCTCACAACCAAACCTTGATTCAAAATGTGTGAACTTTGCCTTTAAACTTTGTACATGTCTAGTGCATAGTATGGAAAGCTCTCCTGGGTAATTTGGGGAAATATATGTATTAAAAATGTACTTATGAAAAATTGAAGATTGCTTTTGAACATCCATGGCAGTAAAACCCACATATAGCTATTTTCTTTACTCTTTTAATATGGAATTTTTGCATGAGAGTTAAGTAGCCATGCCTTTTAGCTCTGAAAAGAGATAAATCATGCCATCTGTATGTGGTTATTTTATTTTTCTACATAGGTGTCTACTTTTTATAATTTGTGCTCTGACTTCTATTTTTATTTTTATTTTTTATTTAAAAAGCCAAAAGAAAAATCTGAAATGCCTTTTAAAGGGTGCTGGTATTTAAAAAAACATATGTATAAAGAAAGCTAGTTGTAAGTTTTAATTTCAAATGAAATCAATCTTATTTAGCAGTTACGAAATTTGAATTTTTTTAATGGGAGGTAGGGAGCTGGGAAATACACATTTTTTCTTTCCTGCTGTGGTTCCCTTAGGTATAGCACGAGATATGCCACTCTATTACTTGTCTCCATTCTTCATTTTGATCAGATTAACTCTTGCATATGACCTTCACATTGAGAGGTGGCTCATAAAAGAGACCTCTCCCCATCCTTTGCCCACACAGAGGCAGGCAGGGCATGTAGGCCCCATCAAAGGCAGAAGTTCTTAAGAAAGGACTCCTGGGAGCTTGCCTTCCAGTAGCCTTGTGAGTCCTTTTTTCAGGGTTCCTTTTCTCCACCTAGGTGCATTTATGCAAGTCTTTGTTTTTCAGAGTTTATTAAAAAAAAAAAAAGTAGGAAAAAAATTTACCATTTTCAAAGATAATGTTATCCATCTAATTTTGTATACTTTTAACTTTCCTTTTCTTAAATTACTTTTGTGTATAGAATCTCTAAGATAAATGAACTGACTTACAAATGGATATGGGCTTTCATAAATTTCTGACCCCTATTTTCTGAAATTGAATAATAAAAAGAAATAACAAGTTACTAGAAGCAGCAGAGTAGGCCATCGGGAGCCTAAGCTCACTGTCTGAGCGGACAGTAGAATGGCAAGAAGCATAAGGAAGATGGATGGTTTCTCTGGGTGAGGGAAAATCAGGGCAGGTAGAAGAAAGGACACAATGAGAAAGAGGCACTGTGGTATAAGAGAAAAAGCACTGGATTTAGTTATAAGACTGAGGTCTCAGCCTCCGCTCTGCCATTTATTGGTGGTATAACCTTGGGTCACTAAGTCTCTACATTCTGTGTCTTCTAGATTCCTTCTCATCCATCAGGAACGACTGCTGTTTGCAGAATATGGTGAGAGCTAAGATACCAGTTAACCCAAATGTTGGTCTATCTGGGCTGGGATTCCCTTGGGACTCAAATGAATCCAGGGCACCGTTGATTCTTTTTAGAGAGGCCTGAATCCTTTCAAGCATCCTGGTTTGCTAAATTAAGTCTGTGGAAAACTAAAGTCAGGTAATCCCACCCTGCCCCACACCCTGATAGCTTTGTAACTACCCTTTGGTCACCTGTCCATTACCAAAAACTGGCTTTACCCAGAGGGCCATGCTTCCTGTCTACCAGAGGGGCCCCATCTTTCTACACTCACTGTCAAATTGGGAGATTAAATCTGTGTCCTTCTCATTTTCCAATTTTGTTTCCAGGTTATTATGCCTCTACCCTTGGGCCAAAACTATCTGATTCTTTAAGGCTTTATGCCTGCTCTATGAATAGTCATAGCTATCTCCTCGTTAATAACATCAACAAACCTCCTGGTCATGACTCTTTCTTCACTGGTGGCTTGGGAGTCTGATTCTCTTTCATCCACTCCAATTCTGACATTATCCTGGTACCTCAGTGCTATGTGGACATGCTGGAATGCTAGACTTTATTTCTTCATTTTCTCATTGATTCAGTTACTCATGTCTCCCCATTGCCCCTTTTTCTAGAAACTACTCTATCTCTGGAACCTTGATCTCAGCACTCGGACTACAGCCACCTCTCCCTCCATTACTTTCAATCTACTTTATCATCAATTATCAAGAACACTTCCAAGTGCCACACTAAAAATTGTCTTTAATGGGGCTGGATACTAGGCATATCCTAAAGTGGGAAAGGTTGCTAATTTTTTATGAAGTTAGGGAAGTATGAGTTTCTATTGGTAGGAGTGAACTTGGAGGTTGGGAAATGGGAGTAGAGTTGCATCTTATTTATCAAATGACCTCGAAGTAAAGGTTTAAACTATGATTCTGAGGCAGGACTCAGCATCTGGCTCACTTGGAGTTGTTTTGAAATGCTTAATGAATAAAACACATTTTATTCTAATTTAGTTTATAAGAAATTTATTTTTGAAGTTTTTGATGATCAGGTTTGACTTTGGGGTTTTTGACTAATAAATCAAAAATTACACCTATACAAAAAAGATCCTAATTTCTTCAAGACATTTGAAAGCATTTCTTATGATATGCTTGCAGAAAAGATGAAGATGAATGTATTGCTCTAATTTCTCCAGATTCACCCTTCATGGTGTTTCATTTGCACAAAAGTGATGAACTAAGAAAGTGCACATGGCTTACACACTTTTTTTTCATCCATTCACTTATTAATTCAACAGATGTTTATCAGATATCTACAGTGCACCTGGGCTTATTTATATCGGAATGTAAATCATCTGATGAATTCCTGACTTGCCTTGTAAACTATTTCATTGCTCAGAACTTTAAGGAAATAATAAGGGAAACTGCAATTCTGGATGTAATTCTTACCAATAAGGAAGGTTTTTTAGTGGAAAGAACTGTGGGATTAAATTAACTTGTCATCTCAGAGTCCACAAAGCCAAAAGAGAAATAATCAGACATTCCTATATTTTCAAGATTTGAAAACAAAATTTAATATCTCTTTAGAGGGAAGAAAGAGATGCTCTCAGGGCTTGAGACTCTGACAGAAAGACCCTAAGAGGGATGGGGGAGTGTGAGGTGAAGTGATCTGATGGTAAATGGCAAGTTGCCATGATTAATATGAAAAAAAGGAGCGTTCTATGGCTTATGAAGAGCCCAAGTGAGATGTTAGGTAGAGATGGGAATATACCCAAAAATGAATACACAAAAATGCAGCCTCACTGGAGGAAAGCTCCTTGGAGAAAATATTCTGTATATCTTAATACACTTAGTGAAAAGAACAAGAGCAGAATTATTCAACTACTTGGGGGTGGTGATAGCAGTTTAACAAAAAAAAAGAATAAAAGTGAAGATGTTAAAGCATATTTTTGCCTTTTTATTTTCTGTCAGTAAATGAGACCTTCAAATAAAGATTTTTGGGAGATAACCAGGTAAATAGATATGGAGCTCAAGAAAGAGGTCTGGGCCAGAAATAAATATTTTAGAATTTCTGTCCTAGAGAGATAATAATTGTCAATTATCAATTAATAATTATCAATTTTAATTATTATCAAGGGCTCATTATATGTATATTAATATCCACATTAATTTTAACATTTATTTAACTCAAACCTGAAGCTTGGTTTCAGTTTTCTAGCCTACCAGAGTGCACACCAATGGACTAGGATGTTCACACATATATTGTTTTCCCCATATCAGTAATAAAATTGCGAGGTCCTCAAACACAAGGACTCTACTTTTTTATTCTTGAGTCCTTGGTGCCAATTCAGCAATTGGCACAGAATGGAAACTCAGTAAATGTCAAATCAAAAAATGAATGGGCAAGACAAGATAAGGTGGAATATAATTATGATACACCATGCCGAATGCTGTAATAACGGTGGTATTAACAAAGTGCTCTGGAATGCTGATGAGTGGACCGTACCTGGATGTGTCTGGGAAAATATCATGGAGGAGTTGACATTAGATATAATTCTTTAGAAATGAACAATTTTCCAGGTAAAGAAGATGGGGAAAGACACTCCAGGAATTAGGAAATTTGTGTAAAAGCAAGAAGGAATACAATGCAATCAAAAAAGTCACTGTGGCTGGAAAATTCCACGCATGGTGTGCGTATGTATGAGTGGGGCTGATTCAGAGCTTTGGGCATCCTGGGGATCTGAAGAGCAGAAAGAAATAAGGGTCAGACAGTGACAGAAGACATGTGGGCTACCCTAATGGGCAACCAGGTATCTGCCTTATCCATGGTGGCTTAATTAGGTCAGGTCGATTGAGGCACAAAGTGGCATTTTTCTGGAGAGGCAGTGGTTGAAATTTTCAAAGTGTATAAAGAACTTAAATATGTACCTGTGATTTTAGGCAGGTGGAAAAGCCTTAATGCAGAGATGGTGAAAGCAAGGTGCTCTGAGCAGGAGCTCAGGAGATGAGGAATCTATTGATTTTATTCCCAGTTCTTAAGGCCCTAGCTGTAAAATCTTGGGCAAATGCTTCCTCATCCTGGATCTTAACTGAAAACACTCCTCTAGAAAATCCCTGTTAATCAACTTTGTTTTCCATCCTCAGCACAGAGCCTGGTTCATAGTAAAGCTTGACAAAAGATTGCTAACTAGAATAGGACTTTGTCTCATTCATAAAGTGAAACAATTAGATAAAAACAAGACAATCAACAAGGAATATTGTAGTCTTGACATCTTATGACTTCATGGCCTTAATTTCTCATTTTTAATAGCATTGACAAATGTATAAAAAATAGCAACATGATATGTGTGTATTGCTTAAATATTTACAAAATGCTTTCACATATTTTATCTCAATAAAATTAATAATCCTGAAAACTAAGTTGAATTGCTCACATTTTAGGGAAGAAACTGTAGCTACAGGTGGGAGTTAATTAACAAAGTAACAGAGCCTGAATTTAAATCTAAACCACTTGATTGCAATACAAGTGCTTTTCCCGCTCACCACATGCCTTCTCCCACCATGTTTTCCTTGTCTATGTCACACCTTTCTTTAGCATTTGCCCCTCCTCCCTCTGTTGCATGACACTGAGACATAGTCTGTTGTGGAATTTTAGATAAGAGACTGCAGCTTATTTGAGAAATCTGAGACAGAGCCAACGTGTCCAGCAATAAAAATAATAATGGCATTTTAACTTTTGTCCTTTTAATTATTGGCTGTGACACTGACTACACATTTGCAAGGGTCTGATATTTTCTCCAAAGAACATGACTATCCCATTGCACAGAGTCACTTTGCAGAGATAACCAGACACATTCATTCTGTTTTCTGCTGTGCCTGCCTTGAGTTTGTTAAGGACATTTACTGTTAACACTGGAATTAGCTTTAATGACATGAGGCATTAAAAAAGTTGAATGTAAATGAATCCAAATTCTGAGAGAGTTCAGTTCTAAACATTCTATCGGAGTTCTTGGTTGGGTAAAAGCTCAATTACATTAAATTAAGCAGCCAGCTAGCAAGGCTCAAAGAGTTAGTAGGCAAATACAATGTGCTCTTTTACAATAGCTCTGAGAACTATAGGTCAGCTTCTACTTCTGTTGGGAAAATAGCATTAGGGAGAACATTTGTAAAGGGCCTATCATTGTCTTGATAAGTTGATACTGAAACTGGTAATCAGTGAAATTGGAGGCATCGTATTTCCTATTTGAATAGAAGAGAGGCAGAGACACAAAAGAGAAAGTCCATCTCAATTTGTCCTAGTATTTCCTGATTCAGATCTCTCAGGCTAATATCTCTTACTTAGTCATACCTTACGTGTAGCTTCCAGGGAAAGTCAATGATACAGTACACGATAAGAAGTAATTATAGGAGATTGGATTAACTGATTTTTCCTTTAGAAAAGCAGGCACACACAATAGAAGTTTTTATTGCATAAACAAATGAAAAAATCTTTAAGTAAATTCCTAAAATACATCTTTTGGAATAGGGAAATTTTATGTGCAGTGCAGTATCTTTCAATTACTAAACTCACAGGCACCCTCTTCTGGAGGGGAAAATTTAACAACATAATCATGTTAAATCCTTGATTTTGGACAAGGGTGGAAAGAGCATCACTTCACATTGAGGTGTCAGGATATACAAATACTAAGTTACAGAGGCCTTTTGGTTCACAGCTAACTGGACACACTTTAGTGAGAAATGATCTTAGGCACCTTTTCCTTTGCAATTTTTGATGCCCCTCTCTAGTGAACAAGTATTTCTGTGGTTAGACCTGGGAACTCAGCATAGATATCAATGCTGCAATTAGTTGTCTCCTTTTAACACTACAAAGAATGATTGTCTATGTTCTACTGAGTAAAAGGCCATATCCTGCCATTAATTTTTCCACTAGATTTTCTGCTTCTTACAAAGGGAGTACTACTCCCAAATTAATGGCAGAGAATGTCCACAGGAACCTGGAGGTTTGCAAGTTGTGGTTCGCAAAGTCACGAAGTATGCAGCCACAATATTTGGGCACAGGTGATGTGTGAAGGCATTTTAACCCTCTGTCTTCCAAAGTTATGGTCAAAGATGGCTCAAAGTAGTTATTTATTTTCTTGAAATTTCTTTTTCCCTAAACCTTTATGCTCTGAATTTAGTATCATGCTATTATGTTTCTCTGAGAAAGTGCTGTATATATTGTCGAATAACTATGAATATCATTGTATAGGCTCAGATTAGGCAATCATTTCTTTATTACCTGCAGAGCCTCCCATACTACCTGGCTATGCAGGAATCTAGGCACCTATCTTCCTGACCTCGCTTATCTATAATACATTGCCACCCCAAATACTCACCTAATATCTCAGATTCTTTGGCTAAAAGCAATACTAAAACAAATGATGATTTCTCATATTTATGTAGTTATCAAGTCATTTTTACAAATCAGTCTTTCTCTGATTTTTACAGCAATCTTGAAGGTAGACTGGCCAAGTATTCTAAGCAATTTTATACCATGAATGAGTGTAAGTAATGTAGTCTCATGCTCATAGGGACACCTGCTCATTTGATAATGACTATTTTATTTTAATGGTGTGTTTAAATTCCAGCTCAACCACTCAACGGCAATGTAACCAATATAACCCTCTGGTTTAAATAACTGGGAAAGTACTCTCTCTTTATTTATTTCTATTTATCTCAAATTTATCTCAAATTAGGTTCAGTTTCATTGGAGAATAATTTTTTAGTAACTAGAAACCCTCCTAGCAAAACAATTGGATTTATGTTACTTTGAAGGTTAGGTTAAGAAATCTTTTTATATAATCAGTGGCCATTTGGATTTTATTTTTGAGAAATACCTTTTTAAATCATTAGTCAATTTTTCTATTGGGTTGTCTAGTTTTTTTTTTTTCTAATTAAGAATGTAGTTTTCCTACATCTGAACTAATATAATGTTATATGTCAATAATGTCTCAATAAGAAATTATAATTCCCTTATTATCTTCACTGGATGAGAACTGTTAAAAATATTTATGTATTAATTCATTTAAAATAACAATGATAAACCCATACATGTAACACAATTAATATTTTTAATGAAAAATACATATATTTTTGAGATCAAAAGTCAATGTAAAGAGTGGCATAGTTTTACACTTTTTATAAATATTTTTAATCCTGCATAATGGACGATAACTAAATGTATATATCGCTTCTTTATTTAATTTGTTGTGATTTTCTTTTTTATTTGCTTGATGTAGGTATATGTGAATTTATTCAGCTATTATCCCTATGACGGGCAATCATTTCATTTCTTGTTTTGTGTTTTTTGTTTTTGCCACCATAAAGCTGCATTAAACATCCTTGTACATATTTTTAAAAGGATCAGACAAAAATTTGTAGAATTTACTAATATTTATTAAAAGGTTAACTTAAATCATATCTTTCCACATATGTTATCTCATTTGACTCCATAATGCCATGAGAAAGTTAGACTCAAACAGTTTGAGTAAATTACTCTTGATTACATCTTCAGTTATAGACAAGGGAGGCAGAGGCAGAACTGCTGATTCTCACCTTTGTTAAATATATCTGATAGACAGGACCCAGATAGGCATGTCTAGGACCCTGTCCACATAATAGCTTTTCTGAACCACAGTGTTCTGTTTTCTGTTGGAGGCTATTGGCCACTGGCTCCATGACCACTCAAGGTCTGAAGACCTTCCTTTTAAGATCGTAGGAACAGGTTGTATAGAGCTGCACTATCATGTGATAGAAACTGAGAAGTTTTCCCTTCCTTCAGTCTTAAATCCACAGGGATCATTACTCTGTGGATTTGTGATGGTGTGTCTCCAGGTCTCTGGACCAGAATATACTGACTACTACTGAGAAATTCTGGTCTGTGCTTTATGAAAATCAAAATGACGTTCCCGTGAGGTTGGCAAGGTAGCTATTCTTTCCCCTTTATGGATGACGAAATCAGTTCATAGAAACATTAAGCAAAATGCTTAATATCACATCAGGAGTACACACTATCTGTGTGAGTAAGAAGGTATGTAAAATCAAAAGCACCATTAACATTCCTGGGGCCATGCCTTTAATCTGACTTGGCTTTTGTGGAGTAGAGCATGTTACTGAAAATAGACTTTCATGTTCTGAGAGGTCTTAAAATGCAGATTTGATCAAGACTCTACTTTTATACTATTCAGAACTGCTTTGAAATTCCTCCAAATGAAAATTCTGTTTGCATCATTTCATATTGTTTATACCCTTCAAATAACACATAAGGCAGTTTATGAGATTATATATATATATACATATATATATGTATATATATATATACACATACACACATATACATATCTATATGTTTATAGTTGAAACTATTAAAATGAGAACAAAACCCACAATAAAATCTAAGTAAAAGGGCAAGGAGATTTTTTTTCTTTCTACCTGCCTGCCTTCTTTGTCTTCTTTGCCTCCTGAATAAGTCAGTCTAAAATATATCGTGTGGAACTGACCAAAGTAAGTATCCACAAGGGCCTGGAGAGCAGGGATGGGAAGGCAGTGGCAGAGGGGGCCTGGCATGAGCTGTCAAAACCTTTGTGGATTGACAAAGAATGTCCCTTTGGTGAATGTAGTGGCCCAGAGTGAGGTAGTAGAATTTGGGTAAGAAGATGTTTAAATGCAAGAGAGATTAGAGTAATAACTACTTATATTGGCTAATATAATAAGGATTATAGAAACCAGGTTTCTTATTATTAGACAATGGAGTCAAACATATGCAAAGGGAGAAATCTAGAATAAACATTGTGTTGTTGGATTGGACTCATATGTATATGCATCTGTGAACAATAATATCCCAACAACAAGGAGTGCAATTAGTGCCCAGATCTTGGTTTCTTAAATACAATTCTCAACTAAGAAAAAATCAGGCTCCCTGGAAAAATAGAAGGTTTTACAGTTGGGGTTGTGTAAGCGAACAATAATCCTCAAACATTTTATTGTGCCGGAAACTAAGGAGATGCTCAAAGGTAGATGAGGACAACGCAAAAGGCTGCAGATGCCAGTCTGAAGGGGCTCCCATTGGCCAAATCTGGGATAATTTGAGCCTCAAAGCAACCAGTACATATATAAATATATAAATGAATAAATGGCAAAAAGAGAGAGCTTTCCCAACTAATAAATGTAGAAGGAATGATTAATTAGATAAACACCAATTGTTAAACATCAATGGATACTAACATTAGTGGGTAAAAGTATGATAAAAATGGAATATTCACCTCATCTCAGAGTGTTTCTCCTAAATACTAATTATGAAGAAAAACTTTACAGTGGAGAAACTTAGCCAACTCTACTTTAATAATAATAAAAGATAACAGAAAGATAACATCATCTATAATGGGACAATTCAAAATCATATACCACCTGGTAAGATGTATAAAAATAAATATAGTACACCTTCTATAACATTTATGCCCCAAATTAAAAAAAAATCTGAATCCAATCATAAAGAAATATCAGACAAACCCAACTTGGGGAAGTATTCTAGAAACTGGCCTATTGTTCACAAGTGCCAAGAATATACAAGTCAAAAAAGAAATAAGGAACAGTTTTAGACTGAAGGAGACTAAAGAGATGACAACTAATGTAAGGCATAATTTTAGACATCCTTTTGTTACTGAAGACTTTATGGGAACAACTGGTGAAATTTGTAGAATCTGTGGATTTGATGATGACAATGTATCATTGTAATTTCCCGATTGTGATGGTTTTATTGAGATTCCATAGAAAAATGTCATTTTTTTGTAGGAATTATAGACTAAAATATTCAGAAGTGATGGGGAATCATATTGGTAAACTTACTCTCAGGCATCTCAGAGGGAAATGCTTATTTATCTTTGGGGGCGTATTGTATTGCATATTTTTTATGGTTTAAAAATACTCCAAACCAAAAAAAATAAAATAAAATAAATGAAAGTGCAAGGACAAGGGAAGAATTGTGTCAATGTCTTGGTTAAAACTATATTCGGATTGAACATATGATTTAGCTTTGCCTTTCAGTAGTTAATGCAACAAGGTAAACAATGTGAGGAAGCAGAGCAGTCTGTTAAGAGCAACCAAAGTCCATGAGAAATTGATGGTATATTTTTATATTTTATATTAGCTGCAATTTTTCTGCTCGTTGACTCAATTTGCACAGAAAGTTATTTTCTGTTATTACACTTTCTTTTCAAATACTTTTCCTGTTATTTTTGGTCATGTTCTGAAGTAGTTTAAATTTTAAATAAACATTTTCTATAGCAGGTTGAAGCCATCACTTCTATCTGCCTTGTCATGCAAGGTGGTTCTATTTCTTTTTATTTTGGATTGAGGCATTTGTGGCCACTTTATGTGGAGGGTAGACATTTAGATAAGAAAGAACAATTCTTGGTATTTCTACTAAAGATAATAAATATTTCTGATTGTAAGAAATACTGTGACATGACACATATTTGGGAAACTGAATGATTATCTATGGATAATTATGAGGTTGGAAAATTATGTAGGGAAGATTGGTTGCATTACACACATATTAAGCACTTTTCATGTCATATCAAACCCACACATATCTAATCAAGCAAAGAACTATCTTTTATTAAATACCTATTATGTATTTACCTCCATTACTTCCAATCTTAGACCAATTGTACAAAACAGGTATAATTTGTGCCCTCTTTACAGATGAGAAAGCTGAGGGTCTGAGTGATTAAGTGATGTGTCTAAGCATGTGATAGCATGCAATGGAATTGGGATTCAACTCCCAGTCTGATTGGATGTAAAGCCTGTCCTCTTTCCACCATGTCTGTGTTTTCTGTAACCAGTTTTATTTTGTACACTCAATGGAAATCAAGCCTAAATCAGATCCTCAAAATAAAGCTCAGTCTTTACAAAGTTTTTAAGCTCAATATTAGGGCTAAAGTCTTGCTTTTAGTCTTTAGTACTTGAGCATGAGAAATAAGATATTCCAAGGACCCAAACTAGTTCCTGTTTTTGAATTAGACACAGAGCTACTGCATTAGCTTTTTCTAATCCACAAAGGCATTTTAAAGTAGCACATGCATATCAAAACAGTTACTCACTCGTAACCTTAAGTTTTGAAGGTATTATTATCCTTCTTACTGGTTAAAATTCCATTCTAGGTCCTTGACAGACCATGGGCATATGCTTTATAGTAGGCTGTATTTCAGTCCTGAGAATATAGCACTGTCTTGGGAATCACTTGGAACCTGTGTGACAGAAGAACCTATATTTCAAGTAATCCTTAGATTTGGAACATTATCTTATTCTTAGCATTATGGGGAGAGCTGGCACCTTGGATTTAAACTTAGATGGATTCTAATTTTTGCTTTAATCTGTGTTTAAGTAATTATATACGAATGTATGCATATTGTCACATCTCATTTAAAAATAATAAAGGTAAGGCAAAAACACACACACACACAAAAACAAAAAAAGCAAAAAGAAAAGACACAGGGAGGAGATCTGAGATGGCTAACCCTGTATGCTTTACTCCTTAGTCCTTTTTTTCCCCTCAGTTGTAAAATATCCCAGTAATAAAATATTTATGTTATAGAGCTAATAATGGTAGTTGTTAGCTTTCAGTGAGTTAGTATATATAAAGTATTTGTGGCAATGTCTGAATCATAGAAAGACTATGAGTATTTGTTAATATGACTATTTGTTATTATGACTATTGATATATTTCAAAGAATCGACATATACCAGTTGTTCGTAAATGATAGATTCCCCTTCTATTTCTTAAAAAAAAATAGAATGAATATACAGAATTTTTATTCGTCTTTGCTCCCAAGGATCATTATTGCACAAGACTGGAAGTTCTACTGGGCCTTTATTTGCCTTTCACTTTGGGATGTTGTCGGTGGTGATGTAAGATACTGTTGATATACTAGTGAATTGATCTTGCAAGCTATATTTGACACGTGGATTGCTTTCATATTCTTATGTTGTTTCTGTACAAATAATATTTATCCTTCAGGATAAAAAATTATCCATGTGGAATAAATAATGCCTTCTTTATGTAGGTATACCATTATTTGAAATGTAAGGATTGACAAATCTTTGCTTGATTGAAAGTTTTGCAGTAATTTGAGGGTTTGAAACATTTATGAGATGGTGTTGACAGTCTCTCTTTTTCTGGTTACCAAGATTCCATGGTATTAATCTATGGGAGAGTGATTTGAAATCATGGTTAATCATAGCATCATTAAATTTTGTTTCTATGAGAAATATTGTTATCCTCTAATCCAGAGATCAGCAAACAGTGGCCTGTAGGCCTGCCACCTGTTTATCTATAGCCTGTGAATTAGGAATAATTTTTTTTTACATTTTTAGGAAAAAAAAAGCAAAGAAGATGTGTCAGAAATAATATAGAATCTGTAAAGCCTAAAATATTTACTGTATGGCTCTCTACAGAAGAAGTTTGCTGATGCTTGCTTTAACCCACTCTCTCATTTAAAAAAAAATTGAGGAAATTGAGGCCAAAGGAAGTTATGTAGTTTTACTCAGGGTAATCCAGTCCACTGGAGAGCTATCTGAAGCTTGAGCCAACTCTCCTGACTCCCAGCCTCAAACTCCAGAGGTGACCCTGCTTTCTCAGTTAGCTCTCCTCTTCTCCAGGGTCTTTGCCTAGCTAATAAGAATAATTGCATTTAAAGAGATAACACTAATATTTTAAACTTATGTGACATCTCCTCCCTGAAGAGCTTAAAGCCCCTTCACCTGGGTTGAACCAATTCTGCCAGTGTAGGAATTGCTTCTGGGTGATAAACTGGACCTTTGGTAGCAACAGCTATTATATATTACATATTATAAGTTAATACATATTATCAGGATTAATAAAGTCTTCAAAAATTAAGAAATAAACACATTTAACCTGTTTCTAAGAAGCAAGAAGATACTTAATAAAAGAATCATGTTATATTTTTAAGCTCCTAACTGAATTATCAGTACTCTCGACTAAAGAATTTAGAACTTTCACATTAACTGGAGGTTACAGCTTTGCTAGATAATGGGGAAGGTGGTGGTGGTGCTATTTCAAAGACTGGGTTATACTCAAAATTTATGGCAAGTTTTCAGGAAATTACTACTGTGAATTTAGACAATGGATATTTGGAAATCAGGGATATTGCATATTACTGGGTGGATTATCCATTCTTGTCAGTCCCCCTTCCTGCAAAAAAAAAATCTTTTTATGAGCTGAATATAAATTTTTGGTGCATTTTTTCCCCAAGATATTTGGGATAAAGCACACTTCAGAAAAGAATGCTCAGTAATTTAAGGTTTATCTTTTTAACTTTAACTCATTCTAATTCTGTACTGAAATGTCAAAGATCAATTTAATATGTGAATCAATTGTTTTATAAGTTTACAAGAGTCTGCTAACTTATTTAGTTTACCTAATGGGTTTTTTATCCAATATGTTTACTCAAAGTCCAGTTTTTCTCATAAACTCAGATTTATTAATTTGGAAAGTAAGTTAGAAACTTTTCTTTAAATCAAAACTCCAAACTAGATTTATTATCAGCATTACAGCTGCTTTGATCAGCATTCACTCTTTGCAAATGACAACAATGCGGATGCGGGTATAATTGAATGGCATGTGCTAGTGTCTAACAGAAATGGAGCTGCCCCTATTGAACTAGCAGATAGGTGGATTTCTTGGAGTGCCTTTCAGGTACTTCTAGTATAAACATTTATCAGATCAGCTAATAGTTGATAAGAAACTCTTTAACTACATGGTTTATAAAATATTGCTCAAAAACAGAAACATATGCAAATCTGAGCACATAAAAACACTCTTTAGATTTGTTCCATCTCTCAAAAGAGTGACTTGACACTTAAATATTCTGTATGTGCTTATGTATGAATATCCTTATATATTATAAGATACAGCATTGAAAATAGTTTTTCTTGTGATTTCAGAGCATCTACAGCTGAATACATTAAAGCTATATCTTATAGATATCTAATATATGTTTCTCCCACCCCACATCCTATTTCTAAAATGTAATGAGAGAAAAAGCAATAGGCATGGCTTTCCAAATTATTATAAAAAATTCAGTGAGATGCATTACACCAGACACAATATGCTCCAACTTTTACTGAACAAAAATTACAGTTGATATTATTTAGACATATATGTTCTGAAACTGCAAAGGACATGATGAGTATGACAGAAAATGACTACATAGGTAATTGAACAAATTTCTGGGTATATAACATGTCTTGGTCAAACCTAGGTTAGAAAGCTATTTAGAGCCTGCTGCTTCAGCCACAGACTGTTTATTCCTTACATGATGCGAATCACAGTGATGTGCTGGTCTCTGTTGTATCTGGTAAAGCAACTTGTAAGAAGTCAGCTCTGGCTAGGATGACCAGTTGAACATACATTGCAGAAAAAAATATATATTTAGTCAAGTTGCCTCTTCTGAATTGGGTATTTTTTGATAGTTGCCAGTTTTCATTTGATATGTGGAAAAATATGAAAACAAATGATTATTTTTGTATTGTTTAAACACATTTTTAATTTTTTTCTTGACATCACATTTTTGGCTAATTACTCTCTCCTGAGAGATAGAATACATATCAAGGAGCTACAGGGTCAATGCTCTTGGCAGACATACTTGGCATAATAAGCATGACTCCTACCAATGCACACCTCACTGGCTTTGTCCAGAGAAAAAGTGTGGATCTTCATATGCCTAATTGGCGTTGTAGTTTCCAGTACTTGTTTCAGAATACTCTTCCTTTCATACCTTTCTCTCTGACAACAGTCCCATTTAGGAATGATCTCTTAGGAGCTCAGGACAAGTTCATACCGAGATGGAAGTTTCCTTGGCTCTAAGCCCATTTTGCAGCTGGAAAAGGCAAGGCAAAACAATTTCATTTCTGTGAAGTTACTCAATGAGCCACTTTATGGTGAAAACTATGATTCAGCAGCAACCCATAAAGGCCTAAAATACTCTTACTATTGTTTAAAATTACAATGTGTAACCAAATGACTATTTTAGAAATTAATAACAACCTCATTGTGTCAAAGTTGGTCTTAATCCTTTAGGAATGATTCTCATTTTGACTGGTAGCACTTTGCATGTTGCTTCAACATTTGAGATCAATACAGTTGTGGTATTGCTTAAAGCACAATCTATAGAGTATCATATTTTGAATATGTTTTAATTAATATTTATTTAATTCCAGCCATATGATAGGATTTTTTTTTGTTTTTGTAATGAGTGACTAGAACTTTAAATCTTAATGTCTCTGTACATTTTACAGTTCCATGCACTATTGTCACAACATAAAGAGACTACTGCAGAATGGTTACCTAGTTTTCCCATTGATTTTCTATCCAGTATGATACTGTGATTATATATTACTTGGTGTTTCTCTTTGTTTTTCCCTGGGATATTAACTATGCTGTTTTAAAGTATTTAATTCTAGTGCTGTGAACCTTAAGCCCATTGTAGAGTGCTTGCCATGGGTCACATTGTCACAATTCACTCCCTAGTGTAAGTCTGGGGTTGGGGTAGTTGCTTTTAGTTAAGAAAATAACTGCATATTGAATTCATCATAAGTTGGAAAAACAGACCTTTCACTCATTGAACAGGCCATGTATATTTCCATAAAACATAGTTGGCCAAGCTCTGTGAGAACAGCTATCTATTGTAAAATGGTGGCATAATAACTATGAATTCCTTTTCTAACCAATAAAATTCAGAAGTGGCACATTGTAACTTGGGTTGCAATATTTTTCCCAATATTTTATTGAAGCTTCATGTGTGAAAAGTGTCTTTGTTTTCACTCCATTTTGCATTTTGCCAAGAAAAAGTGACAAAACAGTACTTATCATCTTCCTTCAAAACATATGGCATGTGCCCACGGAATATTAAATGATCTTTTACAATGACAACAAATGTTGTGATATTTCATCTGAAGCTCCCAGAATGTAAGGTTTCTTGAAGCAGGCATAAAAAGCAAAAAGATGGTGCAGAGGGACTGGTTTGCTGGTAGAGATGGCGATGAAAACATATGCTACTCCAAATCTGAAGGAGTTCTGTGTATATATGTATGTATATGTGAGGGTGGTAGAAAACATTATTTGGACTTGGAGATCTTGAGTAAGATTCTGTAGCTGGTTTGGTGTCCTCTGGTTTAAAAGAGATAAGAAACTTAGTATGCATAATGAGGCTGCCTTTAATTTTATTTTATTAACTCTCAGGATAGTAGAACAATTTTCCAGTGATTTCAGATTACCGGGAAGAGGGCTTCCTCCTTTTTTTCTTTCTCTCAAAAACCTTTATCCAAGGATAGAGAAGTTCTTTATTGGATCCATGGGGCTGAGAAAGGAGCCTAGGCATGTGTGACTTGGGCTTTCCTGCCTGGTCTTTTAAATCTGCCTGCCCTCACATCAGTGTGTCCTGCTCTGCTCTTGTCCCTATGTGATAGCACACTTTGTTCAGGTTCACATCTGCCCTCAGGTGCAACCCTCTCGTCATTATTTCAACTCAGTAGTGTTTTCCAGTTTAGTTGTCTTGGTAAAATATCTACTCAGCAGACCCAACCTCTTTCTTCAGTGGAGGGTCCCAAGGTCAGTGTGTGTGTGTGTATGGGTGGGTGAAGGGGTTGTATGCCAGTGGAAAGACACGTGATTTTAGCCACAAGTTAAACCATTTTCTCCCTACACTTTTACCAGCAGTACAAATGATATTTTGATCTTTATTTGTCCACATTCAGTATCCATCTCTTAGCTGTCTCAGAATGTAGAAGGGACACGGGCTTTACTATTCACTACTCTTTTACTCCTCAAGAAGAGTTGCTAATTAATAATAGATTCCTGAGAACAAATTTTTGTTTTTTCATATTAATATTTATTTAGATAGTAAAGAAATTCCAAGTACTATTTTATTTTTTTAGAAAACTCTAGCTTTAAGTATATATTAAAAGTATAATTATATCTGCTAACTCTCACTTTCCTACTCCTCTGTTAAAACATATCAGTTGGGAAGTTTATAATGCTTAATGAAAGATAGGCAAGCAATAAATTTTAGTGTTATGTTAATAAAAACATTATTAATATGTTCATATTAATTAATTTCTGTAGAAATTAATAGTTCACAAAAAGTTAGGCATATGTGCTACAGACATGGTAGCTACTTCTGACTATTTTGACTCTCTGGAGTTAGCAGACTCAATATTTTCATTGCCAAGCAAATTGTTTAAAAAGAAAAAGACATTCTTTTGTTCAGCAAATGTATATGGAGAAAGTACTATGTGCTAAGCAGTGTTGTGAGTTTACATAATATAGACCAAATCCAGATGTTTTTGTTCCCAAGGAAACTGATATTCTAGTGCTGAGGAAGAAAGAATACATAGAAAACATAATTAATAAACATTTATAGTATTTTGAAAGGTAATATTAAAGACAGTCGGTACAGCAGAAGGATAATGGGGAGGAGCTGTGAGGACGTAGGATCTGCCATTCAGATGGGTTAGTCAGGGTAGACTTCATTGAGGAGGAGATCTTTGAACAAAGACTTAAAAGAGATGAGGAAGGAAGCCACAGGGCTATCAGTGAGGAAGAGTATCCCAGGTAGAGAGAATAGTCATTGCAAAGGTTCTGAGGAAAAACTGCATATACAGAGAGCAGTGAAACATGAAAACAGGGAGGAAGGGAGAGGAGAAGGGAAGAATGGTGAGGATGGGACAAAAAGAAGCTGAGTAGCGAGTTGTTGTGTCTTGTAGGCATTTGGAGATATTTGATTTTTTCTTTGAAAGAAATAGAAAGCCATTTGAAGATGTGCTAAAGGAGTAGCATGACAAGGTTCAATAAGGTCCTTCTGGCTGCTGTGTTGAGAGTAGACTTTTGGGAGAGAAGATTTGGAGGAGGGAGACTAGTTAGGAAGTTCTTGTCATTATTGAGGTGAAAAATAATAATGGCTAGATCAGATGACACCAGTGGTGATGAAGTGGTTGGATCTTGATATACATTCAAAGTTGAGCCTTAAGAGTCTACTGATGAATTGGATGTAAATTGTGAGAGAAAGGAATAAATCAAAGATGGCTCCAGGATTTTAGCTTAACTAGAAGGACGGTTGTTCCATTTACTAAGATGAGAAAAGTGGTGGGCATAACAGACTGGGAAGGGATAAGAGCAGGAATTTAGTTTTTGACATCTCAAACTTAGAAGGTTCATAGAAATCTAAGAGGAAATGTCGAATATGCTGTTGGATATGCAAGTCTGGAATTCAGGAGAGAAGTCTAGGCTAGAGGTAGGAATTTGGAAGTTGTCAACATAGAGATGGTATTTAAAGCCTGAGTGTGTTCTCTGACTGAACACTCTCAATGCTTATTTAAAGGAGATTTTCCCCAAGTCCTGTGAATGGTGAGCTTTTCTTTTAAGCCAAGTTTAAGATCCCATAAAGATTAGCATTTTAAAAGGAGCCATTGGCTGATGAACATTTTCTTGCTAAAAAGTGACATTAAAAAATTGCCCTTCAATATCATATGCATCTCACCTCTGCAATAAAATGGAAAGAATTCAGAGAATCCAGTTAATTTAGAGAATTAGAGTCTACCAGACACCAGCTTCTACCACCAAAAATTCTTTTCAATTTTTCTAACTCTTACATACTTTTGTATTTGTTTGCTTGTGACCATGCCCTAGACTAGTTAAGAGTTCTCACAGGTTTGGTGGTCAGAGAGAAAAATGACTCTTTTGTAATGCATTTTATGTACTGTGCAATAGTAGTTATTAGATGCAGCGCCACAGGACTGAAAGAGTTAGTTCATTCCTCCAAGAGCATAATGCAGATTCTCCACATTGGGAGAATCTGGCTCAAAATAACAACCTACACAAGACTTTCTGAGTCAGAAAACTATTTAAAGAAGAGAGTGCTAAACAGTAATTCCAATAAATCCTGGTAACTCTTTTGCATTTGAGCATACCACAATAGAAAGGGTGAAGTAACTATATTTAGATCACACAGCAAGATGGGTGCAGGAAAAGATAAAAGAGTAGCTGCTTTTCATCTGTGTGATCAGGTCCTCAGTGACATGCCTAAAATGTTGACAACTGAATGACACTGGTTCTAACACTGTCAAACTGGCTTCGCCTGTGATTTACCTCCTTGGCACGAGTCATGTAATATTATTACTCCTAAGAGAGTGGCCACTATCAGGAGCCTTAGAAATAGTGCTTGAATTTTCAGTGCCCATCAGAAGGGAATGCCAATTTTTAAAAATGCGAAATAAGATTTTGCCAAGCCTAAACTTAACATACTTTTTCTTGGAGAAATTGTCTTTAAAACAGTCATGAAAATATTTCCTGTTACAGTGACTGCCTTCTTTCATAGAGGTTTGAAAATGACAGATAGGTGAATAGAAAGCTTGAGCTTTAGCACCTGGCCTGGGTCAAAGGCAAAAGGTCAACAGCTTGAAAGGTATCATTCCCTCACTGTGAACAGAGGAGAGAGAAACCTAGTCCATGCTTTTAAGGATGCCCCTGGCTTTCCGCCCCTTTTGGCATGGAGTGTAACCTATTTCCCTTCCACTGTTTTGCTGAGCAATTCCTCCATATGGGGTTTTATCTGAGTTTGGTGGGAAAACTGAGGTCTTGGGAGAGCGCTGCGCATGAATCCTGGCAACAGATTGCCCCTTCCCACTCAGTTTTTAGCCATGCACATGTGCACTATTTGAGTGCCTATCACTGGTGAGCCGGGGATCTGTTCCTTCAGAGAGCACAATCTGGGAACAACTTTTCTCATTTACATAGAGTAGAGTAGAGAGAATACTAATTAAATCTGTATATCTGTTACATATCCATCTATCTTAATAGTCTATGCTTTCACTAGGAAAGGAGGTGAAAGAAGTAGGAGAGAGTGCTGAGTAAAAAGACTATCTGAGGTTCTTTCCTTCCAGCTCATATAACTCTGGTGTTTAAAGGATTGAGGTGGTGATTTTAGTTGACTCACTTTATCACCATTTAAAATGGCTGTCTGGAGGTGGGCACCCTTGTGCTTTAGGTCCCATGTTAAAGTTAAGGAAACCATTTCTAACATTCATGGAATTCTGTTTTCAAAATCATCACTGCTGAGGAGTTGTACAGGAACAGAAGACATCTGCTTTATAGTCCCATTTCTCAAATACTGTACCAATGACTGATGCATTTGGTTAAATTTGCCTTAATGGGCCATGCAGGTGCCTCTTAGGTTTTCTGGGATAATGCTAGGAATAGAACAGCCTTTGGAAGCTGCCACCAAGTGAATAAAGGCTTGATGTAATATCCTAAAAGCACTCATTTGCTCTCTCCAGACCTCACATAAGTTTGTTAAATTGAGAAAGCTCAGCAGGTGGTGTGTCTGAAATCTTTTTCTTTTTCGTTCTTTTCTTTTGCACTTGATTCTTGCTGCTCTTGCCAAGGCGCAATGCTTTGAAACTGACACAAAGACAACCAGCACTGCTTGGTCAAATCTCCAGTCTCAAAACAGAGGGCTGCTTCTCTTCCAGAATGAAATGTTAGCTCTGGCTATGCAATAATTTCTTTCTAAGTAGTCCTGCTTTTTCTCCTTGGAGGAGATTTTAGTTAAATGGCCCTGAGATCTGTGCCTCCAGCTACTGAAGAACTCTTACCAACTTGGACTATAAATGTGACCTGCCCTGAAAAAAAACATGAAGTAGAATTCTAATTAAAGATTGAATGAATGTTATTTGTACTTGCCTCTCAATAGAGACTACACACTAGCCTTCCCACAGTGAGTATTTATTCACATTTTTCCTCTGTGGTGTTCAGCCCAAGGTCATCTTCATTGCCTGTCACCTGGATCAGCTGACAGCTCTATCTCATAACTAGCCTGTGAATGACTGGGGGCTCCTACAATCCTATTTTGGGTAATAAATGCTTATGGCTCTTTATACGTTCCAGTTGGGGCCTTTGGTTTTGACATTTTTTTTGGACATCAGATATTATTTTCTATTAGTTTCAGATATACAGTATAGTGGTTAGACATTTATATAATTTATGAAGTGATCTTCCTGATTAGTATCAACCTGGCATCATATGTAGTTATTACAATATTAATATCTGTATTTCCTATGCCATACTTTACATTTCCATGGCTATTTTGTAACTAGTAATTTGTACTTCTTAATCCTTTCACCTTCTTCGCCCAGCCCCTAAACTCCTGTCCCATTTGGCAACTTTCACTTTGTTCTGTGTATCTATGAGTCTGTTTCTGTTTTTGTTGTTGTTGTTGTTGCTGCTGATTTATTTTGTTTTCTAGATTCCACATGTAACTGAAATCATAAGGCATTTGTCTGTCTTATTTTTCTAAAATGTTTTTGCATAGAAAAGGAAACTATTGACAAAACAAAAATACAACTTACTGAATGAGTGAAGATATTCACCAATGATACATCAAATAAGAGATTAATATCTAAAATTTATAAAGAACTCATATAATGCAACACCAAAAAACCCCCATGAACAATTCAGTTAAAAAATGGGTCAAGGACCTGAATAGACATATCTCCAAAGAGAATATACAGATGGCCAATAAATAGACATATGAAAAGATGCTCAACGTCACTAATAATCAGAAATAGGCAAATTAAAACCAGAATTAAAGGTCACCTCACACCTCAGAATGGCTATCATCAATCAACAAACAATAAGTGTCGGTGAGGATGTGGAGAAAAGGGAACCCTATGCACTGTTGGTGGGATTGCAAATTGGTGCAACCACTATGGAAAACAGTCTGGAGGTTCCTCAAAAAATTAAAAATAGAACTATCTCATGACCCAGCAATTCCACTTCTGGGTATTTATCTGAAGAAATTCAAAACACTAATTTGAAAAGATATATGCACCCCGGTATTCATTGCAGTGTTATTTACAATTGCCAATGTGTGGAAGCAACTTAAGTGCTCATAAATACTCAGAGAGTTAGTGCTCAAGGAGTTAGTTCTTAATAATATAGCAAAGGTTCTTCCAACTTACTTAATTCTGTGTCTCCAGTGAGATCTTCATATCTGAAGTCCAGAATGCTATCTCTCTGAATTCTGGAGGCTCCATCAGTGTACTTCTCATATTGTTGCTCTGGGAGACTAGGAGGGACTTGATGCTTGATACCTCTTGTCTTTCTCTCCAGTGCCCTACACAATTCCTGACAGTAAAGTTTTCTTGATTAGATAAAAGTGTAGAATACTCAGTTCTGTGCCTTAGGTATTTAATTAGAGGATATAGACAGTGAGTTTTAGGGAAGGGGAGAAAATGGGACTGAAATGCGGGGTTCTTCAACAAGACTGCAACTAACCAAGCACTGGCAGATGAAAGAAGTAGACTGCAACTTCAATTTACTATTTCTCTATTCTCTTGTCCACTTTTGTTCTGTCACTAGAGATGCCACTCTGGATTGTCACAGGAGCTGGAATCAGGAATTGGAAAGAAAAAGAGAGGAAGACAGGGAGATCATGAGGAGAAATGAGAGGAAGGATTTTTTGAGACATCACTCAGGGTGTATGGAAGGTGGGTTTGCAACAATCAGGAGATGCTTGCTGGTAGAACGCTCACAGATGGGCGTTCCTAATTCCACCCAATGCAAACTATAGACCTCTGCTGGTACAGGGTGGTAAGGCTCCCCTCGCTCCTTCCTCATAAAGCTCTCTCTGTGTGAGATTATTCCCATCTCTCCGGTCTTGTGTTCCCTTCAAACAAAGAGCCATAATTAACCTTCAGCTAGGACAGATCTGGGATATACACAACCTTTGACAACTGTCTCCTTTGGGGAGATTGCTGTATTCTCCAAGTATTAACATTCTTAGGTTTTCTGAGCCTGGGAACTTTCTTAATCCAATACATACCAATGGATGGTCCTCAATAGCGCCTCCCATTTGGCCCTCTGGGTTTCAGCAAACTCCAAGGGTGGGGCTAGAAGAAAGGCCAATGTGTTTTGACTATTACCTTCTTTAGTTTGAACTTTTCATAGGAAAGAGAAAGAACTTACCAATTACTAAAACTTGAAGTCACTTGGGCTTTTGTTTTTTGAATTTATTCAGAGGAAGTATTTACTTAAAAAATATAAAAAAACCAACTTACTACATGATGCAGCATCGCAAGAACTCATTTTATGTTTATAATTGTTACATTTAAGAAAATTGAATGAACCATTCAAAATGAGTAATTTTTTATTTGAATTCTACATCCTTATGTATTATGTAACAATTAGTAATGATGTGATGGATAATTTTCTTTGGAACAGTTCCTGATTCCATTACTCAACTACTTGATCGACCAGTAATTATGAATCATATCTTTAATTAGCTGCTGCTCTTCAGAAACATATGAAAGCCAAGGGCATAAAGTAATTGGCATAAAAGTTTTCCTAATTAATTTATCTGTCCGTGTAAGTAACCAGGGCTAGAGTCTGGGGATCATTTATAACTCCAGGAAGGCCAGTCCTAAAACTCACTGTCGAAGGAGATTTATATTTGTGAGTTATAAAAAGACAACAAGCCTCAAAATTCCATTACCCCCAACACTAACAATACAGCATATAATGTGCTGTTCAGAGATGAGCAAAAGTTTCTATTGATCCAATTCATTTTCATCATATCCTCCAGTGAATCTTTCAAATCTCCCTTGCCTTTTCCTCATTCAACATTGTAACAGTAATCAAGCACATTAAGCAATTCATTAAACAACAGCCCCGCTGACCACAGGGAGTACTGCAGCTAACATTCATTAGGCAGCCAATAACTTTATTTAAGTAGCAAAGGGCTTGGGAGTGAAAACCAGCTCCTTTGTCTCTCTGTACAGAAAAGCACATTTCAGGGATGATCAAAGCACATACTCTCTGGCCCACAAGGTGCTTTTAAATGAGGATCTGCCTCTGCATAAAGCAAAATTAGGGTAGGGTTGAGGTGTCCTGATTATGTTTTCTCCTTGCCAAAAAGGCAGTCCAAGACTTAGCCCACTGTGGAGCGTGCCTATGGAAGATTTATGTCTAGTCTGGAAACAGAATGTTTGAATATTGATATTTGGGTAACAGATTTTTCAGATCTGACTTTTAAAGTGCTAACTGGTGGCTGTATAGCTTCAGAGATCCGTGGCTGCTTTGTGTGGCAATAAAAGTGTTGGATGCATTTTCTATCTTGACAACAGAAAGAAAACTGGAATAACAAAAGTAAGTAGCACAAATTATTTCTTCAAACCATAATTATAGGCATCCTAGAGAAGTCCTACATGTCCGTCTGAGGTTTGGGCAGAGTCCTGGGCAGACAGTAGGAGGAAGTTACTGAAAAAGTGGAACAGAGATTGTACTTTTCAGAGAAAGGGCATCTTGCCGGCATCCTTTGGGGTTCGGGCTTCTTGCACTGCTGTCCTTGAGCATTTTTCTTTATCTGGTGAGTTTTTTTCCTTTATGGAGCAACTTGAAAATGTTGTTATATAGGTTAAATCTTCATAAATAACACCATCCATGGTTCGAAGAAACTATTTTCAGAAAGAATTATTTTTTTTTTCCCTTGGGGAGACCAAAAGGAATCCCTTTTCACAGGTATTATTTTATTGTCTGAAGAGTCTCTAGAGGAAACACATACAACTTTCTCTCCTCCCATATCTAAATAGTGGATGCCCTGTTTTGATCAGTTTTCCTTTTAATTCATAAAATACACTTTTCTTCTAAACCTTTAGTCTCATGGGTAAGGTGATGGCATCATTCTTTCTAGCCCGTATCTATTGATTGCGTTACTGACATTGTGCCATCAGTAAATAAAATAAAATTGTCCCTGTTTTAGATTTTACTCTACAGTACAGCTAATAAAAGCAGTCTGCATAGCAGGATTGATGTGTAATTTCCACCCCTGCCTGCCATGTTGGAGATCTAGGTTCCGAATGGCGCTCATCCCTGTGCTTGGATCATTTCTGAGATCATTCTCTGAGTTTCTGAGAGGGGATTATACATGAGACACAAAGCAGAGCAATACCCAGAGCTAGAGCAAAGGGAAGGGAAGTCCTTGCTACCAGATTCGAAACTGGGAGAGAATAAACCACCAGACGCTTCCAGTAAACAGTAAAGATCTAAAATCGTCAATTTTAGAAAAAAGGCTTTAAAAGAAAATTAACTAATGCAAATTTTACATCCTCATGGATCTATAAGAAAGTCAATTTTCTATTTTTAAAACATGTACTTCATGTACATTTGAAACCATTGGAATAGTATGTTTTGGTCATAATGATCATATACAGAACTTTTAGTTTTCAAAACGGAACATAGAGTTGTGCGTCCAGTTGTGCCGTCAGTGCTGCTACGTTTGGGCTATGACCGAGAGCAACAAAAGAGAAGAAAATATTGTCGTGTCTCAAAGGCAGTGTTGCTGAGGACACAGAAATCAGTGACATATGGCTTTGCCCTGAGATTTAAATCCCCTTTAACCATGAATTGTTGTATTTGAATTCATTTTTAATGCCAATATGTGGAATATAGTCATATTCTCTCTCTGGGTAATTTAGTGGTGTTATGTTACTTTCTTGCCTTAATGTTTAGAAATATTGCAGATCACCATTCAGGAGCCCCACTTAATAAAAATGTATAGGGATAGTCAAAGTTCTTTTAAAAGAGTTATTTTTAGAAAACCAATCATTGGTGACATTTGACCTTCATACTGCTTAATAATGGAAAAGGCTAACATTGTTTGAATGCATAATACGCATTATAAGTTCCAGACACAATAATAACAGCTTTGCATACAGTATTTCATTTAATCTTCTCAATAACACAATGAAGAAAGTACTATTATTTTTCCTATTTTAAAATTTATGAAGCTGGGGATTAGAGAACTTTTATGATTTACCCAAGATTTAGTAGTGTCTGGAGTTTGCTAGTATTAGCTTGGGAGAGCCAATTGTGTTTATCTTTTTCCAGCTCCCACCTTCTGTGACTTCTTGAAATTGATCTTGGTGGGAATGCTTACACAAGGGAAATACGCAAATGCTACATATCAGGTTCCCTCACACCCCAAAATCCTGATATAAAACATTTACAAGCACATCACTTCAAAGATCAAGCAGAGAGTAAACTGTAGGACCCGAATTTGAAAACCAAGTTTGCTTGTATTTTTTAGTGCTGCATTAAACTACTTCAGTAAATTATCGGTCAGTTTATGACATTTACTGAGCACTTTTTATCCCTTACAAAGTACTGCTTTTGATGCATTGGACTTATTATTGTTATTTTGTTTGTTTGTTTTTATTTTTGTTTTTTAAAGTCTGTACCTATTTGGGAGACCAAACTCCAAACTGAGAACACATTTAAGGATGTAGTGAGCTGTCTGCTCATGCAGTCTGCCCAGATTATCTAGAAGAGAAGACTGTAAAACAATCCTCAATTCTCAGACTTAGGTTCTGAGGCACAGATGAGGTGGTTATTTTTCTAGAACTCTCCTCTTGGTTGTTGACAGACAAGGAAATTATGGAGAGAAGGGTTGCTAGATTTACTGCAGTAGGAAATAATAAAATCAAAACAGGCTATAGGCATAGATTGGGCATCTCTTATGTGCAGTGATCAATCCCAGTCATTTGCAGGGGTTAGAAAAGGGATAAAAAGAAACTATTAAATTTTTGTTTTGTAGATGTGTTATAAGTATTGTAATATGTCTAAAAAATTTCCTTTTTTTGGAGACATTGGTACTGAAATATTTACAGAAGAAAGGATATAATACCTGCAATTTGTTCAAAATAATTTGAGGCTGGAAGAAGTTGGGGATTGGTGGGAGTATAGATGAAACAAGATTAGCCATAAATCAATAATTTCTGAAGCTGAGTCATGGATACATGGAAGTTCATTTTACTATTCCATTTTTGTGTTTGCTTAAAATATTCTAAAATAAAAACTAAAACAAAGAAACAAACCATTGGGCCACAAAGGTGTAATTTGGTGTTAAAAGACCAAAGTACAAAAATCTATGCCGAAACTGTGCTGAAGCACATCTAGGTACAGATATTAAAATAGGTAACTGAAGCTTAATGTGAACCTAAATATAAAATAGTTAATCTTGGCAGACTCTATTCTATAGCAGACAAGACTGAATAAAAGAGTAGTAGAGAATGAAAATGGGAAACTTTAAGATGTTAAATAGTTATTTATGTCCAATGGATGAACTTTAAATATGAACCATTTTAACAAACATTCTTTTTTTCCCTTGTTGTTTCAAGTTATCAAGCAGGACTGTTACCATTGGTTTTCTTATATTCATTTAATTTTCAAATTCAGCTTCCTCACAAAAGAAAGAAGGCAGTGAATTAGTCACACTGACACAACTTTTTCTAAACATTGTTTATACAGCATCTTATGTAGCTTTCTAACAAAGAAAGCTGAATTAAAACACGATTCTTCATTATCCAAATACAGTATACATCTTTTAAAATGGTAAGGTTTTAACAGTATTAACCACTGCCTACATTTAATAATAAAACTTCAATGTCAAGTTTTTAAGTAAACTCTTAGATTCGTTTGAAATCTTTCTCCCCAATAATTATCTTTTTCATTATTGATGAATTTTTACTCTTCTCTTATATCCAGTCCTTGATAGACCTTTCCTTTAAACTCACCAATCTCATCTTAACTTGGAGCTCAAATGCTCCTCATATTTGACAGCCCTGTATTTGAGATGAGCTAGGAATTAAGGGCCCTATGGTTTGTTTCTCAGCTTTGGCACTGACTGTCCTGATTTCAGCCACTTACAATCAGCCCACTTCGGATTGCTAAAGTTCATTAAAAGAAGGTCTTAATTTTTCAGCCCAACATTGTCAATCAGCTGAATAAGTTTGTGTTGCTTCTCTAGTTCCTTTGCTTTGCTTTCTTTCCTCCATGAGGTAGACTATGTTCTTCCCCTTCAGAACACAGAATAGGCAATGATATTGACATAATTTCAAAGAAGTATTTTCCTACATTTTATTTTTTTAATGCTTCCAGTCCAACTCCTCTCACTAATAAACTCTCAGAGAAAGGAAAAGGCATTTATCTTATATTTGCAAACATTGCTTTTCTTTAAGAGCCACCAATTGTTTCCAATAATTTGGTGCCTTCTCTGAATCAGGCTCTCTGCTGGATGCTTTAAATACATTAATGTTTAGTCTTCAGTTGTTATTTCCTTTTTTAATATAAGGAACTGGGGATTAGAGAGACAAATATGAACTAACTTGTCTAACCAAGATTACAGAATACTTGAGGCAGAATTTGAACTCAGTTTCCCCTTGACTTGTCCTGGCTGGTTCCTATTGTCATGGAGATTAATTAAATGTTTCTCAGTTGGTTCCCTTTAGCGACAGCACTATACTTGTTTAGTTAGTATGAATTAAATCAGAATAGCCACGTTTATTTAAAACGAATCAGAAAAACACTGCTTTCTTGATAGGGATTGTTATTTCATAGTATTCAAATAGCTACTTTCTCTCACCACAGCACTCAATTATCAACGTGGTAGTTTAATATTTGTTGAGCTGTTGTGTTTCAACCTAGGTAATAAAACAAGAACCAACAGTATGGTTTCTATCTTGAAGCTGTTTACAGGAGCATGCTCAATATGACATACTCTTCCTTTCCAACAATGCTAACTTCATGAGATTGGCTCTCAGTTTTTATTTCTGCTTTGTACTTTAAAAGAATCATTTACAAAGTGAAGGTCACTGGAGGATAGTAATTGTTAAAAGAAGACTTATCATGCAAATGAAAATATTCATTGTTGACCTAGTGAGGTTGTCTGTACTGAGTATAAGAATAGGAGAAATATGTCCTCTGTCTATGGTGGAATGTGAACAAAAGTGCAGAAAATAAATGCGTTTTTCTAAGACTGGGTTGGAGAGAAGGGGGAACAGTTTAGCTGGTGTGAGAGCTTTGGAAACTAAACTGAACAAGTCAGATGGCTTTGAAGTAGAACCGAGCAGTCAAAGAAAAATTCTAAACCAGGAACTTGTCGAAGATAGTTAATTTTTATGGTTATTTGAAACTGTACTCAGGTTGGATGGAAAAACCATCTAGGAAGACCAGGTGCTGTAGGTGTGGAGAATAAAAAAATAAGGGATTGTAAACTAACAATCCTTGTAATCTGTAGGGTCAATTAAGGGTTGCCTTGCCTAATAAACAAACAAACAAACAATAACAACAACAAAAAAACCCAAAAAACTGTTCTCAGGTAAAAGAATAAAAGTGGGATAGAGAGATAGAAATCCAACAGTGGGGACACCCTCATTTGGAAGTAAAGTCTTAGTAAACAGTATGACTTCTGGATATACTTGTAAAAGAAATAGCAGAGTTGGGGACCACAGGGCTGTTGGTAAAAAGGGACATATGTATGCAATTGTTGGGTATGTGTGATGGTGATGATTTTCAGACTGAGTTGTAGGACATGGTGAAGAAAAATTAATTGAGAGCCAAATTCAGTCTATGAGCTTCAAAGTTGAACAGGACAAGGAGACTTTCAGACTTTGTATGGAAGATAAGAGAAGATATAACATTGAACAACTAGGCAGAGGTGAATATTGGAAAATAAATCTAAAAGATAGAAGCACAAATCATCAAAAATAAAGCCTCTCAGATTGGCTTATAGCTTGCTTTGAGTTAAGGTGGACTTTTTGTCTACAATGCTTCACAAATGGCTGAGATGTCAACATTTTTGTCACATTCTAGGGAACATAAAATGCTTTGTGTCCCTTCTTTGAATGAGATTTGAGATTAAAGACCAATCAAACTGTCCAAGTAGAACAACTATGGTTATTTTTTATCAGTGATAGTGAGAAAATACGATTAAAAAACATCTGGAATAAAACATGTTCTACTGATTAGATATATTCCCCTGACTGCCATATGCACAGAAATACATGAATTACATGTGTATATAAAGCTGTGAATATATCTTGGCATATCTCCTAGAAGAGATGCCAAGTTTTATATATCTATCTATACATATACACATATAGATACACATATGTAAATACTGCATACAGAGTTGTGTTATATGGTGCTCAGATGTTTGTTTAGTCTATTAGATGCTAACAAGCTATTGAATAAGTAAAATCAGAGGACAGTGCCAGTTGAACCTTATGTGCCTGTCATGGTGGGTGTGCAGACCTGCCTCGATGCAGGGAAATTGCATCCTGCTTAGTACGAAATTGTGGATCCTGTGGTACTTGATAAACATTTGTTAACTGACTGTCCAGATGACTTTTCACCATTCTTTCCAGTCCATCTGATACATAGCCAGGGTGGATTTTAATGTCAGAGAAAGCCCAAATAGAGAGTAGAGAAGGACTATACATACCCATGTTAGTGACTGGAAATATTAAGAGGCAAATGTCGTTATCTACATACCTTTGCTCTCAAATTGCTAATACTAAATTATGTAAGACCCAGGCCCCTTTCAGTTTAATTATTGGACGTACCTGAAGAATTTTGTTATTCAAACCATGGTCCCTATAAACAGCCTTGTGACTGAGGAATTGAGAATGGTATTAGCATGTTCAAGTACACACGTTCTATTTATCCAATGATCTTAAGACCTTAAGTCTAAGGCAAAGCAAACATAAAACAAAAAGAATTCAAAGCAATTATGAGAGGATAAGAATTCAGCCTTATGTGTTCTTTCAAAATGAAATAAGACTTTTTGCTGAGATCCAAAAG